>OZ025198.1:5594313-5856813 GCA_964019065.1 Catostylus mosaicus
TTCCGCAGCTTTTTTTTTTATTTCAATAATTCTCTGCTTCATTATTTCAACAAATTCTTCCTTCTTTGCATCTTTGTCGATAGTTTCCGCCATCTTGTCTCCAAAGCATCAGAGAAATCTTCCTGTCCAAACTCAAACGAGGTCATGTATTTACTTTATCAGGGTTGGTCATATGAAGCCCTTCCCCCCTCCAGCGAAAATCTTCCTCATTTTCACATGGAGGGGGGGGGGAACACCCAGTGTTGGCTAGATTCTTCACTGATCATGCTTCCTGTTTATACAAGAAGCAATCTTGCAAGTCAAACAATATTGTTTGTGTCAAACCTTTCAATGCACTAGGTAGACTGGGGCCGTAACTGGATGTTCTGTTTCAGGTAGGGCTGTTTACGATGAATTTGTTGACAAAATGAGCACCGGTACCAATCGTACCCGGCTCTAGAACAAATCGGAAAACACCCCAATTCTTGCAGAATTTCCCTTTTGGAAATCAGCTTTAGAAAAGTGCTCTCTTTCCCTACCCGGAAAGGGCTGCACATCCCGTTAGCAAAATATACTAAGTACACCCCCCCCACCCTCGGGGGTTTGCCTCATCATCACTGAGTTTCCATTTAAGGCTGAAGGAACCATTTCCATTGCGAAGAGGGAAATTCTGTTTAGCAAGTTATATCTTGTTTCGCTTCAAGGTCAGACGCCATATTTTTAAGGGCCGAACCCTTTAGCTAGTATCTATATGGGTATATAACACAAACTTCCTATGTCGAACCCCTCCGAATACAACAACCATGATTTTTACGACTTGTTTTGCACCTAATGACGGAATTGTGCATCGGTATTGAGCGGCAAAAAGGAAGCCTCTTTCTCGCTACCCCTCCCAAGAATTCAAGTCATTTTCAACTAAACAATTGTTCTCAGGGGATGGAGAATGGCTTACATTTCTCAAACTTATGATGTTTATTGACAAATTTGTTTTGTTCTTATAGCATGACGATTTCCTTCCGAACTCAATAACACTGATACGATTGGAATTGATTTCTAATTGCCTCAAATGGAAATGGTAGACTAGGATGTGTTAGTTTCTCATGAAGGAACACAATATAAAAAAAAGCATTTCAATAAACTTTATTAAAGCAACATCAGCAAGCAATTCTTAAGTAGCATGATTAGATATTTAAAAAAAAGCAACGTTAAAAGATTCCCCAAGTTGCCAGAAAAAATGGTTATTTGTAACTCTTCATAGAATGGAATGATGAATCCTATATAAATTGGGTATCCTACCAAAGTATTTAAGTGATGCTTATGAGAGTTTTACTTTAAAATCGTGGACCTGAAGTCATCTCCTCCCTAGAAATTTTAAAAGTGAGGTTTTTGATACGGACTTCTAAAGGCTTAAAGAACTTTTAAACAACTTATTATTTGCTTGAAGATGCAATCTAATCAAATAAAACATGGCATATGGTAACGGGTACTTTTACAGAAATCTGGGTATACAATTTCACCTAAGTGGGAAGGTACACGGAATTATGGGTATACATTTTGAGAAATGGAAAAATTTGGGGAACCATCAGTTGTATGAACCTGAAACCATGTGATGAATCTATCATCTTTAGAAAGGACAATGTGTCTTTTTATTTTGTGACACTGTATTTTTCTGTTCAGTGACACGGAGTTA
The DNA here is from genome assembly GCA_964019065.1 of Catostylus mosaicus. Classification (NCBI taxonomy): domain Eukaryota; kingdom Metazoa; phylum Cnidaria; class Scyphozoa; order Rhizostomeae; family Catostylidae; genus Catostylus; species Catostylus mosaicus. Next base: position 5,595,983 of record OZ025198.1, read on the forward strand.
TGGGTCCCTTTTTTCAAATAGTGACATGAAATTGGCACGTCCTTATCACTTTGCCCCTAAAGATCCCCCTCCGAGGAAATTAAGATGAAACCTACAAAACAAAATCATATTTTTTTTTGCGTATAATACTGTGTTTTCTGGTGATGTAAAAACGAGGGTCGCATAAAATTTTCCCCAGTTGCCCCCCCCCCAGTTGAAACTATCCTGATCTGAAAATGCTACTTTAATAAAGGATTCTTGTTGAAATATTACTGTAAAAATAGGGCGCTAGAGTTGCTATTGTAAAAACAAGGTTTCTTCCAGAAATATTACTGTATAAAGGGTTTGTAAAACTACTGTTGTAAAAACAAGGTTTCTTATAGAAATATTACTGTATAAAGGGGTTGTAAAACTACTGTTGTAAAAACAAGGTTTCTTATAGAAATATTACTGTATAAAGGGGTTGTAAAACTACTGTTGTAATAACAAGGTTTCTAATAAAAATACCACTGTAAAAAGGGGGTGCTAAAACTTGTATTATTCAAATAAGGTTTCTAACAAATATTGCTGTAAAAATGGGGTCCCCACTCAAAATATTACTGTAAAGACTGGCTTCGCTAGCAATCTATTACAGTAAAAACAGGGTTTTTTATTAAAGTATAAATGCAGAACAAATATAGCTATTCTTAGACCAAGTTTTAAATATGGTGATATTTCATCAAGGTAATAAAGGGAGTACCAATAAAAATAGAACTGTCAAGGGATAAATATTCCTTAAAATTCGAAATAATAATCAAAAGAATTTCAAAAGCCCTTTATTTTCCAGTATAGGAGGTGTTAAGGAGGGGAGAGGTCGTTGAAGCATTTGAGGGGATGCCCTATCAATACAACAGTAACCTCTTTGTTAGAACAATTCAATAAAAAACCCTCCAAAGTTGAGGGCGAATCTAACCATCTTAAAGACTTGTTACCCAACTTTGGAAGAATCCAATGAACTGTACTTGAATCAAAGTGGGAAGACAATAATTACCTTAAGGGAATTGATTTTCGAGGGAACTTATGAACTCGCGGATTTCATTTGTACGAAATTTTGCGAACGAAATGGGAATTAATTTTAGCGGATTTTCGCGGTTTCATCTTGATTGAAAATTTTGCGGGAACTTATTTTAGCGGTTGAAGAAAAACATGAAATGTTGGGTACATGTTTTATGGTGTCATCAAAGATATTCTTTCAAAAGACTTGTCTTTTCAGCTTATTATTCCTTGTAATTTTCCCACAGTAAGAAAAATTAACTTTCAAAAACAGGAAACAAATGAGATATCTTAAGAGAATTGATTTTCGCGGTTTTGCGAAAAGAGGCCTTTGCTAAAAGCAATAAATTGATCTACACTGGTATTACACTGGATAATATTTAAAGGAGAATGTAACACTTTCCAAAATAGGCTATAGATTTCTTTCTTGGTTTAATTAGAGCCATCATCTACTTCATTTGCTAAAACTATTACCATGAGGTAAAGCCACAACTAACTAAGTGATAGACCCTTTTAAATCAACTAGATGTGCGTGCGGGATGACAGTTTCAATGTATAACAGAATGGACTTTGACTATTAGGGTTAAGAATTTTCTAGATTTGGAAAGCAAATTATATTTAAAATTGTCTTAGCATTGTGGTTGAGTTTAAGGATGCAGTTAAAAGGAAGGTTTATTTTGCAGAGCGTCCAGGGCTACGCCCATGGACGTAGGACACAGGTGGCACGTGCCCCCCTAATTCGGGTAGAATGCCCCTTACAGTGAAGCTTACAGTGTTGCTCTTTTTTGCAAACTGTTTAAATGAAATATACCTTCAAATGTTCAGCTGCTACATGAAATAAGCAAAAGCAGTTAACGAGTCTTTCACTCATTCACCGCCACCGTAGGGTCCCCGAAACAGTCTCTGATGACACGCTTCAGAAAATCTATGAGAGTGCCCCTCACATTTGTGCCTCCCCTCTCTTTTATGATACCTACGTCCATGGTTAGGCCTATTAATTGGGTCCGTATACTACTCTGTGACCGAAGCATTGGTGAAGGAAAAGTTTTTCTTATTTTCCTAATGATAATAGTTGCATAGCCACAAGATGGGAGATTTTTCATCCAGTATAGCGTTATCTAGACAAGTCTATTATCTTGTAGCCTTCTAAATACGCTGGAGACCGGGCCTTGAAAAAATCTACAAAAAATTGGAACATAAATGGGGTCGAATTCGCCCCCAGGACTCTTTTCAGTTGGTTTATATTCTTTCTAATAATAAACAAGTACTAACCATCTCTCTGTACTTGATGCTCTACATTCTTTGTTCTTTATTAATTTTTCCATATATTTTTTCTTTCCTGCTTTCATTCAAACATTTCAATAATGTTGACATCTCTCGGCATTGAACAACGACTTTGTCGATTTTCTTCTTCATGTCATCCACCTTTGCATTCAAACTTGTCACATTTTCTTGATGTTCCTTTAGCATTTCCTTGACATCTTCATGCTGGCAGCTAATGACAGTTTGTAACTCATCATGCTTGCTATGGCACATTTTGTTCAGTTCTCCAACCTGGGTATCAATGTCTCGAATGACAGTTTCACTGATTCTTTCTTGCTTTTCTATCCATTCCGGATATTCTCGTGTTATCAACCGTTGAAGAGTTTTGAAAAACAGAGATGATTGAAGATCATGCAAAGAATCAACTTTTGGTTTTGTCAAACGCCTTTTGAATAGAAGAAAAATGTTAACTGGCAATGAAAATGGAATAGGGAGCACAGGCTTACGTTGAAATTCTTGCAATAGCTGTAAATCATTCAATGCCCATAACTTCACAGACTCTTCCTTAACTTCTTCGTAAATTCCACTGAAAATGGCAATTAGTATATTCAACAACAAAACACCTCCAAACATAAGAAACAAACACATTCCTACAACCATTATGATTTCAGATGCTGTTTCGATCTTTGGTGTGTTGTAGATTGTGTTTATGGTAGATAAATCGTACTCGTTGATCCCAGTTTCAGCAAAAAGCAGCAGATAAGGTCGCAATAGAACCATGATAAGTACGCTCCAACTTGCAAATGTTATGTTTGGAAACAAAATTGATGTCATAAAAACACCATACGAGATTATTGCAATAAGTGCAACAATTGCAAAATTGCCTAGTTGTGGAAGCATCTTTTGAACCAAGATGATGTAGGTTCCAAGGGACTCGAATGCTCTGAGAAATTGGTAGAACTTGAGGCACCATATGAATGTAAATGTAGAAAAAAGGAGGCGTGAAGCACTAATCACGCCAGCAGAATCAAGAATAAAGGCTAAGTAATATATCATCATTGAAAAGGCATCGAGTTTATTCCAACCATCTGACCACCATCTTTTCAATGAGATTCGTATTGAATACTGTTTGTCTCCCAACGCCTGACGCAGTTCATCAACAAATAGGGATGATATCATTGTAAGTAAAACCCATTTAATAACTGCACTTGCTTTTGCCTTTTCCTGAAGTGTGTAATATGCCAGCAACAGATAGGAGACTGCATACATTACCATGTGAATATAAAACTTTATCAGGGGCTTGTTAAGGACTTTTTGAATCCTCTTATAACCAGCTTTACCAATATCATTATCGTCAGCATCATTATCACCATCATGGCCATCCGTATTATGATTATTCCATCCTTCTGTAATGCATCGCTTGGTAACAGCGTGAGTTAAGAAGTCACAGAATTTCCCACCCCCAGCAGCAAGAAACAATGGTTGTCCTTGAAATAGTAAAATTTTATGACTAATGAAATTCTTCTCTTCATTATAGAAATCACCAGGCATTTTATCGAGAGGCCATTTGATAGCTGCTGCAAAATATTCTTTCAATTTTGCGAGGTCGTCCGCCGCATATTCCCTTGCAAATGTCTTCTCCTTCAAAATTCCATTTATCAAAATCCAAATCATGACGGTATTCACCAAAATGTTCTCTTTGTCATACTTCCAAAGCATCTTGACAAAATCAAACTGCATACAGAACAATCTGTTGATGATTAGTGCTTGAATTGGGGAAATGATCTCTACATTTGGTTTTCCATCTTCATGGAAACAATTTGCAATAATTCCATTTGATAACTTTTCAATGGCTTTGTTTATATTTGTGCCCATTTGCTGCCATTCTGGTTTATTACAATCATCGTCACTCAATATCCCAAAATGTTCTGCAATTTTGCTTTCCTTTCTCACGTCTTTGTCATGCCAGTGAAATCGTAGGTTGCAAAATAAGAATGTGTCAATTTCAATTTGATGGCATGGCCATTTCTCAAATATTGCTGGTCGATTTTCACATAATACTGTTTTAATAGCAAGATATGAAAACTTTTGAGGAACTGATTTCGAATCGAATATTGGGCAGTTTTTCGCTACCTTTTCCATAAAAGTTACAACACGTGACAACATGTGGTTAGATTCTGGATTATTTGCATCATGCACCTTGAGTTTAGAAATGTTTTGGTCTATATTTTCAAAAAAAATGTTGGTGTCTTGAAATTGATGATAATCAAGCAAGCATTTATCAAGCAATTCCTTCTTCTCGTCTGTTATATAATTTGCTAGTAGACAAGGGAGTAAACCAGAGTTCTCGTATATCAATGTTGTATCATTGTTTTTGAAATATTCTGGATTTGATAATGCATCACAAGCTTCTTTATTTGAATCCATGAGGAAAATTATTGGCGCTTGGAGGCCTTCACCAGACACATTTAAAATTACAGTTTTCATCTTCTGATCATTCATTTTTTCAGTTTCATCAAAGGTAAAAAATTTTGCGATATTTTGTTTGATGTTTTCAATGATTAACTCACCAACATCAACACGATCATTTTCTGAGAAATATTCTTGGCAAACTGACTTCACATCTTCCTCTGCTTGTCCTACCATTTCAGAACCATTTCTGAATGCTTCAATAAATGAATACAACACTGATGATAACAATCCACCATTTTTCAAAATAAGCACACCTCTTCTGTCGTAAAAGTATGAATTATCTGCTATCGAATTGAGAAGTTCTTTACTACCATCTGTGATCATTTTTATGCAGTATGGTTCAACTTCTGAATAGGCCTTCAAAATTGCTAATTTATATCTCATTACGTCATCTGGAGAGGCATCTTCCAATAGCAAAGCTACTCTTATTTTATCACATTGTTCACTCTTTGGACCTAATTGTTCCTGCTTTTGTTGATCAACAGGTCCAAAATACTGCTTGTTTTGATCTGGGTCCATTACAGCTGAGCCCGTAGCAAAGGAAGTCGAAATAACAGGAACAGTTTCGATTTCCCTACATGGTGGAATGTCAATTCTACTCAGAATTTGTTGCCCCAAACCATTAGTAAGAAACGTCAAGTTTGCGGAGAAAACTCCACCAATTCTGTTTACAACTTCAACCCAGCTGTCAGTAATTTTTTCTGCATCATCGACGCAAATTAAAACAGATTCCTTGAACTCGGCGATTTTGACAAACTTTTCTGCATCTTTTGCCATTTCCTCTGGGCTTCTTTTCGTCTCCATTTTTATAAACTTGAATGTTTTTCTAACATACCATGCACCAAAGTCTATTTTATATCCGTTGTTATCCCGAGCAGTTTGATCATCGGCCATTTCTGATACCATTTCCCGTCTTTTACCGTCATCCTTTATCCGCGTGTCTTTCAAACGTGGCAATGTTGTTCCTTTGCTATAGCTTGCACCTTCGTCCTCATCTTGGTCAAAATGCCGGTCCCCTTCCACACTTTTAACAAATATAGTTCTTCCTTCATTATGAATGCCTACCTCGACATCCCGCGACATCTCGGTGCTGTCGTGATGGTATTTTATCGAATATATAGTGTCTTAGTCAACCATTTTTGCAAAAGCCCCTGGCAAAACGAGCTACATTTCCACTTTGTGTTGGTACTTGAATTACTTTGTCGTAGTCGTCATAGTATGAGTTTTTACATTATGATTGGTCGAGACGTTGATCACATCTATTTTCTCATTGTTAAGTTGACCAATCATGGGCCAAAGAAGTAGACACCACATCCGGTGACAGCTCTGCTGATGAACAGCCACACACTGCGATCATATACCAGGATATTTTAAAACTTAGATATCTGATTTCCGTGCGTTTTGTCAGGGCTCTTTGGTGCAGTTCTTTGATTCTAGTATTTAGTTTCTTATCATCAGTTTCTTATGATTAGTTACATGTAAAATAGAGGAAAGTCATAAATATGGACAGAACATAGCCTGGGCATGAATCACTGGGTCTGTCACATGCAATAGATACAAACTTCTTTTAAGTTTCATGATCCTATTGATAAGCCGGAAGTACATTGGCGAACCTACGAGCCCTGGCCCCTGTATTTTGCATAGGTCTCTCTCTTCATCAATGCTGCCTGACTTCAAATTAAGAGCAGTTGTGAATAAAATGTCGTCATTCCTTGAAATCATTCTTTAAAGACACTCCTTCCGAAGATTCTGTCTTAACCCTCCCACCCCCTTGGTGTTATTGCCCCCACTGCAGCCTCACGAATTTTGGACATTTTTTTGTGTTATTTGACGGAGGTAAGCATAAGAGATGCATGTAGCCATTGCCATCATTAAAAGTGGTAGATTCGTTCCTTGGTAGGCTGTAGATCGATGTGCTTATTTGTTTGATGCTTATGAAGTTAGCTTTTCAACTGTCACACTGCTTCATCCTGACTTTCGAGTTCATTTCAACGCAGGGGGGGGGGGGGTACTTAGTATATTTTTCTGAAGGGATGTGCACTCCTTTCCGGGTATCGATTTCGCCTCTTTTTTCTAAAACAAGAGCACTTTTTCTAAAGCCGGTTGCAAGACTGGGGGTGTTTTTTACGTTATGGAGTACACTTTTCGACGATTTTTTATAAACCCGGGCACCATGGGCTGGAGGAAAGTCTAGAGCCTGGTCAAAATTTTTTTTCTAGGAGTGCACACTCCCGTACAATTTTAGGTCAAGTAACCCCTGCCCCCTCTCCCCGGGCATTTCAACTGTCACACTGGCTTCATCCTCACTACTGAGGTCCGATTTGAGTCATTTCATTCGTTGAAGGGATCATGGTCCGTGGATTTCTTTACGATAAGGTCAGAACGGGACGATGAAGCTTTCTCTATACATTTTGAAATGCTCTCTACTTTATTTTTGAATTGAACGGATACTTCTAAAAAGCCAGTTTAAAATGGAGAAGAATAATTGAATAAGGGCATATGAGGTAAGATAATAGTTCAACGTAATTGTCATATTTGTTGGAAATCATATGTCAGAACAACTGCCACAATCACTTTGCCAAAGATCTATATTCCTTGTGTTTTAACAGGAAGCTGATTGATAACGCCCCGACGAGGTCCCCAATTCAAAACTATTCTTTAGCACCCCAGTCTCATAAATTGAAACAGTTTCGTGGTTTGCTTTACATAGTGGTGGAAATTGAAAGGGTGCAGCAGCCTTGAGACAAGCAGACATTTCTAGGCGGACCATGACGCACCTGTGATACACCCTAGAATTTGGAAAGAAGAGGTAGAATTAGGTGTGGAAGCTAGGGGGTGTGGACAAAAGATAATATCAGATCGATACTCCTTTCTTAGTGTCGGTACCTCTTCTTTTTATTCAAGAGGCTTAAGATTTAAACCTAGATAATCCAAATAGGGGGTTAATCTTCAGTGCGAGGGGTTAAAATGTCGACTAAGAGGGCCTAGCCCCCTAGCCCAACCCCCCTTGACCGCAGGTCTCCTCAAAATCATGATTTGTCGCAAATTTCAGTGCCAGAAATTAACTATCCTTGATCATGCTTATTCTAAAGACAGGATTAATCTCTGCACTTAGTTTGAATAAAGTTTAGTTATCGAGCCCTAATGACGTAGCTGCGCTAGTTCACAAGGCGAATTCATTTGCTTGAAGCGACAGTTTTGGCTTTGAAGTCGCAATGCTCAGATTTGAAAAGCCCGAGGCACGATCTAATTTTGTGTGTGTGTCTGGGAAGAGGGAATGAACGCACATACAAATGAACGTTAGAATCGTGTGGCAGATTCAGCTCGTCTATTGTATATTTTAAATCTAAACGAGCTTGAAAAAATGAAAAAGAGGGCAAAGTAAATACTTTAAGGAAACTCAATGCAGCAAGACAGTTTTCTCATTTCAAGAATTCGATGACAGTGCAGTTTTGATGTTACTGTTAGAATTGAATTTATGCAAAGGTCATGAGTATCCAATTTCTAGAAGATTTGCTTCACCGCAATTCAAACCATAATGATGAAGTACAAATTCCAGTTCCATTCAAAACAGTTTCATATTTGACAAGTAAGATCCTGTATTATCAAATTTCAAGAAGGTCATCGTGCCATTGCAGAACCAATGAGCGAATACCAAAATCTTGAAAAACAAGGATTTATATCAATACTTTGAAATGTTACTGAGATATAAAAAATCTTTCAAAAGGATGGCGAATTTTTGAAAAATAGAAAATCACTTTTCGGCGGCTGAACCTAAACTATTTGAGTCAGGCAGTGAAACTATCTTTTTTCTAAAAATAAATCTAGGCTTTATCATATCTTAACTTTGTTTAAAATTCACTTTAATTGTGAAAAATCGTATCTTTGGAAGCTTAAAGTCAGGCTCGGCCTGGCCAGCTTGCCCTTCAACTTCACCACTGGAGTTGTGAAAACAACTCTTGAATTAAAGAAAATTTTTAGAATTGTGCTAAGCAAAGCGATACGAGTAGCATTTCAAAGCAGGGGCAATAAATGGAAGATGAAAATTAAGAAAGCAACTGACTTTTCGAGGGTTATATTTTGTCTCCCATGCATGAACAGATCTATGAAATTCTGTTCAGATCAGTGTTTAATATTTGAAGCCAAACTGCGTCAAAATAAATTTCCACCAAAAGCTGTTTTATTATCCAATTCAGTGGCTTCGTGGCTGCAAAGATCTTTGGTGGCTGGGGAGGGGGCAGGGGGGCACTTCCCCCCTAGCGTTGGAGTGTCAGAAAATTTCGGAAATTTGAGATCCGTTCAGGACCGAATTCAGGCATCTTCGAACAGAGGGGCAAAAATGACAAAATTTCCGACAAAATTTCCGACAAAATTTCCGACAAAATTTCCGACAATTGACTTAAACAAATGATTCAGTGTTTACAGAACAATAGAATATAGTTTTAATCAAATGATTAAATCAAAACAAATTTCCGATGAAAGGGCAATTTGTCGCCCCCTCAACCTTTAGTTCAATCCTTTCGATTCGGCCTCGTTTCGACTTTCGATATTTTTTATGGTTTTTGTTGGGTTTTATAATATAACTTGCTGATTATGTAAAAGCAAGTCACGATTCCTGAAAAAGGGATATTATTTCTGCAAAATCAATGGAAAGAGAAACCAGCAAAAGGGGGTATTCTTTAGTACATCTAGAAATTTAGAAAAAGGGGTGCTTTGAAATGCGACAGCAGTAACCAAATAAACCAAATCTTGAACTCAACTTTTAACGCCATTTGCTCCAAAAATATGTTTTACTTGGAAGATTGATTTATTAGATTGAAACCTCATACTATTTCAAAACACCAACTTGAAAGTTTTTGTCCCTCTTAGAAATGCAAGTCTGTATTTTGATTGCATTAAATTACTTTTGCTTATTTTTATGGTACAAAAACAAAAATATGTTCATTTTGAGGATTTTTTTAACAGTTCATCATAATGCAACAAACAACTAGCAACTAGGCCTGAACATAAAATTACCTTTTATAGTGGATGTCAAACGGGACAGTTAACCTAATTTTATTTCTCAGAGAAAACGGTTGCTCAGCACCAAAAATATTAGAGAAAAGTTCTTTTTTTAGAAGAAAAAGGCATCTCCAGAACATTCCTGGACAAGCATGCTTACACTTTTAACCAGCAGTGGCCACGCTGGGCGAATGATTTGATTGAAGATATATATGTACCTTGTGATTTGACGTCACCAAAACGGGTATACATGGCCTCTTTTTAACAGTAAGATGCCTAAAATATACTGCGCATGCGTGTGATGACGTCATTGGATTTTAATGTAATCCCTTGTCGGAAAATTATTGATTTGTGCCCCTCCTAGAAGTTCCTACCCACGACGCCCCTGATCCAATTAATATAGTTCGAAATCAGTTTATCAGAAAATCCTATAAAAATGCTTTGCTGGAAGGTTAAAGAGCATCAAATTGCCAACAATTAATGCGTGCCCTACAACTAAGTGAGCGTGATAGCCAAAACCGTTCAGAAGGCGCAATTTAGAGTTGCCTCAAAGTGCATTGATGGCCAACAATCCGTCAAAGCACAACTTGAAAGCATTTGATCAACAAAATATCTATCAAACCTAAAGGAATTGCCGGGAAGGCAAACAACTTTCAGAGAGTCGGATTACTGGCCATCATTGTCATTGTCTGATTAAACTGGTGTAGATGCATTCCTCTTTTCACAATAAGAGATTTAAGCATCTCTAAATGTATTTAATATAAATAGAAAATAAAGTTTTTCAAAACGGAGAGTAGCCAAGTCAACGATGTTGGTAAATGGAATAAGGCGAAAGTGATTCCAGTTTTCTGAAGCAAATACTCTCGCTTTTCTGTCTTGGCTATAAGGCTCCAAATATCATTGAATCATTAAATATAATCAAACTGTTTCCGTAATACTCAAACTATCGTGGGATTTTGGAACCGAAACTTTCTTTGAACTTTCTAAAACTTACAGAAAACTACTACTATACCCAAGGACACCAGCTGTATTCTTTAAGATTATGGGCAAAACATCAGAATTTAAGAGAATTAAGAGATTTAAAGTGGTCTAAGAACTAGAAATGCGAGCATCTACACGGGGTTTTCCAAAATGTAGATAACAGAAAAAATAGACATTTTATCAACCTTCCCCCCCCAATCCCCTCCTATCACGCTGTAGCTGATACCCCATTTTTATTACGTAATATTTTAACGTGGACACCCACTAAAATATGGAAGGTTGCAGCTTATTCGTTAGGATAGATATAATGTGCTGTATGGATCCATTCACCATAATTTTAACATAACGAATATAATTTATGCCTGACATGAACCAGATAAAAACACAAAAATAATGCAACAAAATCCTCATTTCCACCCGATCAGCACAAAAAACACAGTCCTCAGTTGAGTGGGACCAGATCAGATCTATATCATCGGTATCTATAATTTGGGTACCGAAGTCATTTTCTACTTTAGCTATATTTTCTTGATTTTCAAGATTTACAGTATTTACAGGATCCATTCAAACCCACTCCATCTTTTGAGACTGTTTCCCACTCAACATATCCTGTTGCTAAGGGCATCACTTCTTAATATGCATGATATGCTTAATATGCTCAATAAGCATGACCTTCATCTTTTATCCTGCAAATAGCTCCATGAGGTTCCTTTTCTTAAAAGAACGAAAAATATAAACCACATTTGGGACATATTTTGATCACATTTTTCTTTATAGATAGATATAAATAATCGTACGGTAATCCTTTCATGAATTATGAAACTTCGTAGTTCCTTCACGTTAATTCAAACAATCCTCGACAAACATGGTCAGGTATCAAAGAAATTATAAATATATCTAAAACATCAACTCAAACTACTCCTGTCACTATAAACTATAATGGTACAATTCTTAGTGATGAGAAAGACATAACAAATGCAATAAATGATGTCTTTGTTAATGTAGGGCTAAATCTAAATTAGGATATCAAGAATCTAATATGTTCCTATTCGATACATGACACAAGAATCTAATATGTTCCCATCCTTGCAATGATTTTCTTAGACTATCTACTCCCGACTCAATCTTCATAATAGATTAACAGCATATTTAATTTATTTGTTCCATAACAAAATTCATATAAAAAAGGATATGGACCATTTAGCTTCCCAAACAGAGTTTTAAGAGATAATGTTGCCAACTATTTTCCGATATCCTTCAAATTCTAATTTCTAAACCGGTTCAGGTCATTTTCCATCATTACTTAAAGAAGAAAAAGTCTGCCCTATCTATAAAAAGGGTGACCATGAAAAATTTGGCAACCACCGACTAAACTTACTACTATCCAACATTAGTAAAATCTACAAAAGAATAATGCATCATGGAGTCAATGATTTAATTCTAAAATAAAAAACTCTTTATGACCTCCAGTTTGGTTTACAAAAAGGGACATCTACTGCACAAGCCTCGTAAACCTAGTTGAAAATGTAAGCAGGGTATTTATTGATCTTCAAAAAGCTTTCGATACTGTGAATCATAAAATCCTACTTGGCAAACTTTACCACTACGAAGGAGGAGTACCAGCTCATGATTGGTTTGAATCCTACTTAACTGACAGAAAAGAACAGGTACATATAAATTCTATCGATTTAAGTTGAATGACAATATCGTGTGGTGTGCCGCAAGGATCTCTACCAGCACCGTTATTATTTTTGATTCATAAAATTATTTAATACATGCTTCTCCCAATTCACTTATTCATCACTTCGCGGGTGACATAAATTTTAATGTTTCGTATAGAAGCCTGAAAACTCTTGGAAAGTCAATGAATAAAGACCTAGAATCCCTGTATGACTGGCTTTGTGCAAATCATCTTTCACCAAAACGGGAATCACCCGGTAATCCCTTGAACTAGCAGTAACCAGTCAATAATCGGAAGTATTCACCTCTTGATTTAAAAGCAACTGATTATCTTGGTAGGGGTCATTTCAAGAAGGGGGCTTTAGGGGTATACACGACAAAAAAACTGCACCGTCAAGGGGTAAAGCAATAATTATTTACTTTTCAAGGACCATAAAATTACTGCCAAAAGCAATAAATATAGATGTACATTGGTATAAAACTAAGGCATATTTAATGGAAAATGTGACACTCTTCAAAATTGACTGAAGGTTTCTTTCTTCGTTTAATTCAAAGCCACCATTTACTTAATTTGCTAACATTAGCAATGAATGGATCTTATAGGGCTGCAATTTCATAAAACAGTCTCTCGTCATACGAAAATTCTTCTTCCAGTTGCTTTCTGTCAGTAGCATTCTCACCCATGATATTCTGCTACCACTGATCTCTTCTGCCTTTCTGAAATCACACTGATCTTGCCTTTCGGCGTAGCTTACGAGCTACGGCATGTTTTCTTTTTCTTTGCAGTTTACTTTGCCTTGATGATAAAAAATATGCCAGTGTCATGTTATTCCGATGAGCAAGCATCTTTACGTCATTATGAGCCCGTGAAGTTGAAAATTCAGAGCTAATAGAGGGCCAAATTGGAGAACATAGAAGGAAAACATCTTCCGCCCCATTTTTACGAAGCCATTTTGAATTTTTAAACTTTGAACGATTTTGGCGCGAAAACAGTTGTTAATTCCAGCCCGGGCTAAAACCCCTCATATAATCAAACGCCAATTTCATCTCGGCAAGGCGGGCTGAACACTCTCATATAATCGGCCCCTATGTCTCTTAACCATTCGTGCTTTCAATCAATTGTTTCAGTAATGTTGAAATTTCTTGGCATCGACTCTCCACATCGTCAATTTTCTTCTCCATGTCATCCACCCTTATATTCATTTCCTTTAACACTTCCAAGGTATACCAAGCAGAGTTTGTGGCTCTTTCATCACTTTGCTTTGAACTTTGTTCAAGAAATTGTTGTATTTCCTTAACATCTTTACGCTGTCTGCCGATGGCCCTTTGCAACTTGTTAGTCTTGGATTCATACAATTGATTCAGTTCTGCTACCTGGGTATCAATGCCTCGAATAATCGATTCGCTGCTTGGTTCTTGCTTCTCTTTCCAATCCGGAAGATTTATTGATAAGATTTGTTTAGCATATTGGAAAGGCAGAGTAGGACCAACTTTGTTGGAAGAGGACCTATTTGTCAAACAAAAGAAAAAAAATGTTAATTGGCAATGAAAATGGAATAGGAACCACAGACTTGCATTGAAATTCTTGCAATAGCTGTAAATCATTCAATGCCCATAAGTTCACAGAATCTTCCCTAACTTCTTCGTAAATTCCACTGAAAATGGCAATTAGTAGATTCAACAACAGAACACCTCCAAACATAAGAAACACACACATTCCTACAACCATTATGATTTCAGATGCTGTTTCGATCTTTGGTGTGTTGTAGATTGTGTTGTTAGAAGATAAATCGAATTCGTTGATCCCAGTTTCAGCAAAAAGGAGCAGATAAGGTCGCAAAAGAACCATGATAAATACACTCCAACTTTTAAATGTTATGTTTGGAAACAGAATCGATGTCATAAAAACACCATATGAGATTATTGCAATGAGTGCAACAATGGCAAAGTTGCCAAGTGGTGGAAGCATCTTTTGAACCAAGATGATGTAGGTTCCAAGGGACTCGAATGCTCTGAGAAACTGGTAGAACTTGAGGCACCAGATGAAAGCAAATATAGAAAAGAGGGGACGTGAAGCACTAATCACACCAGCACATTCAAGAGAAAAGGCTAAGTAATATATCATCATTGAAAAGGCATCGAGTTTATTCCAACCATCTGACCACCATCTTTTAAATGAGACTCGTATTGGATAATGTACTTCTCCAAACGCTTGACGCAGTTCATCAACAAATAGGGATGATATCATTGTAAATAAAATCCATTTGATAACTCCACTTGCATTTGCTTTTTGCTGAATTGTGTAATATGCCAACAACAGATAGGAAACTACATACATTACCATGTGAATATAAAGCTTTATTCGTGGCTTGCTTAGAACTTTTGAAAGCATTGTGCTACGTTTGTGATCAATGTTAAGATTATTCCATTCTTTTGAAATGAATCGCTTTGTAAGAGTGTGAGTTAATAACTCGCAGAATTCTCCATCCCTAGCAGCAAGAAGCAATGGTTGTCCTCGAAATAGTACAATGCTATCTTTTAGCAAAACATCCTCTAGAGAATACGCATTACAAAGCACTTCATCCAGAGACAATTTGATAGTCGTGGCAAAATATTTTTTCAATTTTATGAGATCATTCATGGCACTTTCCCTATCAAAAAGCTTCTCCTTCAAAATTCCTTTTATCAAAATCCAAATCATGACTGTATTAACCAGGATGTTCTCTTTGTCATATTGAAAAAGCATTTTTACAAAATCAAACTGCATACAGAAAACCCTGTTAATGATCAGTGCTTGAATTGGGGAAATGATCTCTACATTTGGTTCCCCATCTTGGTAGAAACAATCCGATATAATTCCATTTGACAACTTTTTAATGGCTTTGTTTATATTATTGCCAAAGCGATCTTTACATCCACCATGGGTATCAATTATCCCAAAATGTTTTGCAACTTTTCTATCATCTCTCATTTTTTCATCACGCCAGTGGAATCTAAGGTTGCAAAATATGTATGTGTCAATTTCAATTTGATGACATGACCAAGTCTCAAAAACGTCCGGTCGATTGTTCTTTAATGCTGTACAAATGGCAGAAATTGAAAACTTTTGAGAAGCTGATATGGTATCAAGCGCTAGAATGGCTGCTGCGTGTTCCATAAAAGTTACGACATGTGCTAGCAAACTCTGTGAGTTTTGATTGTTTCCATCATACACCTCAAGCTTAGAAATGTTTTGGTCTAATCTTTCAAAAAAGTCATCGGTTTTTATTTTAAAATGGCTGCGCAAAAGGCTATCAAGCTCTTTCCTATTCCTATTTTGCAAAAAGTCTGCAAGTAGATTAGGGATTCCTTCAATCTTCTTGAATATCAATGTCATTTTATTGTTCTTGAAATATTCTGGCTTTGATAATGCATCAAAAGTTGCTTTACTTGAGTCCATGAACAAATTTAATGGCGTATGGAGGCCTTCACTTGACACATCCAATAATACAGTTTTTATCATTTCATCATTCATGTCTTCAGTTTCATCAAAAGTAAAAAGTTGTGCAATATTTTGCTTGATGTTTTTAATGATGAACTCACAAACATCAACACGATCATTTCCTGAGAAAAATTTTCTGCAAACTGACTTCATTTCTTCTTCTGCTTGTTCTACCAAATCAGAACCATTTCTGAATGCTTCAATAAATGAATACAACACTGATGATAACAATCCACCATTTTTCAAAATAAGCACACCTCTTCTGTCGTAAAAGTATGAATTATCTGCCATCGAATTGAGAAGTTCTTTACTACCATCTGTGATCATTTTCATGCAGTATGGTTCAACTTCTGAATAGGCCTTCAAAATTGCTAATTTATATTTCATTACGTCATCTGGTGATGCATCTTCCAATAGCAAAGCGACTCTTATTTTATCACATTGTTCACTCTTTGGACCCAATTGTTCCCGCTTTTGATGATCAACAGCTCCAAAGTACTGCTTGTTTTGATCTGTGTCCATTACAGCTGAACCCGTAACAAAGGAAGTCGAAATAACAGGAACAGTTTCGATTTTCCTACATGGTGGAATGTCAATTCTACTCAGAATTTGTTGCCCCAAACCATTAGTAAGAAACGTCAAGTTTGCGGAGAAAACTCCACCAATTCTGTTTACCACTTCAACCCAGCTGTCAGTAATTTTTTCAGCATCATCAACGCATATTAAAATAGATTCTTCAAATTTTGCGATTTTGACAAATTCTTCTGCATCTTTGGCCACTTCCTCTGCGCTTGATTTGGTCTTCATTTTTAAAAACTTGAATGTTTCCTTGCCTTCCTCTTCACAAACATCTACTTTATATTTCATTTTGGTTTTGTAGGTTTGGTCTTCAGCCATATCTGATATTATTTCCTCTTTTTTATCATCATTTTCTTTCCCCTTGTTGACGAAACTTTGCGATGTTTTCCATTCGCTACAGCTTGCCCCTTCGTATTCATCTACTGCAGAATGCCTGTTGTACCTTCCAATAATTTTAACAAATAGAATTGTTTCTTTGTTATGAACTCCTGCTTCGACATCCCGCGACATATCCGTGCAATCGGGATGATATTTTCTGATATATATAGTGTTTTAGTGAACCATTGGCGACAGCCGCTTGCAAACTTCTTTATTTCATCCCTTTGTCGCATTCCACAACAAAAGCAGTCGTCATAACAAATGTCCAAATCATGAATTTTTGAGAGCTTGCTAGTTTATATTTTCTCATTGCTTAATTGACCAATCAGAAGCTCCAGATGTAGACATCACTTCCTTTTGCATCTTGTTGACTTCCCTTAGTTGTAAAGCAGATATTGTGCTTTAAAATTCAAAGCTGGAATCGATAAGATTTGAATTACCAAGACATTGAGTCGGACTTTCGATACTGTTAATCATAAAATCCTACTTGTCAAACTCTACAGATATGGAGGAGGAGTACCAGCTCATGATTGGTTTGAATCCTACTTAACTGACAGAAGCAACAGGTACATATTCACTCTATCGATTCAAGTTTAATGACAATATCGTGTGGTGTACCGCAAGGATCTCTACCAGCGCCGTTATCATTTTCAATTCATAAAATGATTTAAATCACGCTACTTCCAATTCACTTATTCATCATTTCGCGGGTGACACAAATCTTACTATTTCGAATAGAAACCTGAAAATTCTTAGAAATTCAATTTATAGAAAACGAGAATCTCTATGACTGGCTTTGCGCAAATTGTCTTTCACTTAATGTTACTGTAAATGTTCGGGAAGTGATAAAGAAACTGATTACCACGCCCGTTTCCAAAATCACCAAACAAAGGTATATATCATTCGATGCAGAGTTAAATATCATAAAAGTATGCACAATTCATTTAGTCAAGGCAAAAACGATTTATTCCGGATTTCAGGTGAAATCAACCAACGCAAAAGAAGGTTGTGTACCCCAGCGAGCATTGTTGGGCCACGACTATCAATTTACCAAAGACTTAAGTTCCTGAACTGCAAAACCATGTTATGGATGATTGAGAATTTCATGTTTTTGCTTTCAAAACCCCTGTAAAATCGGAGCAGGGACTCGCTGACACTATTTGTTAGCCTGACACTAGCCCGTTGGATACACAGACACGTTTTAGTATCCTCCTTAATATCACGATCTTATCGAATTCAGGCAAAAATTGTGGGAAAAACGATTATGCTATTACCTGCAAACATAAAAACCACATGTCAAGCAATAAGGCTCAAGCGCGGTTGCAACAATTGATTTTATCAATAAACAGCAACGATAGATTTACAAATCTTCGTGTTAATGAATTTCACTTGGTAATCCCTTGATGCTTTTTAGGGCAATTTTTGAGAAACAGGATTGCTTTTTTTCAACTGCTCGAATTTGGAAGTTATTTCGTTTGTTTTTTGAAGCAAGGTGGCTAAGACTGTTCCCAAATACATAAAGCATTGGAAAAATGACAAAAAGGGAAAATCGGAAAATTCTTGTTTGAACGGTTACAGTAACCTTATTGTTGCGAGGATGGAATTAATCTTTTTTTGGAACAACTTGAGCGAAAGCAGGAACTTCAACTTCACTCTCCGTTTAAGCAGGTCCAATCATCTTAAATACTGAGCATTCTCATTGATAACAAATTAAAGTAGAAATCACATATAAATGTACTTACAAAAACACTACGTAGTGTTTTTGACATGCCGAGTAAAAGCAGATATTTTATAACTAGTTTAACTCTAAAACATCCTTATCACAGTCTATTTAACCCATACCTATCTTATGGGTGCATTTTATGGAATAGTGCAACTGATGCCAAACCTGGCCGGATTCGTAAACTCTAAACACGGGCAATACGAACAATCACTTATTTGGAATATAACGATCACAAATCGCAGCATTTCAAAGACTTGTCAACGTACAGATTTCAACAATTACTTTTCATGCACAACGTTGAAATGAATCGACCACCAAACGGCTTAAATGGGCGTTTTCAGAGATTTGAAAATGTGCACAATCGGCTGAATCGTTTTGCATCTGCTAAAGGAATTTATTCACAAAGATTAAATGCAACTACCTATGGGCTAAGTTCTGCGTTACACTTGCACTAAAGCATTTAACACCCTAAAAATTCTTCCCCTCTTAAACAATTTGACAAATATAAAGCTCCTTAAGTGTTTATTATCCAATGCAACTTTGATACACATGATAATCCCGTATCTCCAAGATATCATTCTGCTGTTCAGGTAGCAGCTTCTTTTCTTCGTAGCAGTTACATTTATGGACTAGTGGCCCCACTTCGTAAGTCTGAGTCCGTCTGATCGGCCTAGAGGGGGTCTATGAACTAGCACTGTTTTAAGATCCCTTCCCAACCATTTGGCTCATAAAAAACTCAAACTCATCAAATTAATCGTTTGGTTTCACAAATTCAGGTAATTTAGTCTAATTCAATTAATTTGATGCTCTTTTATTCATGACTTACATTGTACTTCTTAGTTGGTTGAAATGAAAACTGTTATGTCTTATTTCTACATTCTACTTTATTTAAGGGTTGCTTACTCGACACCCCCCCCCCCCGACCCATCAAGATTCTTGTTACTGTTTGTCACGAAAAATGCACTCCCCTTACCCCCCAACCATACTTTTTGATTGGTCTCTACAGCTTTTGGCATGGTAAAGAGAACTATTAGCGCCAGTTTTCATTTCACCCAATAGATAGATTCAGAAGATTTATTACA
Organism: Catostylus mosaicus; assembly: GCA_964019065.1. Classification (NCBI taxonomy): domain Eukaryota; kingdom Metazoa; phylum Cnidaria; class Scyphozoa; order Rhizostomeae; family Catostylidae; genus Catostylus; species Catostylus mosaicus. Next base: position 5,615,634 of record OZ025198.1, read on the forward strand.
ACACTTTATCTCATTTCATATTCACATTTAATAATAGCACATTCATACCTTCGTTCAATATGAAATAATCCGAACATCATCATCTTTGCCCGTTTATGCACACCTGAGAGATGAGGGTGGGAGAAGCCTAACACTGTTTGTACGCTTGTGATTATGATGAACATTATCAACGGCTCCTAAGTTTTTCTTAAATATAAATATTGCCATCAATAAAAAGGTCAGGCTAAAGTCATTCACTTCCAACAAAATACGTTGTTTTGGAAATTTAGAGATAAATATAAAATATCATAAGTACCATCTTACTTTATAGATTACTAGATAGAGATTAATTTCATATTTTCATGCTTTTTGAATACCAGCAAGTCTTTTTTGTTGGTGATTTCTTCTTAGAGCTTTGTTCTTGTTCTGTTGTGTATTACTATACCTAATTTAATCAGCTGCATCAACATTGAGAGATGTTAGGACTTCAAAATTTGCAGTCCCTACCCCGTAAGACATTGTTACTGCATCTCTAGGTGCTTTCATACCTTTCAGGCATCTTTATCTAAACGTTTCCTGGTACTGCGGATAATCTAAAAGACATTTTAAAAGCCAGATCTGGTGAGCGTTGGACAAGTAAAGTCCAGTTTGTATGCTAAATCATTTTTCCATTTTTTTGGAAAATTTAAATTTGTTCAGAACAAAACAGTTATCATGCAGGAAGGCTTTTCTAAGGTAATAGACTTTCTAATGCTAAGGACATTTACTGCTTATGATGGAGACAGATATCATGACTGAAGCACAACTCTTTAGTTTTCCTGACGCAAGACATACGAATACGCTGCTATGGTTGTACCGACATCACGAAGCTCCTCAGCAACCTGCTCGAAAATGTTTCACGGCTACGCAAGATCATCAAGAGGGGGGAGGTGGGGTCAGAGGTCTGGAGCCCGAAGGGGCCTGCAAAATTATCATTCAATGAAAAATTGCTTGCTCACAAGGGCCCGGTGCAATGAAATACCTCGGGTCCCGCACTGGCTCTCGACGGTCCTGCGGCTACTCAACATAATTTGATTAAGCAAGGCATCACAACCATCTGGATATTTTTTTATTGGATATTGTGTGCAGCAAAATCTCAAGATGTATGGCTTGCGGCTCCAAGGATCTCTGTACGCTGTTAGTTACTTTTATACTGTAAACCCAGGCTAGTCAATTGCAAATTACCCTTGTAATAGTGAGATGTGTAATTGTATTAGAGGTTGAAGATCAATGAGATATTTACACTCAGGCTTATAACACAGGCTACAATCATAAGCAAAGTGGCTTTAAGAGACCTATTTCAACTTCTTCCTCTTCTATTTCTTATTTCTTCTTTTCTTCTCCTTTTTCATCTTCCTTGTCTTTTCCTTCTCTTCTTATCTATTTTTGCTACTTCTTTTTCGTCTTAAACATGGTTTTCAAACATAAACATAGACCCCTAGGTCAGACCCTTTGTCTCCAATTATTTTTTATGTATCTTCTTGAACAACTCACCTTCTCTTCAGATCTTTGCAATAGCAATCATGCATAAGGCCCTTAGGCCTTCTTCCCTTTTCATTCAAGTTTTCTTTCGTTTCACACTGCTACCAACATACTCTCTTTGTTTTGCAGCCGATTTTGCGCCGGCTCTAATTACAACGTGTCACTGAGATTTTCTTTCTTCACCTGCTTTCAAATCCGATAATTGTAACAGTGGCAGGTTGTAGTACAGTAAGATTAGGTTAGATTGTTGAAGATCCCTCTTTCTCTTTCTCTTAGAGTCGGTCCAATTTTTGGCCATCTACCACAAGATCTCCTTGGACAAAAGTGCTATGATTTCATTGCTGCAGACGACAAGGAAAACGTACAGTTGTTCATAGAAGCTCTTTTAAATAGCAAGACATCGGAGTTGGTTGTCACAGACACATACCGTATGATTTCAAGAAGTGGCTTGTACATACCTGTAATCACTGCACTCCTTTGTTTTTACAATCCTGTTACCAATGAATTGGAGTATATCATTCAACAATCATCTATTGTCGTGTAAGTTGTAAACTTGGAGCATTGAGATGAAACTATAGCATGTTTATAAATAGTACCGTAAGTCCTTGATCTGCTTACAAACTCATATATGCCTTTCATTGAATAATTAATCCCTTGAAAAGTCAACACTCGAATAATCCCAGCCTTGATTAGACAAACTCGGAGTAGTCCTGAATGGTTACCCACCTGTTATGAAAATTAACTAGTATTCCAAGACCCCATTTTGTTGTGCACATTCAAGCTTCCTTGGACGTCACAGGAAGTGAGTAATGCATGCTGGGTTTTATGATGCTTCCACAGTTTTATTTATCGTATGTCTGTTCAGAAATTCGGTTGATTTATAAAGATGCAGATTAATTCCCGTGCTGTTTAGGTCTTGTCATATTTATTTGTATCCCAGTCATCTTTCGTCATCCCTGTGGTCCCTGACGGGGAAAAGGGGATCGGAACTATGTTCAACCACTTATAGACTGAAAGGTCTTAATGAACGAGGGGTCGTCCATCTTTGTGTGACGAGGACACCAACCTCAGAGTCAACACTCACTTGACGATTACAACGATTACATTCATTGCCACGATTATCACGATTTCTACGATCATCATGATTACCACGATTAACACAATTACCACGATTACCTCGATTAACAAAATTACTACGATTACCTCGATTAACACTATTACCAGGATTATCACGATTAGCACGATTAGCACAATTACCGCGATTACAATGATTACAATGATGACCACGATTAACACAATTACCACGATTACCTCGACCATCACGATTACCAAGATTACCTCGAGGGCCACGATTGTCACGATTACCTCGATTACAACTATTACCTCGAGGGCCACGATTATCACGATAACCATGATTACCACGATTACCACGATTATGATTAATAAAATATCAGAAAGCTTTTCCTCAAATTTTAGGTTTTCACTCGCCATTTTGAAGACACAATGTTACAATTATAACTTGCGACAAGCAAACCGAATCTCTGAAATGACGATTTGAAGAAAATTTTTTATTGACCCCAACACTCCTTTCCTTTGTAAATTCTTGAGATATTTTCGAAAAAGGGAATGACGTCATCGGATCACGATTATCGCGAAAAGATTTTGACACAACCCCTTTCTTTTCAACGTCCTCCTGAGATTTCAAGTTGACAATTATTCAAACTTATGGTGTTCATGGAATAATTTTTATTGTTGTTCTCATGACATAGCGATTTCCCGCTGTTAGCATGGCTATTGCCAAAGGGGAGCGGAAGCTGTAGCCCCCTACCAGTTGGGAAAAATTTGATGCCTCTCGGGGAAATTTTAATGCAAAATTGTGTTTTATTGCTCAGAAAGATATCCTCATTGCTGTAATATGGCCTCCCTGTCAGGGAACCTAGCCCTTGCGTTGGCGAAATCAACCCTTGATTGTACCGTTTATTGTAAAGGAACATAATATCATGGACCAAAATATAAAAAAGAAAATTTCAATAAACCTCAACAGAACAATATCAGCAAGCAATACTAAAATAGCATGATTAGATGTTTAAAAAAGCAACGTTAAAAGACCTCTCAGTTTGCTATATAACAATTGTTAATTGTTACTTAAAAATCAGGGTTTGTAATAAAGCTTCTTCTTTAAACCGTGGTTTCTTATAAGAGTATTACTATAAAAATGGGGTTGCTTATAAAAGAATTACTGTTCAAGCGGGGTTTCCTAAAAGTATAACTGTAAAATCGGGTTTCTTAAAAAGGGAAGGCAATAACTATCTCCTTTTCGCAGGCCTAAAATTGGACGTGAATATGGGATTGAAGCTCAAATGTATAAAAAGAATGGACTCTGACTGTGGTGTTTTTAGAGTTGGGGAGGGGCAGTTTGATATAATGATTGTTTAAGCTTTTCTTGTTTATAAGAACGTAACTAGTATTATGTGACGTATAAATCCGTCCTTTTTCGATTTAAACGTTAGGGTTAGGACAACTAGCAGGTTTTGTTAACTTGCCAGTGTCCGGAGATACGGCAAACGAATGCACTTTAATCATTGAAATTAAGTTAAAAAATATAATTAAGTTAAGCCAAGGACGGCTCCCAGACTACCCAATTAGTACGCCCTGCACTTTCGTACGTTGATAAACAATTCTTGTCAGTGTGAAATGTCTTAAAATCTCTTCGGTTAACCCTTGAACCATGAACCCTTGCCAAATTAATCTATATTTATGCTATTAGTAAACAAGCACTAATTTTCTATCTCTCCTTTATACTTGACTTTGCTATGTCTCTAACCTTTTGCGCTTTCAATCAACTGTTTCAGTAATGTTGAAATTTCTTGGCATCGAATATCGACATTGTCCATTTTCTTCTCTATGTCATCCACCCTTTTATTCACGTCCTTAGCAGTTTCTCCAATGGACCCTTCTAACTCTTCAACTTTTTTTTCCATCATCTTTAGACTATTCTCTTGATGTTCCTTTAGTATTTCCTTAACATCTTCATGCTGACTGCCCATAGCACTTTGTAACTCCTTAGTTTTGAATTGATACATTTGATTCAGTTCTGCCACCTGCGTATCAATGTCTCGAATAATCGAGTCGCTGCTTCTTTCTTGCTTCTCATTCCATTCCGGAAGTTTTTCTGTTAAATCCCGTTGAACTTGTTTGAAATTCAAAGATGAATGAACATAACGGTATGAATAAACCAAAGGTTTTGTCAAACGCCTTTTGAATAGAAGAAAAATGTTAACTGGCAATGAAAATGGAATAGGAACTACAGGCTTGCGTTGAAATTCTTGCAAAAGTTGTAAATCATTCAATGCCCATAACTTCACCGATTCTTCCTTTACTTCTTCGTAAATTCCACTGAAAATAGCAATTAGTAGATTCAACAACAAAACACCTCCAAACATAAGAAACACACACATTCCTACAACCATTATGATTTCAGATGCTGTTTCGATCTTTGGTGTGTTGTAGATTGTGTTTTTGGTAGATAAATCGTACTCATTGATCCCAGTTTCAGCGAAAAGCAGCAGATAAGGTCGCAATAGAACCATGATAAATACGCTCCAACTTTTAAATGTTATGTTTGGAAACAGAATCGATGTCATGAAAACACCATATGAGATTATTGCAATAAGTGCAACAATTGAAAAGTTGCCTAGTTGTGGAAGCATCTTTTGAACCAAGATGATGTAGGTACCAAGGGACTCGAATGCTCTGAGAAACTGGTAGAACTTGAGGCACCAAATGAATGTAAATATAGAAAAGAGGAGACGTGAAGCATTAATCACACCAGCACATTCAAGAATAAAGGCTATGTAATATATCATCATTGAAAAGGCATCGAGTTTATTCCAACCATCTGACCACCATCTTTTCAATGAGATTCGTATTGAATACTGTTTGTCTCCCAACGCTTGACGCAGTTCATCAACAAATAGGGATGATATCATTGTAAGTAAAACCCATTTTAAAACTCCACTTGCCTTTGCTCTTTGCTGAAGTGTGTAATATGCCAGCAACAGATAGGAAACAACATACATTACCATGTGAATATAAAGCTTTATTCGGGGTTTGTTTAGGACTTTTGCAAGCATTTTATTGGGACCATAACTCAGATCACAATGATCCCATTCTCTCGAAATGCATCGCTTTGTAACAGTGTGGGTTAAGAACTCGCAGAATTCTCCCTCTCCAGCAGCAAGAAACAATGGTTGTCCTCGGAATAGCATAATTCTATCTTCTAACAATTCCATTTGAAACAAATTTTTAAGCAGTTTATCGAGAGGCCATTTGATAGCGGCTGCTAAATATTCTTTCAATTTCACGAGATCATCCGCGGCACTTTCCCTAGCAAATATCTTCTCCTTCAAAATTCCATTTATCAAAATCCAAATCATGACGGTATTCACCAAAATGTTCTCTTTGTCAAATTTCCAAAGCATCTTGACAAAATCCAACTGCATACAGAACAATCTGTTAATGATCAGTGCTTGAATTGGGGAAATGATCTCTACATTTGGTTTTCCATCTTCATGGAAACAATTTGCAATAATTCCGTTTGACAACTTTTCAATGGCTTTGTTTATATTTCTGCCCATATGCTGCCATTTTGGTTTATCATAATTGCGGTAATGCAATATCCCAAAATGATTTCCAACTTTGCTTTCATTTCTCTCGTCTTGGTCATGCCAGTGAAATCGTAAGTTGCAATATATATATGTGTCGATTTCAATTTGATGAAAGGGCCAATTTCCAAAAATTTCTGGTCGATTTTCACGTAAAACGCTTGTAATGGCAAGATATGAAAACTTTTGAGCAACTAATGGGGAAAGGTATGATGGGCGGTTTATTATAACCTTTTCCATAAATGTTACGGCTCGTAACAACATGCTGTTAGATTCTGGATTGTTTGCGTCATACACCTTCAGCTTAGAAATGTTTTGTTTCATGCTTGCAACAAAACCATCGACGCCTTCAAAATATTCAATTAAGCCATAAGAAAACATTTTCTGATTCCCGCATTGCACAAAATCTGCAAGTAGATAAGGGATTTCCCCACTCTCCTCGGATATCAATGTTGTATTATTGATTTTGAAATATTCTGGATTTGATAATGTATCATAAATTTCTTTACTTGAGTCAATGAGCAAATTAACTGGTGCATGAAGACCTTGAACTAATGAGGGTATTATTGCACTTCCTAACCTTTCTTTATCTATTTCTTCTGTTTCATCAAACGTAAAAAATATTGCAAAATTTTGCTTGATATTTTCAATGACCAATTCAAAAATATAATTACAATCATTTCCTGGGAAATATTCTTGGCAAACTGACTTCACATCTTCCTCTGCTTGTTCTACCATTTCAGAACCATTTCTGAATGCTTCCACAAATGAATACAACAATGATGATAACAATCCACCATTTTTCAAAATAAGCACACCTCTTCTGTCGGAAAAGTATGAATTATCTGCCATCGAATTGAGAAGTTCTTTACTACCATCTATGATCACTTTCATGCAGTATGGTTCAACTTCTGAATAGGCTTTCAAAATTGCTAATTTATATTTCATGACGTCATCTGGTGATGCATCCTCCAATAACAAAGCGGCTCTAATTCCAACCCTTGGACCAAAAGTTTCCCGCTTTTGATGATCAAGAACTCCACAATACTTTTTGCTATCATTTGAGTTCTTTACAGCTGTACCCGTGACAAATGAAGTCGAAATGACGCAAACAGTTTTAACTTCCCTTCTTGCGTTCACTCTGTTCAGAATTTGGTGCCCCAAACCATTAGTTAGGAACATCAAGTTTGCGATAAAAGCTCTACTTATTCTGTTAACAATTTGAACCCATTTATCTGAAACGTGTTCAGCATCATCAACGCATATAAAGATAGATTTTGCACATTCGGCGATTTTGACAAACCTCTCTGCATCTGTGGCCACTTCCTCTGCGCTTGATTTTGTCTTCACTTTCATAAACTTGAATGTCTCGTTTCCTTCCTCTTCACAAATATCTATTTTATATTTCATTTTTAATTCAACAGTTTGATCACCAGCCATATCTGTTATTATTTCATGTCTTTTATCCTCTTGTCTGTCCCTCCCCACAATTCTAACAAGTGGAATTTTTTCCTCGTCAAGAATCCCTGCTTCCAGATCCCGCGACATCTTGGTGCCATCTAATTGGTTTTTTCGTCAAGTATATGGAGTCTTTAGTCAACCATTATTGCTAGTTTATTTGACAAAACAACAGGAAGCATGACAATTCGCTATCCATTGCGAACATGGATTTGATTGCTCTGTTTGGAGATCAGCTTATGCCCATCAGCTTACTTGGACCATTTTTTTTGTATATCTTAATTTTGCTTATGTTTCGTTACTTTTAGGAAAACCAGCGTTGAAACGTGTTATTCCGCGAGACGCATCCTTCCTTGTGATACTGTGCAGTTGCTGAATCAAATATGTTTATTATAAATCTCTTTATAGCAACATGACTCTTGGGAGAAGGTATATTCCCACAAGGAGCATTAATACTAATCAGTTTAAGCCATTCACACATTTTGTTGTTTACGATACTATTGATTGGCTAACTTCCTGAATACTTTCGCTTGTTGTTGTTACGTTTCACGTTATTCTTTGATTAACTTACCATGACAATTCGGTCATGAATCATTTATGAGGGACGAAACAAATGGTGTTGTGTTTATTGAGCTCCATCTCTGAAGTAAATTATCACACAGTCCGAAATCTATGAAACTTATATCAAAATTTACTTTGATGTTTATTATAAATGGCATTATAAATGGCGTAAATTGTCTGTCAAACGTTATAAAAACGTAATAAATAATTATTAGCAGATTCGCCCAAAGTCGTATAATTTTTTTGCTTGTTCAGGGGTTTCAAAAAGATTTTTAAAGTAGAGGGCCTTATCTAACAATTTTACAAGGGAGTGATCTCGGACATGTTTCACTGTGTTGACTCAAAGATCCCTGTAAAAGGTTTTCGAATATGAACAAATGGAAAATAGTGCCACTTATGGTACCCTTTATTTGGCTAAAAATTTTTGATCGAAATTAAAATCACCTTAGTTTTTCGCTTTTGATGGAGTCATTCCTGTCTAATATAAACCGCATCGTTTATTTAAATGTCCAATTATTCAGACCGCCTCTTTTTAAAAGGTAGCTGTACACTCTTCGGTGATTTTACCCCCTGAAATTGCATTTTTCTCAATAGAAGATCAACAGGTTAACATAATTACTTTTTTTGGCAGAATTGCAGGAGTGCTGTCAAGGATCAAATAATTTCAAAAATTTTTGAAAGAAGTTCATTTTAGTCAGGGGGGTAACGTCATGCAAGCAGATATGTAACTTAAGGAAAACACAAATTTTCAACCATTGGTAAAAGCAATGATGAAAAGGGGCATATAAAGACATTTCTAATGATAATTGCTATGCACTGAATGAAAAAATTTTTTCATATGCACTATCCAGGGGGTAAAATCCAAAAAAAGTGGTTTTTTATAAGATTCATCCCCCCTTACAAGATTTCAAAAAAATAATTCAGTGCATAAAAAATTCAATGGATTGCTATGCTGCCAAATCTCATCCCAGTAAGTTCTATCATTCTGCTGCAATTTATGTTTCCCTTACAGTGGTGCAAAACTGGGGGTTTTGAGAAAAACGCATTTAAAGGTTTCATAATAGAAAGCAACATCTTTGCTCAAGCACCTGTTGTTTAGAACGGAATTTAACTGGTTTTAAAGTACAATTTTATCATGTTTCTTGTTTCTTGAAATAAAAAGAGGCTAATAATGCATATCTTTAACCATTTTTATTTGTGTTTCATCAACAAAAGTTATACATATCTTCTTGTTTTCGGTGCTCCTTGCAATTTGACACTTCTCTTTGATCAAGCCTCTCTTCACCTTCTTTTTCTGACCGCTGCTTTTTTCCTTTTTCCTTTTCCCTTCCTTTTCAAATAATATCTCTGGGGTAGATGTCAGTCCAAATGCCCCTGACATATAGACAACTTTGTCATTGTCTTTTGATTTCTTGTCTGCCCTACTTTTGCAGCGATGCTGTCTGTACTTTAGAGAAATTTTCACTGCAGCATTCTTTATTCTTCTCTTATTCTGTTTCAGCAAGGCAGTTTCCATTTTCTTTCCAGGTTGAATGCCCAATGCAGTCATAATCTCCAATTTAAAGGTTGCCCCTTTGTTAAAATGACAGACTGCCTCACAGACTGCAGTCTCCAATCGCATCCTTCCACAAAATTTGATTTTGGGACAAATAGCCCACAAAATTCCATTAAGTGCCTCATTTTGATTCTGGGTCAAGCCCATTAGACACCGCTGTAGCAGCTCATCCTCAAAAAGGCGCTCAAATAGTGGCCTAAGTTCATTTAAACAAACAGGAGGGAGCCTTTTTGCATCATTGTATGATCCATCTTGCTTCCAAAACTTGCACCATGTTTCTTGGGTTTTTGGGCAAAATTCATGCTGCTCCTCTAATGATTTTCTATCATCTCTAATAATGTGGTGGTAAATTGCCCCAATTGCTTTCTGCATTCCTTTTTTATTACCTGCATTGCTTCTTATTGCGGTACCAAAGTAGTTTTGCATGCGATCACATACTTTGTCTGTTAGTCTACCTTTTCCTCCCGCTGTCTTTCCATCAGGTAACTTTTTGCCTTTGGCTTTCCTTTTGTACTCTCTCAGACCTCTGCCAAGCCTCTTTTGGACATGTCCTACACATTCTTCCTTTCTTACAGTATATTCATCTCCGTATACTTCAACGCACTTTGCATGGACATCGCCAAAACAACTGCTTTCACCATCTCCAACAAAGGTTGTGTACCTCAGCCCCTTATCCACTGACCGGAGAAAAATTTCAACAGCACCTTCTGACTCCATTGCATCACTTGAACCTTTGTGATTAATCATGCATTGACTTTCATGCAATTGCTTCCATTTGAGAAATTTTTCACTGGTTGGGTCATCATTGTTGTGCATTGCAAATTCGTGGCACAAAAAAGTCCTATTGATAACAATGGGATCTAGCCTTCTTTATTTATTTCTTAATTGGGTTGGCCAGTTGCTGGCACGCCATGAAAAGCACAATGCATTACTTCCTATACCATTTGGTAACCATACCATTTGCCTTTACTAGGCAATTTTTCCATTTCTTTGATTTGCTCTACCTTTTCTTTACCATGCGCTAATGCTGTTGACCTCGGGGAGTCGTAAATTTTTTATCAAGCTGTCGATCCTAAATCGACATTTAAAGCCTGGAACTTACAATTTAAATTGGTTAATACTTGAAATTAGTTTTTGATCTTTGCTGAATCTTACTGTTATTTTGTTCAAACTATAAACAATTTTGCTCAAAAGAAACTTTGAAATGTCTATGGTCAAATCACGTTGGAGGAGATTCAGGCAAATGGCTTTGATAGCTCTGTTTTGATTTTTTTCCATCCGTCCATCAGCTTACTTAAGAAGAATTTAGCTGTTTATCTTAACTTTGTTTATATTTATTGTCTTTTCTTAAAATTTAATTTTTATTATTTCAAGCAAACAACTAATTAATGTCGTAAATTGTCATCCATCAAAAGTTACACCAAATTTATAAACCATATCAACAGATTCAATGGTTAAAACCTTGTTTTTTACGGCTGCGATATATGGGTGTACTAATCGGGGTCTGGATGGGGGAAGGTTGGTGACACCCCCGCTTTTTAATAAGCCGTCGGAAATGCAAAATTATCAATTATCATCTCTTTCGATAATGGTTAGCTAGTCGGTTGATCTGCATTAAGTATTAACGGCCTTGTCTCCCCCCCCCCCCACTTTTCTCGTCTCGTCGGAGGCCCTGGTCATCTTTGACAAAGATATTGTGGTTGGTTAGCGTAAAGACTTGGATGGTAAGTTAGAGCATTGTGCTGCCCTACCCTGTCCTGTTTTGTCAAATAGTAGTACATATATGTGTATCTACCAGTACGCTGAGGTTGTTATAAGGTTTTTGAAGTTTCATGATTTCATTTCAGATAGATCTGCAACAGTCATAGCTGCTTCTTTGAAGGGGATGTCTAAAAAATATTGAGATAGTATGAAGTGAAAAGAAAATTCATTCTGCACAGTTATGTTAGGCGTGCCGGGAATTCCATCTTGACTCTTGAATGCACGTTACTAGGCCAACTGTGGAATCTTTTGTTTTTTGACCACCCGTTTCGGTATGACGCCGGCATAAAAGGTCTGAAAACCCAGTTCGGTAGCCACACCGGTTCGATTTGATGCCGGCGTGGTAGCGGCGTCGTGTAAACGGCCCAAACCGGCGTCGCACCGAAACGATTTCATTTCGCTTTCAATTCGAGGGCAAAAACAATCACATCGAGGGTTATTTGCATAATCTTCTTTTGTTTATGGTCCTTTGTTTCCCACCAGAAAAACCGCGAATTTTATACGATTTTCAAAATGGCACTCAATCACAGTTATATTCAAACCATTGCTGCACTGTTACAAGCCAATATTGTACTTATTTTGAAAACGAATACACATAATAAAAGAAGAACAAATGAATCAATGAATTTACTTGCTTCGGTTTCCGTGACGAGCCCTCAGAAAGGGGCAAAGAAGATGAGGAAGAAACGCAACCGAAACGATTTTGGACTAGGCCGGGGAAAACTGGTAAAAGGTGGCAGAATCTCTAGACAATGTTGTCATATTGGAAGAATGGATCTAAAATTTAAGATTGTCAAAGGACACTTTTACTGAGCTTTGTGACGAACTGCGGCACTTTTTAAAAAAATCAGACACGACAATGTAGTGTTGAATAACATTTAATTGTAATTCTAGCTCCACTTCACTCCAAGTGAATGTGGTAGACTTTTCCTGACTTTCACCTGTCTTCGTCTTCTTTTTTGGAGGCATTTTTTTTCGCTTTTTTCTTTCGATCAAGAACTGTGTGGAACTGTGATTTGTTTCTCTCTCTCTGCTATGTGTTTGGCGCCTTTTTTCTGACTAATGCGCAAGCGCAGAATAGAATTATTGTGTGATGTCATAACTATTGTTTTTGCTAACAGAAATTATATCGCACCGGCATCGTGTAAACCGGACTCAAAAAATCACTCACCGGCATGGTTTGACACTGGTGTCATATCGAGCCGGCGTCGTACCGGCATCGTGTAAACGGTGCCTTTGATGTGCTTTTATCAAAATGCCATTTTAGCTGTTCAAAATGGACTTCAAAATGTGTTCCTTTAATTCTGTTTGCTCTTTTCTGGTGAGCCATACAACATTAAAATTTAAAATGAAAGCAAAGTTTAATTCTACGCACTTATATTTCAAATAGCCCCTGGAAGTACGCTTTTCAGTTGTTGTAAACAAACACAAATAAAAAACCTTAGGACCCTGAAAGCAACATGACATTAGGGAGAGTCTAAATATCTATACTGCATACAATAGTATTACTACACAATACTACACAATTATATACAGTGCCAAATCAATAACATCTAATACAAAAACAACTAAACAAAAGGGAATGACATTACGTATAGGATTTAGATTGATTAAGGAGGAGCTCTCTAAGTAGGTAAACTAATCGACAGAGAGCCCCCCCCCCCCCCCCCATAAGAGCAAAGAAACTAAAGAAAACAATTAATTATATAGATTTCTTAAGTTTCTTTGTTTTTATGTGGGGGGGGGGGGTGGCTCTCTCTGTCTGTAAATTCTTTCCCATCTTCTTTTATTATTCCCGCTCTCCCCATATATCTTTGAAAAATCAATCATGCAATAGGCCCTTCCTTCCTTTCTTCTTCCAATATTCATTCTTTTCACTCTTCTACCAACATACTCTTTTCTTCTCCATTGTACATACCCATACGATCTCAACCCTTTCTTTCGCAGCCCATTTTGCACGCGTGGTGATAGCATCGTTCCTGTGAGAAATTCCTTTTTCACCTGCTCTTTTCGTTCGCTATCTGCTTTCGAATACGATAATTCTGCAGATAGGTTAGTAATATTATGTTAACTTGTTAAATGCATGCCTCTTTTCCTTTCTCTAAGAATAGTTCCAATTCTTGGCAATCTACCACCAGATCTCCTTGGGAAAAAGTGTTTTGATTTCATTGCTGTAGACGACAAGCAAAACGTACAGTTGTATAAAAACGCCATCAGCTGTTTTCATCGTATTTCAGTTCTGATAAAGTCCCGGGGAGAGTACTTGACCTAAAAAAGTACGGGGGTGTGCACTTCTAGAAAATTTTTTTGATCCGGCTCTAGAATTTCCTCCTACAAATGGTACCCGGCTTTAGAAAAAATCGGCGAAAAGTATACTCCAAAACGTAAAAAACACCCCTACGCTTGCAAAATTTCCCCTTTGGCAACCGACTTTAGTAAAAGTGCTCGATACCCGGTGTTGGAAAAAAGAAGCGAAATCGATACCCAGAAAGAAGTGCACATCCCGTCAGCAAAATATAAGAAGTACCCCCCCCCCGGGTATAGAGTATTCAGGTTGTTTTGCAAAGATCCCGTTAAATTCCGATGTTATCAAGATCTTGTCGTATTTTTGCAGCAATATCATCTCTGTTCCTTTTTAATTTTCCAATATGGTCTCTATAGGCCTTTTCTTTCTTGTTTTTTAAGGAAACAGTTGTAGTGCCCTCACACATTATTTTCCTTCATCCATTCATTTAGCAACTAGTTTTTCTTTCTGCCATACATAAGCATCTATTGATACCTCATGATTTCCTCCACTTCCCATTCACGCACATCATCGCATACCTCTTACCATCATTAGGCCTATACCATTTCCTTTTATTGTCATCATCACTGATTCCATCCTTCCTCCTACTCTATGTTTAATCCAAACCCTTATGTATAAATATTATTGTAAAAAGAATTAAGTTAGTTACGATCGAAGTCAGTTACGTTTTAAGAGCGAAGAAAAGTAAACACGAGTCATTTACTCTTATGCGTCTTGGCCTACGTAAAACAAGAGAATGATAACAAGGGCAATTTAGCAGTTCGCAAGCCTAAAAACACCGAATTGTTAAACAGTTGCATCAGATGTCCTAGCCACTTTAGTCTCCGTGCTTTTATTATTTCACATCGCATCTCACATTTTATCCCATTAAATTTGATTGCTTAAATTCTTGAATATTTCTTTGGTATTCGTTCATTAATAATCACCCCATGAAATGTCTATGCGATAAACAAGGGGGGGGGCAAGGGGGCCAGCTGCTTCCCCTGCCCTTTTTCAAGGAGGGCAGATGAGGCAAGATATGCCCTGCTTAACTCTATAAATTCTTTTCGACAATCAATCAGACCATAGGACAAATCGTCTTGGAATGGAAATTTCAATGGACAGAGAGGCGCCATCACATTACTTCAATAAGATACAAGTTTCTTTTAATTTTCTAAAATATTGTAGGATGTATTTTGTGGTCAAGTGTCCTTTAAAAAACGTCTGCCCCCCTGCGCCCTTTAATTCACCCGGCATCCCAGAGTACAGTAGAGGTTGCTAAGTAAATAGGAGGCTGTTCAGTACAGTAGTGGGCTAACATTTGTACAGTGGAGGCTGTGCAGTTAACAGACCTTTTTTTACTTATGTACTGATGGGCCAAACCAGCCCCTCTTCTTGGCCCATTACTTTTTCAAAAATTCAATGATGGGCCAGAAGGCTCTCTGTTGAAAATAAATTTCTTAAAAAATTTGCATGGCAGATCAGCAAAAATTTTTACCGGGAGCTTATGAAGTTTATGCCAGAAGAGAGTGTACTGTCAAATTTTTCAAGGCTTCGTTTTAGACTTTAATTTTTTGACTCTAAAGACATTTTATTTGACTTAAACTTAATTTTACAAATTATGTTATGTTTTCTGCCAGCAATTTATGCAAAAGCAACCTCTCACAACAAAAATGACATTTTGAAGAGCTTTCAAAATTTCCAGCTCATAAAATGTTTTAGGCATCATAATTGCCTGCCCCTTACGGCCAATTGGCCCAACAGATTGAGTTGCTTAAAAAAAGGCCTGGCAGTTAAATTGAGGGCAAAATGAATGGAACAGTGAAAATTCTTGTTACCGTTTTGGTTTTGACCAAGCTGTTTTATCAAAATATTTGTCTAAATAAAGTCGAAAATCTTTAGTAATTTTTAGCATTTCTATAAATAGCGGAGACTCAATTAGAGAGCGTGTGGCTCATGAACATATTTGGCTAAGATTTGCGGAGAGCTAACATCAGTACAGTGGAGGGCTAACATCAGTACAGTGGAGGGCTAACAGCAGTACAGTGGAGGGCTAACATCAGTACAGTGGAGGGCTAACATCAGTACAGTGGAGGGCTAACAGCAGTACAGTGGAGGGCTAAAACTACAATGTATTGATGTTAGCCCTCCATTAGACTGAACAGCCTTCACTGTACTGATGTTAGTCCTTCCAAAACATTTTTACTGAGATTCTTAACCACTACATAACATAAGAACGTCGGAAAAGTGCATTTGTTTACTATTTCCAGTTTCGATTGTAAAAGGCGGTGTTGGCTATTCTTTGAGAAACCAGGCTGATTTCTATTCACAAAATGACAGAGAAAACGGATTGCAAGACATTGACAGATGATGAATATGCACAATATTTCATTACCTTCAAGAGTCACTCAGATCAGGACAAGGTAACCTGCAATCTTATCATTCAGATGTAGGGTGAATATAGCAACAAACCGATTGATATGATGAGCATTGGAGCAGGGACCGGTATTGTGGAGGACAAAATCATCAGGCATTTTGGAATGAGGGTCATTAGCATCCTTGCAATCGAACCAAACCCGGTTCATTTTGAAAACCTGCGACAAATGAGTGATAAATGGAATGACACCATTTTGGAGCTTGATTCCTCCTTCTTTGATGAGAATTATGATACAGCAAAAAGATTTGATGTGATACTAATAAACCAGTCAATTTACGGCATTAAAAATCCAATTGAATCCATCCTCAAGGCCAAGTCGCTTCTCAAGCACGGCGGGAAATTTCCTCAAACAATAAAAAGATCTTTCAGAACGAAAACATTTCATCATCCATCAATCATCACATCATTCCACGTCATCATCGCAAGCTGTTGTTTCGTTTGTCATGCCGATCACTGGCTAGTTCAGCTCCATTACAGCTTTAGTGAAATTTGGCGCGAGCATTTAGGTGAATTTGAACTGTCGAATAAGAAGCCGAGTTGACCTATGCAATTGCCATAGAAAGCGTCCAATAAAGTTCAGCCCAGCGTAAAATAGCCAATCAAGATACTAGTTGACCTGTGCAATTGTTGTTAAAGTGTCCATTAAACAGATGGATTGACCTGTGCAATTGTTTATCGATCAATTATCATTGTAAAGCACAGTTGAGAGTTAAGATCAAATAGTTTCAGAACGGATGATCACAGCACTCACGGGAAACGAGAATAAGAAAATAAGAAACGAGTACAAGAAAACGAAAGACTGAGAGAAATTATGAAAACCCTGGATGATATTTTTAAATAAAAAGAGATCAGTGAAGCAAGTTCTCCAAACAAGTGAATCAAAAAGTAGGCCTATTACATTGAAATTAGATTCCGCTGCTGCATTACAATTTCCAGTCAGGCAAAGACTCGGGACTAAAAATTTACTTCCAGTTAGGTGAGCGGAGGACATAAAGGCCTATGTCTTTTAACTGAGTACATGTAGGCATTCTAATTCACACAGAAAATTCTTGTTCACCCCCTTCCCCTAAACATAACTCTGTACCTCAGTCTCATGAAAGAGGAATGTATTACTCCTCTATTATTCTTTTTATCAAGAAATGAATCATTTTTCCCAAAAATTAGGAGAAGTTAGTTTCTTAATTTTTATCAGACACAGTACCCTACGGGGGCAGTGACTGCAAACTATGAGAACCTCTTACCGCAATAAGTTCTGATTGTACCAACAACAACAGGATAAAAGGGGTGTGACCTTTGTCCAGAGAGTTTGAAGGGCGTGGTCCTCAAAATTTTCCCTTCCTATAGTCAGAATCATTCCTGAATCCGCCCCTGAGTAGAGCATCATATGAAACTTGTGTATGACAAATTCCACACAGTAGGAAATCAATGAAAGAATGCCCTTGCGCCTCTAACAATAGGTTTGACCGCGCTTCATTCACTAAACTTGCAAATTATTGTGTTACTCATGCTCACTTCCGTAGAAACACAAAACCACCATTCAATTGTTAGCTGAGGTATTTTCTGACATATGAGAGAGGTACTTCGGGGGGACCCCAGTAAAAAAGGTGCTAAATACCGCAATACCGCACCAAAAATGGCAAAATATCGCGAATGATGGAAAACTAAATAATCGAGCTGCCTGTAAAGTATAACGTTTTGTAACGATTTGTTACCAGCCTCAATCCACCCTCAATCCATCAAATCAGGGATAAGAGAAAATAATGATGAGAGGATGACGGGAAAGAGTATCATTGATGTGAGTGCAGTAAAACAGTATCGACGGCAGAAATTATGAACATAGAGAATAAACCTGATATCATTGCGCCTCACGAAATATTTACATAGAATCAAAAATTGTATGCGATCCTGCTCTCCACCATCTTGGATTTACTATCATTGCTCTCCAACATTTGCAAATACCCATCATCGAGACACAGACTATACACATCATCACAAACAGTATGATAGTCAAGAACGTCATTGGCCCTAAAGCTATTCAAAACCATTCCATCACTTTTCAAATTTAGAAGTTGAACAGATTTCACTTCTTTGTTTGCTACATAAACCGTGCTGCTGTTCTCAACAAATGTACACTGGAATATTGGTTGCACTTTTCAGATTAAGCTTCCTTTCAGCTCTGGTTATTAGCTGTTGCTTGGTTCCAGTGGTGTCAATCCTTAATTTTTTGCATAGGTTCTGAAGCTTGTCCTCCGTTTTGAAATTATGTAGGTCGACTTTCAATTAATTCTTTTCAAATTCAAATACTTTGATAGCGGAATTTGGAGATGATAGGAAGATGATAGAGTCTCTTACTTGAACAACGTCAACTGACATTATGGTCTTTTTTAAGTTTGAATGCTTCTCCTTCGGATCGTTCTTCGCCCGAAACTTTTCAGTGGTACGAGTGTCATTTCCTGTTCTTACTTCCAAGTAAGAATTACGAAAACAGAACATTGCTATTTGTATTTAAATAATCTTCATATATCTGTATATTATTATTACGTAATTTAAGGTAATAATTTATTTATATGCAAACCGGCTCGAAAGGTGAAATTAAATTTTAGATTTATGTGGCAAATGTTTTGATCATTCTTCGTCAGGTCACGTATTGCCTGCTCTCCTCCGCAGGTACTTTTTCGTGTCTAGCATTCCGAAAAGGTGGAGAGAGGAGTAAGAGACTCCATTTTCCTTAGTTGCTTCTCGCCTCTATCAAGTCGTTTCAAAGATGTTGTGTTCTTCTTCAAGAAAATAGCATAACGTGAAGTTTGGATAATAATTTTCGTACAATACCGAAAACCGCGCGGTGAAAACTCAACAACGCAATACCGCTAGTTCTTTCCTTTAATACCGCAATACCGCACAAAACTGACACCCGATACCGCAATGTATGGATGTAATGTATGTATATAATTCTTTACAGTTCGCTTTTTTTTTAAATTAAAAACAGAAAAAGAAAGAACGTAGCATATTAATGCTAATTAAGGCCAACTTTACTACAATGAAAATACGAAAAAATTAAATAGGTAAGACCTAATTAAAATGATTTACAAAAACCCTACTCCTAATATACCGTAAACCCCGAAGTACCCCTCATATAACTTTCTATTCTGTAACCCATAAGATAACTCCGTCAATTCTCAATTGTTTGAGATGTGTTCTCCTGTAAGAGTTTAGCACTTTAAATAGGCTATGCCTAGGTAAAGGAAAACAGGAAATGGCAATGGATTAAGCAAAAATCTCTGGACTTTGTTTCTTGGAGTTTTATGAAGTTGAGCCCTGAGGGTATTACCAGGGGGGGGGGGGGGGTCGGATGTCCTGCGTGAAGCGATTGTTTTTGCTTCGAGATTGAAACGAAAATCTCCACTAGCAAACAAACAACTGAACAATTTTCATCTCACACACAGGCAAATAGACATTAGAACTGTGTAGCAGTCACAGGTCGTCAAGTGCATATCTTTACATTAACACGCGGTTGAAAAATTCACAAGAAAGCGCAGTGCACATGGGCCTAACTCACTGACAATTTTACGCAATTGCAATCTTTTTGCAACAAGAAAATTCTACCATTTCAAGATTTCGATGACAACTGAAATTACTCCTTGGTCATGCGTATCTAATTTCTACAAGATTTGTTTTACCGCAATTCAAGCACAAAAATTCCAGTGAGATTAAAAACAGATTTAACCCAGGGTCATTGTACCATTTCACAAGCCCAACACAGTCTGACACATCAACGGAGACATTTCCAAATGTGATTATATTCAGACTAAGCCTTCTCTTAGCAAAACTGAGAATTTAGACTAACTCAAAATGGTCAATATCGAATATGCAGTTCTCTTTTAATTGCAGCCAAATATAGCTACTATTAAATTCATTGATGTGAAAATTCTTAAGGACAGCGGAGAAGTTTTGAAAATTAATAAATAACTGTTCGGCGGCTGCACCGTAAACCCCTTCAGTGAAGCATGGAAACTAATTTTTTTCTGAAAATAATCATGGGCCTAATCGAGCCCGTTTTAATACAAAGATATTCACTAGGCGAGACGAAAATGGTACTGTTTTTTGAAATGTCCAGAAAGGTCAAATCTTTCTCGTGAACAATGCGATAAATAACGAAACTTAATAGTGAATAACACCTACCTTAAATTTTTCTCGAATCTACATTACCATATATTAAGGAAAGTCAGGGGCATCCCCTTACAAAAAGGAGGCCCCTTTCTTGTCTTTCTTGCCTCCCAAAAGTTCAAGTCATCTTTAAAGTCTTAAATTGTTATCAGGGGAAGGGGAAGATGATGAATTATGATAGTGTCCATTGAAAGATGATTGTTTGATGTTGTTCTCAAAACATGGCGATTTTCTCCGGTCCAAAAATACTAGACCGTTGAATTTTACCTGTGGTATTGATTTCTAATTGCCTCAAATGGAAATCATAGACTTTTAGTTCCTAATTTTCATATGAAGGAAGACAAAATAAAAAACATGCCAATAAACTTTATCAAAACAAGAAACAATATCAGTAAACAACACTAAAATAGCATAATTAGATGTTTATAATAAGCAACGTTAAAAGATATAAAAATGGTTATTTGTAACTCACCAAAGATTGGTATTACGAACCTATGAAAAGAGGGTTTCCTATCAAAGTATTTATGTGACAATAGGATTTCTTACAAAAGTATGTCTGTAAAAATGGGATTTTTTTTACTATAAGGATTCCTGAAAATCACGTATATCTAAGCTCAGCCCTAGTCCCAGGCGGTATTTCATCGGGAATTGAGCTTACCTCTTAAAGGATGTTTAAATGAAAATGTGACACTCTCCAAAATAGGCTAAATGTTTCTTTCATGATTAAATTAAAGCCATTATTTACTGAATTTGCTAACATTATAATCAGTACAGTAAAGAAACACTTGACTTGGTGACAGCCCCTCTGAAATCAATTAGACGTGGCTGTGGGATTGGAGCTTCAATGTATGAAAACAAAGGACTTTTACTATTTGTGTTAAGGTTGCTCTTGAATGGAGGAGGGGGGGGGGGCAGTTTGACGATCAAATCGTTTTAGCTTCGTGGTTAAGTTCAAAGTCTCATTCGAGATTAAGGGTTGTCTTGATGTAGCGGCTGGGGTTAGGGTCTAATATGCTCTCTATACTATTCTGTGTCTAAACTACGGCCAAGGAAATATTTGTCCAATTTTCCTAATTTTGATAGTAGCATAGCCAGTAGGCAGGGAATTGAATACATGTATGTATAGCATTGCTTTGACTATTTAAACTGATGAATCTTGCTACATATGCGCAACGTTGAATCTGCAATTTATTTGGACACAATGGGTCCATAAATTCAATCCCTCTACCAGAGGGAGCCCTTACGCTATTTGATGTTAGGATTCCCTTCAGATGTGTTGATTGATTATTGATTCATAAGTATAAAATGTCTTTTCCTCAAATCTTTCCAGTGGGTTTATTTTTGTTCTGTTTGTAGCTCATCGTCGCTCTTTTCTTTGTGCACGATGTTCTGTGTTTTCTTTTCTTTTTTTCCTTCAATCAACTGTTTCAATAATGTTGAAATTATTTCAATTTTCTTCTCCATGTTATCCATCCATTCATGCATTTCCTGTGCATTTTCTCTGACCAACCTTAGATTATTTTCTTGATGTTCCTTTAACGTTTCCTTAATATGCTTTACATAATTCGTGGATTTTTCATCAAATTGTTTTAAATTGTGCTGAACATCTTCATGTGGCTGCCCATTGCACTTTGCATTTCATTATTCTTGGATTGATACAATTGATGCAGTTCTGCCAACTGGGTATCAATGCTTCGAATAATCGATTCACTGCTTCTTTCTTCCTTCTCATTCCATTCCAGAAGTTTTTCTGTTAAAGCCCGTTGAATTTGATTTAATTTGAGAGATGATCGAGCATCACGGAATGCATAACCTAATGGCTTTGTGGAACGCCTTCTTAATAGAAGAATAACGTTAATTGGCAATGAAAATGGAATAGGGACTACAGGCTTGCGTTGAAATTCTTGCAATAACTGTATATCATTCAATGCCCATAACTTCACAGATTCTTCCTTAACTTCTTCGTAAATTCCACTGAAAATAGCAATTAGGAGATTCAACAACAAAACACCTCCAAACATAAGAAACGCACACATTCCTACAACCATTATGATCTCAGATGCTGTTTCGATCTTTGGTGTGTTGTAGATTGTGTTTTTGGTAGATAAATCATACTCGTTGATTCCAGTTTCAGCAAAAAGCAGCAGATAAGGTCGCAATAGAACCATGATAAATACGCTCCAACTTTTAAATGTTATGTTTGGAAACAGAATCGATGTCATGAAAACACCATATGAGATTATTGCAATAAGTGCAACAATTGCAAAGTTGCCAAGTTGTGGAAGCATCTTTTGAACCAAGATGATGTAGGTTCCAAGGGACTCGAATGCTCTAAGAAACTGGTAGAACTTGAGGCACCAGATGAATGTAAATGTAGAAAAAAGGAGGCGTGAAGCATTAATCACACCAGCACATTCAAGAATAAAGGCTATGTAATATATCACCATTGAAAGGACATCGAGTTTGTTCCAACCATCTGACCACCATCTTTTCAATGAGATTCGTATTGAATACTGTTTGTCTCCCAACGCTTGACGCAGTTCATCAACAAATAGGGATGATATCATTGTAAGTAAAACCCATTTAATAACTGCACTTGCCTTTGCTTTTTGCTGAAGTGTGTAATATGCCAACATCAGATAGGAAATTACATACACTACAATGTGAATATAAAGCTTTATTCTGGGTTTGTTAAGGACTTTTCGAAGCATCTTAAAGCCAATTTTATAATCATAACTTTCATGGTCATCATCGCTATCACTATCATCACTGTCATTTTCAACATATTTATGCCTCTTGTACATCTTATCATGATTCCATTCTTGTGAAATGCATCGCTTTGTAACAGTGTGAGTTAAGAACTCGCAAAATTCTCCAACCCCAAAAGCAAGAAACAATGGTTGTCCTTGAAATAGCACAATTTCATTTCTTAACAAAATATCCTGCGTAATATCATTACAACGTAGCAGTTTATCAAGAGGCCAATTGATAGCTGCTGCAAAATATTCTTTCAATTTCACAAGATCTTCCGCAGCACTTTCCCTCGCAAAAATCTTCTCCTTCAAAATTCCATTTATCAAAATCCATATCATAACGGCATTTACCAGAATTTTCTCTTTGTCATACTTCCAAAGCATCTTGACAAAATCCAACTGCATACAGAACAATCTGTTAATGATCAGTGCTTGAATTGGGGAAATGATCTCTACATTTGGTTTTCCATCTTCATGGAAACAATTTGCAATAATTCCATTTGACAACTTTTCAATGGCTTTGTTTATATTTGTGCCCATGTGCTGCCATTCTGGTTCATTACGATTGCGGCAACTCAATATCCCAAAATGTTCTGCAACTTTGCTTTCGTTTCTCACGTCTTTGTCATGCCAGTGAAATCGTAGGTTGCAAAATATGTATGTGTCAATTTCAATTTGATGACATGGCCATTTCTCAAATATTTCTGGTCGATTCTCACATAATACTGCTATAATAGCAATGTATGAAAACTTTTGAGCAACTAATGTGGAATTGAAAAGTGGGAAGTTTATTATCTTTTCCATAAATGTTACGACACGTGATAACATGTCTATAGATATTGGATTATTTGCGTCATACACCTCAAGCTTTGAACTGTTTTCGTCTATGCTTTTAACAAAATCGTTAGTGTCTACAAAAAAGTACCACAAGCCACGGGCAATCCGTTCCTGCTCCTTACATTGCAAATAATCCGCAAGTAGATAAGGGAGTCCCCCACACTTTTCGAATATCAATGTTGTATTATTGTTTGTGAAATATTCTGGATCTGATAGTGCAGCATAGATTTCTATACTTGAGTGCACGAGCAAAGTAAATGGCGCACGAAGGCCTTCCACAAACACGTCGAATATTGCACGTTCTATCTTTTCATAATTCATTTCTTCAGTTTCATCAAACGTAATAAATTTTGCGATATTTTGTCTGATGTTTTCAATGATCAATGCAACAACATCAACACGATCATTTTCTGAGAAAAATTCTTGGCAAACTGACTTCACATCTTCCTCTGCTTGTTCTACCATTTCAGAACCATTTCTGAATGCTTCAATAAATGAATGCAACACTGATGATAGCAATCCACCATTTTTCAAAATAAGCACACCTCTTCTGTCGTAAAAGTATGAATTATCTGCCATCGAATTGAGAAGTTCTTTACTACCATCTGTGATCATTTTTATGCAGTATGGTTCAACTTCTAAATAAGCCTTCAAAATTGCTAATTTATATTTCATTACGTCATCTGGTGATGCATCCTCCAATAACAAAGCGGCTCTAATTCTGCCACATGTGTCACTCTTTGGACCCAATTGTTCCTGCATTTGATAATCAGAAACTCCAAAATACTGCTTGTTATGATCTGAGTCCTTTACAGCTGTACCCGCGACAAATAAAGTCGAAATAACGCAAACAGTTTCTGCTTCCTGAAATTGACTTTCTGAAATGTCCATTCCACTAAGAATCTTTTGGCCCCAAAAATTAGTTAAAAAAATCCAATTTCCTGTCAAAAGTTTACTAATTCCGTTTACCACTTCAACCCAGCTGTCAGTAATTTCTCCAGCATCATCAATGCACATTAGAATAGTGTTTCTAAATTCGGCGATTTCGAAAAACTTTTCTGCATCTTTGGCCACTTCCTCTGCGCTTGATTTTGTCTTCATTTTCATAAACTTGAACGTTTCCTTGCCTTCTCCTTCACAAATGTCTATTTTATATTTCATTTTTGATTCAACAGTTTGATCATCAGCCCTATCTGATATTATTTCCTCGCTGTTATTATCATATTCTCTCCCAGTGTTGTTCAAACATGGCGATTTTGTTCCTTCGCCACAGCTTGCCCCTTCGTCTTTATCCTCGTTAGTATGCCTTTCCCTTTCCCCAATATTAACAAGTGGAATTGTTTCTTCGTTATGAATCCCTACTTCCACATCCCGCGACATCTCGATGCAGTCGTGATGGTATTATTTCAAATATATTGTGTCCTAGTCAACCATTATTGCTAGTTTATTTGACAAAACAACATGAAGCCTGACAAGACGCCTTCCAGTAAACAAACAAACAGTCAAAGAATGGCGAATTTATAATGAGATTAATCATTATCGTAATACGAAAACATATTCATTTACATTAAAGAAGATAAATCATTCGATAACAATGGAATCTAGCATTCTTTGTTAATTTCTTGTATTTGATTGGTCAGTTATTGCCATCCTTTATTTGGTAATTGACCGGTTGAAAAGCACAATTCAATACCTTCTAAACCACGTTGTAATCTTACCGCAACTAGGCCACTTTTTCCTTAATCTACATTGAAAACCTGGAATTAAATAAATTAAAATCAGTTAAAGCTTAAAATTAGTTTTTTATCTTTGCAGATTCATACTGTTAGTATTCAAACTGAAAATTTTTCTAAAAGAAACTTTAAACGTGAATAGTGAAATCACGGCAGACAAAAAGGCACATTGCATTGATAGCTTTGTTTGGAGCCTTTTTCATGTGTCCATAAGCTTATTAAAAACAATTTTGCTGGTTTCCTGACTTAAAATATCAACAGATTAAAACATGGCGTGTTATTGTCATAGTAGAGGGCGGGGAAGGGGAAAGGTTGGGACAGCCTAAATTTTTGATATGAAATATGAAAGATCAGTTAAATGATCATTTCTTTTGATAGATCTCCGCTTGTCAGTCAACCTGCATTAAGAATTGCCATTTTGGACAAAGGTTCTGCGGTTGGTAAAATGGAAAGACTTACATGGTGGGATGAATCATTTTGCTGCCCTACCCTATCCTGCCTTATCAAAAAATATTGTACGAATGTATGTATAGTACGCTGAGGTGGCTGAAAGATTTCTAATAGCTTCATTATTTCAGTTCAGATAGATCTGCACCAGTCATAGCTGCTATCGAGAAAGGGATTTTTAACAAATATGGAGATAGAAACTTATGATGCAAATTTATGATGGGACATTTGTTATATCTGGGAGCATTTCTGGAGTTTAAACTCTTGTTTGGGCAGAAAAAATTTTCTCGTACTTTTTCACTGTGCAGCTAACTAGCCTGCGTGCAGACTCTACTCCTCCTCCGTAGAGTCTGCACGCAGGCTAGCAGCTAACAGGCTACACCTTGTTATTGATTGCTCAGTTATTGTCACCCTTAGCATCTATATTCGTCACTGAGTTGCAGCCAAGTCCTTTACAAATATAGATACGGAGATTAAGTACCATAAATTCATTGTCAACATCTTGGATTATTGTGCATTACAGGTTCGCAGCTGCGAACACGCCGAAGGCGCATCGTCTTTCATGGAATCACCCCAGTGCCTTGGCTACTCACGTTACCGCAAAGTAACGCGAGAGCTCTGCGTTCCACCGAGGGATAACGTTTTACAGAGTGTTAAAGGGCGTGTGATAAAAGTCAATGCTCGGTTTCTTTTCGTTGCAACATTGAAAACTTTTGTAAAGCTGTCCAAAATCGACAGTTAACCGAGAATCAAATAATCAAAATTAACTTACACTTGAAATAGGATTTTAATCTATGCATATTCTTACTGTTTTCGTTCAAACTAAAAAATATATACTTTCGAAAATTTTTTTCCATATAAATGGTAAACTCGCATCACACAAGTAGGCACATTGCTTGGATAGTTCTGTTTGGAGAATTTCCAAAGTGCCCATGAGATACTTTGTTGTTTATTTTAACTTTGTTTAAATTACTGTAACTTGAAATTGATTTTAATAATTATAATTTTAACTACTGAGCAACAGTGGCGTACCCAAGTGGGGAATTGGGTCCGGACCCCCCCCCCCCACTTTTGAAATAGATACACATAAATAGGGCGTTATCTCTGTCTTTTCCGAGAACCTAGAGGGCGTAATCGCAAAAATTGCCTTGGTAGCTCCGCCCACATACCCGAGACCCCCCACTTTTCAGGGGCTGGGTATGCCCCTGCTGAGCAATGGCGTAAATAGTGATCAAGCTTTACACCAATGTGATAAAATTTACAGATTCGATGGTTTAAACCTGGCTTCTTTTTATTTTCGTAGACATGGGCGTTCATATAGGGGTCAGGTTAGGGGAGGGGTTTTGACACCTTACTTTTTATAACGCTGTTGTTAAATATTAAAGATTTATAGAATGATCATTCATTTCCAGTCACCTGCATCCTGTATTGTCATCTTCGACAAAGATACTGTGCTTGATAAAATAGAGAGACTTGGATTTGAAAATAAGACCGTGGCTGTATTGTTTTGGTGCATGTTGAAAGTTGCCAAAAAGAGTTTTAAAGTAGAGGGTCCTCAGTTAATGACTTCGCAAGGGGCAGGGAGCAGGGACGCAGGTGGGCTACCCCCAATGGCATTTGCAAAGCGACGATGACTTTCAACACTGCACACTGCACAGTTGTGATTGCAGTGTGAAATCTTTCAAGTTATTTAAGGCTGGCAAACTATCGCAAACGTTAGACGTTAATGCTTTCGACTATTCGTCCCGTGTGAAACTTTTATCCTCGATGGTTTGAAGGGAATGGGATTTCAGTACTCGCCTGATTTCGAAAGCATTGAACAACAGCGCTTCCCAGTGGGTTAACGCCCATTGTCAAGTGTAAGCACCCGTATCTTTACAATCTCTCAGAAAGGGGTTCAATTTCATCCCAAACCAAGGACATAGAAATTGAAAAAAGGGCGTATTTCTTGATAAAAGGAAAAAACTGGGAAAATGGGTTTCTTAGGTCTAGCTCATCGTATTAAAAAACATTGTGGTCTTTGTTTTCAGAGAAAAGAAGGGGGGGGGGGTAAGATTTGAGTCAAAATTAGAGAAAAGGGTCAATTTTCTAGAGCCTCAGACGCGGATGCTTACAATTGAAACTGAGAGTGGACCCACCGGGCAGCGCTTCCGAGATTTATAGTTAAATAAAAGGTGATTGGTTGTAGTTACGTTTTTTATTGACTTTGAGGATGTCAAACAGTCGACGATCGACTAGCTGGTGCAGCATCACAGAGCAAGTTGGTTCCATTATTCTAGAGTAAATAGGGTTGATATACAGTATATGCTATACGCTATACCTTCGACTCCGGCGTGCCGAGATTTTGCTATGGTTGCTGATAGAGCGCACACCCAATTTTTGGTAGGGACACAGTTACTGGGATAGGGGCTATGTTCTCTAGCTGGATTGACTTCCATTATATTCTTTATTTGTGACAGATTGGTTGTTACTAGATAAAGTAGCAAGTAAGCAAGTTTTTCACCTGACGTGTTCTGATGAGGTTTTTTTGTGTAGTTTTGTAGAACAATTATTGTATACAAAGTATTCTTAGACAATCTCAGAAAAATTGTGTGGCCCTGTTCATGAGCAATATGCATTATGTGTGAGCCACTTTGTGCTACAAATGATAAAAGCATTACTGCAAAATACGTAGGACTAACCTCAGACCAAGTTCCAAAGTTGGTTGTATTTCATCGAGAGTTTAGCTTGTTTCCTTAAGAGAACTTTGCTGGCCAAAGAATCCTAGTGAAATATCAACATTGATGTAATTGGACTTTCCCGATGAAATGGGCACTTTCACAATAAAATGGGACACATTGATAATGGAAACGGGCAACTTTAAGACTAAAAAATGGTCAATTCTTGAAGATAAAAGGGGCAATTTTCAGAAAAAAGGGGCACACCGGCTGTTGCTGGAAAAAGAGTGAATGAGGGGGGGGGGCAGGTACTCTCTAGGTCCCTCCTGTTCCTACGCCACTTAACATGCGTAACATATAGGTAAGTGTAAAACAAATATTGAAATCCATAAAGGAGATTTGAAAAATGAAAGTTATGAAGAATGTTAGTTACAGATTATTTGTGAAATCTAAACATCAAATTATAGAGAAGAACATCGACAGATAAAAAGAACATGAAAGGGTAAAATGTATACACGCTTTTTTTATAAGAACAATCTTTATAAGAAACACCAGGCTGAGAATAGGCCAAAAAATAAGAAAATCTTAAGAAACGAGGCAGGCTGAGATTAAAAAAACTCAAGAAATAAAATAACATTAACAAGCGAAAATAACAATCTACGTCGTGCAACGTCCGATATTGAACGTGAACAGGGGCTTAATTACTTTACTATGCCCAGGAAATTCGAAAAGGAAAATAAAAAACAGAATAAGAAAAACCTTAGGCTGAAAATATACGGAAAAATAAGAAACGGCAGGCTGAGACTCGAACCAAGTGTTCTTATAAAAAAAATTGGAAGGGTATAAGGCAACAAATACAAACACAGAAAATCATGCACTAGCTTAAAAATATTGACATGTGGCGAATGATTGAAATGAAGAAAAATTAAGAGAGATGAAGACAAAAGAAAATGAAATGAGATATGCAAAAAAGTAGATCTTAAGAATCTGCAGGAAATAAGTAAAGATATGCACCTGAAATGAAAAAATATTAGAAATTTAATGACGAGAAATAATACGAAATGTAAATATTGAAATAAAGCGAAATGTAAAAAAAATTAAACAACATAATGAATATCAACAACATAATGAAAACTATAAAAGCTTTTCAAAATGTGAATTGATGTTTTGGTTGCAAAAGGGAAAGGTTGGATCGTTGAGGACCGGTCTGGGTATTTTCGTTCAGCGTTATTGGACTTGTTTATTTTTCGTGTTTCGTGTTTTGAAATAGTCATTGTGTGTGACTCGTTATAACTTTCAAGTGTGTGTGATTCGTGCAACCAAATCCAAGTCAATTTATTGTGTTTTTAGTATTTTATTCCAAACTCGATAAGAATACGAAGATATTAATAAT
This sequence comes from Catostylus mosaicus, assembly GCA_964019065.1. Taxonomy (NCBI): domain Eukaryota; kingdom Metazoa; phylum Cnidaria; class Scyphozoa; order Rhizostomeae; family Catostylidae; genus Catostylus; species Catostylus mosaicus. The sequence continues at coordinate 5,645,838 of OZ025198.1, forward strand.
AATGATAACAACAATAATTAATTCTTTAATTTAAAACTGGCTATTTACAGTAGCTATTTACTAAAGAGCTAATTTAGGCAATCCATTGGAGAGATGTCACACAAATCATTGGAGAGCCATACCCGTGTAAGCATCTAAGTCTCGTTTTTGTGCGCAAAGATTTACAGTCTGGCCCTCGCTAAAAAAAGTTCAAGTAAATTTGTTTTTGAGTGAAACTCGGCTTCTTGTTTACGTACATAGAATCCATACTAAATGAAAACGTGTACACTGAATCGTAATGTGGTTGGATCTTCACATTCTCGCGTGACCTGTTCGTGTGGACAAGGTTTAGCGCATCACAGCGTTTTTTTGGAAGTAATTTTCGTGAATCGTTCATAGCCGACCCCCATACCGGCCCTCGTTGTTGCATCATTTGGTGGAAATTTAAGTCTGGTGTAACATGAAGTATTAACGATATTTATTTCCTTTGAAAAAATGGCGACCTATGACGGAGGAAGTCATACGGATGACAATGTGAAGAAGGACCTGTTAACTGTTCTATTTGATTATACAAAGCAAAAAGAGAAGAGAAAATCTGTTAGCTCATTAAATGAAGGTAATTATTTGATTTAAAGGTGTTAAAGGTGAATTATTTGCATGATAATTTTTAAAAATTGTGCAAAATGAAAGTGGATTCATTCAATCATGACTCTGTGCCCCAAATAACGATATTCCAATGTAGTCAGCTTTTTGATTAAATAATGTGATACATGCAGAATTGCAGATCATAGTGGCAAACGTCTTTAATAATGAGCATATGAAAATAATGAACAATTACATGACAGGCCATCCTCCCATTCATTTGATGATATCTTGCAGAATAGTAGGTTGAGGAACATCACATCACAGGGAGGAGGTGATATCCTATCACCTCCTTGATTGGCACCAAAATAGATTCAAGAAATGAATTCAGTAAAAAAGTTTTCACCGATGCAAACATCACAAATCTCAGATTTCCACTGATTCTCTTGGGTGAACTTATTCCCTTAAGGTGGTATGAAACTCAAGGTAAACCTATATCGGGCATACATGCATAACATGCGTGCGTACAAGTCCTAATTTTTGGGTTGCACATCAATCTGCTGAAAATTTTCTCGTGCGTGCCTGTGCCATGCTCTGCAGACTAGGGGCTTATAAGGATCACTTTCAATTTCTGTTCTTTTCTCACAACAAAACGCCTTAATTTGTTTACAGATTTCAGCAGCACTTTTTTCAACAAGATGCCATGTTTAATTCTCATTTCTTTTGAGTTACTAAAAAACCTTTGATCAAGCCTTTTTTACAGCAACGGGCCCACAATTCCTTTCAATTAGAGGAAAAACCTCCAATTGAATAAAAATCTGCATATCAAAGGGTGTCTTTCTCCCTGTGGCCCTGTATTCTGGAGCAGCTATTGCCATCTCTCATTATCACAAGGCATTGAGAGACAAGTTGTTCCACAGGTTGACCTTCAACTGCAGAAAAAGAAATTATTCCAGTGAAGCCTACTATGGAAAAGGCCTAAGAGAATCTAGGCCTATGATATTGTTTTTGTTGCATTTCGCACTGTATTATCTAGCAGATATACCTGGAGTAGACTAGAGCCAGCACCCTGGAAAATAAGTCTCATGAGCTCCCTTCAGTATTCACTGGGTGTACATAAAGCTAAAAACAAGGAAAAAAGGTGGCCATTCTTTACAAAGGAGTTGCTTTGATGACACCTAACTGCAGCCCAATCTCATCTTCATCTTTAGTAAACTTTTTGAAAATGTAATGCATATGTGTCTTCATAAATTATGTGATGTTTGTGAAGTTCTATTTAGCATTGCATTTTGCTTTTGCACTGGGCTCTGAATTAAATGTTTATTTATTTTTATTTGTTTTTAGGAGGGTGCTCTATTGATTAATCAACCTATTTAGAGAGCTCCTCCGCAATCAATCAATCTTTTGTGTTTAAGCAAAATATTGCAGTACAAAACTGCAGCTAGTGAGTTAAAGTTTTCAATTAACCTTTGTAGATGGATTTGTTCTTGTGATGAAAGAATCAGTGTGGACAACATTGTTTGGGGAGCATTTTATGATGCTTGGCGAAGATGAAGAAGTCAAATCTGGCCATGAAGATGATGATATGTTGTTTTATATAAAATGCACTCCAAGATCAAGTGGTGGCCAGGTCAGTGATATTGAAATCTTGTGAACTCAACTTGCTAAAATCTATTGATCGAGACAGCCCAGTTGAAGTGTCCACAGGAGTGACATGTTGCTTTGTGCTAGATCTGACAATGTATTTGCTTGTCATAACCATTTTTGAACCTAGATCCAGTGCATGGTGGCCATTGAGTCAAGCTGAGCACATCCAGCCTTTGAGAGGTCTAAATATTTGTCCTAGTTTTCTGTGATTAGTCTAGCCATTGAGAGAGCTCCTCCTGTAAGAAATTCTTCTACATACAATTATTTTGTTCTTGGTTAACGTTATTTATCTCCTTTGTTTCTGTACTTTAGCTGTACTTGTAATTTATCTTGTTTATTGTAAGTAGTCAGCAAAATAGAGATAAATGTGATCTAGAATTTACCATATTGCTATTGTTCAACTTTGTGTATTGTAAGGCTGTTCCTTTTTAGATATCTGTTCTCTTTTAGTTAATGCCGCTAGTGTGAAATGAATTTTATTGTATTTAGTTTGCTTATATGTATTAACCATTATTAATTTTATTTATTATTAACCATTAACGGACTTCTTAATTTGTTATTAAGTGTTTCACTGTTTTGGAATTTCTTTGCTTGAAAAGCTTAATATATACAAGATTTGAGATATAGAAATATTTATAATATAAGACATCTTTAAGTCATAGTATAACTCATTATGATGACAGATACTTAAGATAGTTTTCTCAGGCTTCCAATATTAAGTTTGTTTTTGGAAGTTTTACAGATCCAAATACATACGGTACCTTCAACCTTTCCACCTGTTTTTCATTTCATATTTGTTTCTAGTAGCTTTTAATTCTCAATTTGCCCAACTGTATACTGACTACATATTTTTATAGTTTCAAATCTATTTTCTTTCACAAGTTTAAGTGAAAATTCCTTGATGCTTACTTTTTTCTTATATTCGTATTTCAATCAAAATAGGTCATCGTGTTCAGGAAAGGTTCCAATCAGATTCCTGGGTAAGTTTAATTTGGAATCTGATTTAATTTGCTTTTAGTTAAAACAAGACTGGCTTGAGAGAATGTTTTAAATGCATTTTTAGAATAACTTTTAAGAATAATGATGGCCACTTCCATGCTTCACCATAGATCTTTAAATTAATGTGCTGAAGGGAAACTGAAGTATTTTCTGAAGATGGGAATTTGTATCATATTTGTGACCTAAATTGTGATAGCATTTTTTATTTACTTTTTAGGAATTTAAGGTTTCTCTTAAAAATGATATACAAGGGACTTAAATAGAATCAAATACGGAGAGATTTCATAAAAGAGATAAACTTAATCTATAGCTTCGAATTATTAAAATTCTTTATACTTTAATCATTCATACTGTGGCCTTTATAGTAAACTCTTGATTTAGGAAATTAGGAAAAAAATTTATTTGGATTGCAAATTTTTCAGTAAATTTTATGACAAAAATGACTAATGTACTGAAAAAGCATTGCATCAAGTGTCATTTCAAAAAGGAGGAAAGAAGTTTAGACTTCATTATCAAATTCTTTCCTGATAGGGCAACAAAACCTTAGAGGAACCAATCTTTTTTGTCAATAACTCCTTTGTAATACTATATTAACAAACTGAACTTACTGAACTATTCTGAATAGTAAGAATTTTTTGTGGGTATGAAATTGAGATGATAATTTATCATGACTAGACCAAAACAAAGGTCATCAGCCCCCTCTCAAGAACCCCCTCCCAATAACCCCCTCCAACCCCCCCCCCCCATTAATATCTTCACCCCCTCAGGCCGCCCTTGCCTACTCTTTCACATCATATGCCTTTAATAATGCCTGTCATCTATGTTCAGAATCTTGCAAGCTGTCAATACGATCGTCTGACAGACATGTATAGAGAAATTGATAAATGTTCTTGCAAGCGGTATGTTAAATAGAAAACGAACAGCGGCGTTAGTAAAAGGGACCCAGAGGGCGCTGTACTCTTTAATTTTGTGTCTGTGTGCACAGCAAAGATCTCGTCAGCAAATGATGCAATTTTACTATATTTATATATATATATATATTCATATTTGAATTTTTAAGGAAGATTGCTCTTCGGCAGAAGCCGTTTTTCAAGGGACCCTCCTATAATATCTTAATTACCATATACAGTAAAATATTAAACTAGAATATAAATGACCAAAATTTAAAAGCCTATTAACAATCATGAAAAATGTACAATTGAAAGAAAAATTTAACAATCGATTGATTTCTTAAAGCCATTCAGGAAGGATACCGTCTAAGACTATAGTTTTGTTTGTTTGGCTGCCAGTTTTTATCAATAAAACGCGTTAAAGATTATGCAATAGAAGTTTATTGTAAGAAAATTAACGCTTTACTGTTAAGGAAATTCACTGCTTAAAATGAAAATAACGCGTATGCCACGCCCTTGTGCCGATCATTCCCTAAAACTACGCCCTGTAACAACGAAGATGTCTAGCTCTCTACCAACGTAGCATAAATAATGTTTTTTTTCTTTATCTAGGCTCGGTGATCCTCACATCAACTGGGAAGAAACGGTTTATTTGAATTTGATCATGCATCAGGTAAACAAATCATTGGTTTTTGAATGAATTTTTCGTTCTGTAGAACTTTCACAATTGCACGATGATATGAAAACATCTTTAAGCTTTTCATTAGACAAGAGGCTTCAATGTCTCACCGTCGTCCTTCGATCAAGAAAATGGGGGCCGATTCGCCAGAACATAGTACATAGAGGAGGAAATGTACTATAGCCAGGGCAAACGGTGGTATAGACGAGAGTGCAGGCCTAATGAGTCCATTAGCCGAGAGTCACACGGTGTTTCACTAACCCAGCTTTTCATCTTTTTTGGATCGGTTAATTGGTACTGAGAGACATCCTTGGGGCACAGACCTCAAGCCCAAATCAGCTTCATAGTTCCGGATCCGGTAGCCTGGATTGACAAATAAATAACATAAACAAACAACCAAAAATGGCCAATCATGCGCGCTTTTTCCTCCTGTTTCTTGATCCACGACTAGTTCTTTATGTGCGTTAGATCGGTCAATATTTTGGGGCATCGTGGTTAGGGACTCATAGGAGGGGCTCAGTTCAATGATTTTCCAACGAGAGATTACTTTGAATTACAATGATGTCATCATACGCATGTGCAGTGTATTCAAGGCATCTACCTGATTTAAAATGGCCTTGTTTACCCTTTTGATTACTTTAAATTGCAATGTACCATCAAATGATTTCAATTCAAGTCATACGGACGTAATCTCTTTTGTGGGCTCGAGTAAAGGACGTTTTTAGACCACTTTGTTTTTGTCAATATTAAAGTTAACCGTTAGTCTTTGTGCTTGAGTTTTTTTAGTTTTGTCAAAAATTTAAGGCGAGTCTGTAAATTTAAAGCCACGCTATCATACCCACAACGCCCTCAAGCCACACCCTTCTGTCAGAAAATCTCTGGTTTTAGCCCCTCTCCAAAAAGGTTTTTGTGACCCCGCCCCTCCCAAATCTCTTTTTAAGGATAACTCTGTTATCTTAGGATAGTCGATAGGACTCCAATGTCAATCATAAAATCTGTAAAGTAATTTTTGAAAGTTTCTTCTTTCTCTAAAACAAAATGATTGACAATCAAAGCCACTATTTTCTTTATATTGTATGCTAACTTAACTGCTGATTTTCGCATTCATTTCATTTTAGTTGGAATATACCTTAACCTGTGCGGTGTGTGCTAGAATGGTTAATCGTGATATGAAAGTCATCAAGAAGGAATCTGTGGTAAGTTTTAAGATCTCTTACCTCAGTCTAATTTTACAATTCTCGTTTTTCACGAGAGCCAGTAGAATTGAAGTTCTGGCTAACCGTTCTTAATATTTTCCAAAATTTTGAGGCTGATCTCAGTTTTTGCTTTCGTGTTGGCAAGTTAGATAATAGACCACATCAGATTTTTATGAAACAGGCGTAGCCACGAAGTGGACTGGGGTGGACGTGTCCACCCATGTTTTCCCAGAGGTCGAATTCTCGTAAATCCGTCGAGAAAAGTTTGGGGGTTAAGAAAAGGTATTCTGAGTCTTGCTGACAACAACAATGAAAATGAAACATTATGTTACGTTACATGGCAATATGGAAGCAATTTTGTCTGCAGAAAGGGCGTTGCCTACACCTTGAGATCAAGAGAAACCTTAACGACGATGCTACAGCCTCACCTTTTTTCAGTTTATTCTTAATTTCTGAACAATTTTAAGACTTTTGTGCTTATAAAATTGCTCTTATAAGAAAGAGTGTAATCTATAGAAAGGCTGTTCGTAGAGCTTGCCATCTATGTTTTGAATAAAACAAAAATAAAGTGTTAGTAATGATTCCTGTGCTGATTGTGATTTGTGCTTCTTCCTGAATTTTATACAATTAACGTAGGTAGCTTTGCCATGTATTGTATGGTGTGTTCTAAAAACACAAGGTGTAATTTCAAGGGCCGAGTCAGTATTTCATATTTTGATGTTGGTCATTTCACTCAAGCTAATTGCATCTTAGAGTTTGTGTAAGTTCATTAAGCGCATTACTAAGCAAGTGATCCAAATGATTTTAAGCACACTGTGGTGCAATTTTGGGAATTTAGGTTCCAGGTAATAATGGAAAAATCGAGGAAAAGGCTTAACTCTCTAAGTCAGAAGAATTCTCCCAAACCACCTGAACGTAACAGATGTAAGAAGCAACACAATCAATACAGGGACGTAGCCAGAAATTACAAAGGAACGCATGAATAGGCCTGTGTTTTAAAATATTATGGACTGTTCTAAATGTAAAGCAAGGGAATAAAACTATTGCAAAGAATTTCAGTCCTTGAATCAAATTTTAGGCATGGAATAACTCACGTTTTAAGAGCACCAACACTTGCAATAAAAATAGTATATTTCTGTTATTTTGTTTAATTCAAGTGCAAATTATGATGCAAAATGTTTGGAATGCATCTCTTAACGCCACAGTATCATGAATGTAGTTATTGAAGGAAACCTGTATATTTTAAAAAACCATTCCCTCTCTAGTAATTTTCTATAAATAGATTGCAAGATGCGTTTCAACATAATTTAATAGCATGCGAAATAAGCATCGATTCCAATGGAGACTGTAATGCTTTTCCCATAGATGTGTAATAGCCTGACATGGAAATGATCTTATCTCTCAGGAATAATACGTAGCACTCTAAATGGGCTTTCCTTCCATCTGTTTATGCAGTGCTGAAGCCAATTGGGAGGGGGGAGGGGGAGCGCTTAAACGATAAATTAAAGCAATGGATCTATTGTTTTGCAGTCAATGTCTGAAATTTTGTCGGAAATTGTCGAAAATTGCGTCTTTCTTGCCCCCCCCCCCCTGGTCGGAGATGTCTGAATTCGGCCCTGTGTTTAGGTTTGCTTTTTTACCATCTTAATATTATAAAGAGTCTTAACTTTTACTTATTTAAGAAGCGATTTCCAAAGTGCTTTCAAAATTGGAAGCGACTGCACAACTTGAGATTAGTTGAGTTGTGCTTTTGTAAGAGACGAAAAGATACGATGAAAAAACTAGATGAACTAGAACATGAATCCAACATTGTGGCATAAATTCCCAGCATTATTGAAAATTAAATGGAAATGTCTTTTATATATTTGCCGTAAAATTCTGTTGGTAGCACCGGCAACGGTCCTTAATTCGCACTAAATCAACTTTTACATCATTTTAAATTGCCATCAGTTCCAGGACATGTTCTCTCTCTTCAAACCGCAAGGTTCAATGGAAATATTTTGATAGCATGTTGGCTCTGCAACATCTGCCATCAAAAGCTACGCTGCCTACTGCTCTTGGTTCAAACAACTCTTATTTGTAGATCAATCATCTGATTATTGGTCAAATCCTTTTAACAGTATACTATAAATTTCCTGGATGTGTTGATTGAAGATTTCCCCACTGCCAAATAGAAGAGCTGAAGCTCCCCTGCTCCCCCTGCGGCTACTTCCTTGCCCTACATCAATATTAACCCTTTCGCACCCGGATTTATTTTCATTTTAATGTAAAACCATATAAATATACGCTTTCCAGGGGGGTATCATAGTCAAATTAACTAGGTGAAAGCATAAACTATTGTAGAAAACTGCCATCAGAGTATTAAAAATATTTTGTACTTTACTTCGTGAAAAAGTATCTTTTACGGTGTTTCACATTGGGCCATATGGCCCGTCCGGGGGTCAAAAGGCCGTCCGGGGGTTAATATCCCTCTAAAGAGGAAAAAACCCATTTGCTATCACTATTAAAAAATCTTCGCTCTTTTTTACTTTATTCTACAAAGATTTAGCAAATTCGAGGTTCATTGTTTGAGTAAATATGACGTCACAATGAAATTGTAGAAAATGGCGTCACTATCACTCTGACGTCACAATCAAGCTAAGAAAGTATAAAAGAGAGGAACGCAATAAGGATGATTAAGTAGTGAAGGTTACAGTTACTGTACCAGTTCTCTTCAGCGATCTGCTTGCAAGTTAATTTATAGCAAACTGTTGGTGGAAGTTTTTCGATAATTTGACGACGAGGCTTCTATTTACGATGCCGTTGGAATCTGAAGAGAAACCTGCCGCTTGTGAAAATAACATGATGGTGAAAATGAGGGACGAAATAATGGAGATGTAAAATGCATGGGATAACAAAAATAAAATGAATGAAATGCTGTTAAGGTGAGTGATTCAAGTTAAACAATTACCATGTTACTTTTAAAAGAAGCATAACTAACGTCACAATCAAGCTAAGAAAGTATAAAAGAGAGGAACGCAATAAGGATGATTAAGTAGTGAAGGTTACAGTTACTGTACCAGTTCTCTTCAGCGATCTGCTTACAAGTTAATTTATAGCAAAATGTTGGTGGAAGTTTTTCGATAATCTAAATGCAGGAAAATAACTTATCAAGATTAATTTCACTCGAGATATTCTGTTTACATGCGTTTAAAAGTTGTAAAAGTGCATTTTATTCATCGCAGGAAAGTCAGACAGTTTAAATCAATGCATAAGACGACGAAGCTAGAATTCCAAAATAAGGTGAGGAATGATTCTTTTATTTGTGTACGTACGTGTACCTACACGATAGAAGGGAAGTTATCACCATAAATGATACACTTTTTACATTGCCAGCAATGAATGCTAAGGTAAATTCTTACCGAATAAATCGATATCTGAGGCCAGGCTTTACATTAAAGCATTTTTAAGACGATGAAAGGGAGGGCACTGATAGGATACAGAAAATGATCTTTGTGCATTAAAACTTTACAGGCCATTTTAATCAGCGCCAACACCAAAGTATCTATTCTCACCCAAGCGTTGACTAAAATATGGTATTATCACCAGCAACGTGAAAAAAAATAGTCCTCTAGAAACTCGTGTGATACTCTATCAGACATTTTACATAGGAGTTCATTTGTACATACCTTTTATACACGAAATTGTGGGAAATTTAGATTGCAAAATTTGATAACTAAAGGAAAAGCAAAGATCTTCATTTTGATTTTTTCAAGAACTCAATGAAAAATTTTGAATTATAATGAAGGGCTGTAATTGCTTTTAGCCGTTGTAAAACCTATCAGTAGTTTCACCATTAATTTCTAAAATTACCTCTTACTGATTGGCGCATCCTTTTGAAAGATTCTATTTTCTATCTAATTATCTAGTTATGTTTGTGAATTTATATCATCCTTGCTCTGAGTCTTTTTTATTGTGTTGAAAGTGAAAATTTGTTTAAAATCATTTTCTAGATGAATGACCTTGAAAAGGAGAAATAGAAACTGGAAAATATTTTGAAAAGTCAACCGGCAATTACTGATGAGCTCATACTCACAGAGCCTGAGAAAGTGAAGAAATTTAAAACACAGACAGATGAATTGATTGCAACGAAAGAGAAGTTGGAGGAAGAGCTTGGTAGAATGAAGACAGATGATGAAAAGATGAAAGAAATCATTGAAAAGAAAAGCAACGAATCTGAAAACCTGAAAGATAAATTGATTCGTGTTGAAATGAAATAGAAATAAAAGGATGGCGAGAATGAGAGTTTGAAAGCAGCGATCGATTTGCTAATGAGGGCGTTGGAGCGGTAACAAAACGAAGATGCAGCCAAAGAAGAAAGCTGCAGACGGCTGAGAAAGATAAAGTACGTCAACTTGAATATGAGAAAACAGAACTTGAAAAGAATTTGGCAGCAAGACAAATTATCATCTTTATATTGAAAGAAGATTTGGAAAGCATGGATGACTGCATCGCAGAGTAAAATCTTGAAATATGTAATTTGAAGCAGGAGGTAGAGAAGGTAGGTTTGCAGTTAGTTGATTCGGTTGTGAGTATCGCAATCAAAAACGCAGTAAAGATGAAGAAAGATGATGTTGAGATTCAGAATGTGTTGAAAGAGACCTCAGCACTCAACGAAAAGGTAGAATCGCCGATTCACGAAAAGGTGGAATCGCCGAAACATTTGTTGAGTTAGGAGAATAGAGATTGAATCTGGCTCGTGGCAGGCATCTTGGGTTCAAATCCATAAACGGACAGGAAGTGCTGTGGAAAGGCGGTGGTCAGGGGGGTCACTGACCCAGGGGCCTATGGTTATAGGGTCCGTAATTAATAACATATTGTATGGCTACGAAATAACAATTTGATGCATGACGTGTGAAAACTAATGAATGATGTTTTATTTAATTTGCGTAGTAAAATAGGTACCATAAGAATTTTTCAAGGGGAACATTCACTCGCATCCCCCTACAAGAATACTCCCCCGGCATACTTCAATAAATATGTCACGTTCAAACCCGGGGCCTATGAATCCTCTCTGGACCCCAACGCCACGAGGTGTATTTTACTACTATTATGACGGGCATTTACCCAGTTATAACCGCCCCCTTGAAGACATTTCACGATATAGCCACCCTTCCCCACTTTTTTCAAAAGTGGGACAAAATTTCTCAAATGTTTGAAATGTTCTCGTCTTTGATCAATAACGGCAATGCATCTGTCGCTAAAGACAACAGGCACCTCAATTTTTGAATACTCTTTGAATTAGAACATCCAAAAACAGGAAGAAAGCGTCGTGTTTTTCAAATTATGCACTTTTCTTTTCGACATTTTCTCAAATATTTCACGTGGTCTGCTTCGTTTAAACTTGTACTGGGAATCACATATATAGGATGCACGTGGCAATATGGCTTCCAACATAGCCAGTTAATTGCTTCTAAGAGATGCGTTACTTAAAAATTCATCTAGGGGTAAGCTTACAGACCCCCACTCATTTCCCCTTCGTCCGATTTTAACCACTTCCCCCACCTTACTTTCAGATCACTCCGCAGCCTCTGTCTCATGCCGCTATGCTCATTCTCTAGAGTTACAGGCCGCATATTGCCCTATAGCAAACCCCCCAAACAGCTTTCATTTGGTGACTTTCGGGTAGTGATCGATTGATTAACTCTGCCTTTGATCTAATTGTTCCTGTAAAGCCGTATAAACCGCTTCCGCATATTTCGTCATGGTTCGTGGAAGGTTTTGAATACGATGAAATAGGAAGCTTTATAGATTGAATGTTAACCCAAACAAAATGGAGGCTGAAGCAAAAACTGCATGCAATGTTCTCAGCATCTGTATCGTCGTTTCAGCGATTATTTTCAATGTTTTTGGCATATATGTGCTAATGGTAGCAAAAGCAGGAAAATCGAATCAAATTAAAATAATCGTAAGTCTTAGTGTGGCAGATATCCTGAATTGTTTTGGTTTTATCGTCCAAATATCGTTGGACATGTCTGGACATAAAGCCCTTGAAAGCAAAACTGGCCTAGTTATTTGGATGATCAGAGCTGTGATTTACCATCCCTGGTATTCAATGTTCTATTTGTTGACATTCGATCGATTTCTTGCATGCAATTTTCCATTCAAGTATCGCTCGCTTTTCGGCAGAAATACGATGAGAAATGTTCTTATCGTAATATGGGTTATATCGTTGATACCGGCACCAGTTTACTGCTTTTTAGATATGGCGAAGATTCGCGTGTTTTACGATGTTTACGTTTGGGCAGCATTGGATTCCATCTTTGTCTTCCTCTTCGTCGTTACATACGTTTCGATATACTATCGCAAAAAGCGCAGTAACCTACAGTTTCGGCATAGAGATACAAATGATGACAACCAACGTTTTTTCCTGGTTACGACATTGATCCTTGTCGGTTTCGTGTTTTTCGCTATCATCCCGGACCTTACGATGTCGCTACTTCACAGCTACGCAGAGAATGCGAGCCTCGCTGCTCAGCCAGGGTTTGAACTTTGGTGGAATATCAATATGCTCATTGACCCACTGATTTACGTTTTCTTGCAACACAAATTTCGAGCAACTGCCGTATCAAAGGTTCATAAATGGTGCGGCCTTTTGCGTCGAAGAAGTCAATCTTACGGCACGGAAAGTGCGAACCAGACATGCAGTTCGAGCGAAGGTGCCGATAAAAAGCGAAACAATGTCGTTTGATTTTTGTAATGAGAACAATTTAAGATGTTTGTTTGGAATTATAAACTTAAGATGAACTTAAGATGAACTTTAGATATTGATGCAATCAATCGTTCAAGAATTGTCGTAAAATGTAGTTTTGAACTCAGATGCATTACGCTTAACAATCACTATTGACATGTACTATCATTTTCTTGTTAGCAGGGGAAAATTGACACCTTTTCGCTTCTTATCTTTGATTTTTGTTAATCAGTTGCCCCGGATCACTTTTTTTTCAGTTTTATTCTTTTCCATGGGATTTTATGACAGAATTCAAGTCTTCAAACTTTTGTCGTCCTAAAGCCAACATCTCAATTTCCTAATTTAGTTCTGCACCTAAAATCATTTTTTTTGGCAAACAATAGTTAAGTATACAAGACCAGGGGTGCAAATTAAGGGGGTTGCGAGGGAGTCAAATCCCCCCCCCCCCAATAATTTGATGTTTCGGTCCATGCTGCTATTTTATTCCGATGTGGCTTTGAAATTATTTTGTTTTTAAACCTTTACTACAATGCCATATTACTCTGGGCAGCAATAAAAGTATTCCTAGTGGGACATGGTCGGTCTTGCCGCAAATACTTGAGATAACCTTATTTTTCTTTTATTGACAACAACTCCTTTTTCCCAAAATCGGTCCCTTGTGGAAACAAGATCATTTATAGCCAAAATTCAGTGCTTCGTACGCACATACACCCCTAAAATAGGTATACATGCCCCATTCAAGTAGTCGGTAATTTACCCAATTACATTAAGAATTAGCAACGTTTTGGGACTCGACAAAGAGGAATTGGTACTTTGAACTTTGATGTTTATCATTATTTTTATTATGAAATTTTAAACTGCAGATTGGGTCTAATCTTAGTGCGGCTTTGATGGATAGGAACGCTGTTAATAGAGTGACAAATGAAATCTCGCTAAGTAAAATCTATTATGAATGTGAGAACCAAATTGCAAAACAAAAATGAATTATTTGGTACATAAATAATCTAGCTTACAGGTTTATATAAATTATATATTTGATGGTTTCTTTAAAGGGAGATTCTCGAATGAATGTCACGCGTAGTAATGTAATTAAATCAAAATTTGTAGGCAAAATTTTCGTTTGTTTATAATACTATTTATAATCATGCTGAAACCAATTGTCGTCTTATATTTGCTGTTTTTCTCTTGACTTTTTCCTGTCATCATCACATCTTACATTTGATAAAAAAGCACCCTAACTTCTTTATCCCTTCTGTTAGCTACAACTTCTGTAACAAAGCAAATAAATGGAAAACATGTGCAGCAATAGCGTAGCCACTGGGACTTGAAGGGGCAATCCCCCCTTGCCCCGCCCCACTTTTCCATCAAAGTGAGAAATATCTTGCAAAAAGTGTCTTAAAACTGCACGTTTTCATATTACTTGTGGTAGCGGTAACTTTTGCAGATGCCTTTTGTAAAGAAAGTAGAAGAAGCGGCCAATATGTATTTTTCGGAAACCGCCCCCATTCTCTAACTCCTGTTTGCCCCCCCCCCCCCCAACTTTATAACTCTCAGCCACACCGATATTGTGAAGTATAAAAGACATTTATCAGTAATGAAATCAAATAAGACAAGGTTTAGGCATGGCATTGTTTTTTTGTTTTTTTTATTATTTTTATCAATCCCCCGAATGGCTTCAAGGCATACTCTCTGGTCCTTATCGTTTTTGGAAGCTTTTACGGCAAGCTTTCACCATTGACTAAATCAATTTGTTATCACGAAAGCACCACATCTGCTCGTGCAATTCAAGAGCCATTTGTCTCTATTGTAATGCCAATTCTATGTTAGTTGCATAAACTTATCTATAATATGTATTAATAAGATTTTTTCCATTGCAGAAAATATACGCTTCACCTCATGAAAGACGGTAAACAATTTATTTGCTTATTTGCGATTTAAACGCTTTGAAATAAGTATCGATGAACTGTGGTATGGTTGATGCATTTGCTTATAAACATATACAGTATCAAGCATTCATCAATTTTGGCCATGCGAATCCACAAAATTTCGGATTGGCGAATGTTTTTGAATTCATCAAAATTTGCCATACGCTGCTTTTAAAAATCTGAGAATTTATAGTAGTAACCACGTATGTAATCAGGATCTAGCTCTGTGTATGCTTAACATTTATTCGATGCAATAACATCATTTTATTCTCAGTAAAATATCAAAGCAATAAATAGTCCCAAGATGAAATCCTGAAAAAGTGTACGAAAATTGTTGCGAAGAAGTTTATCCGCTGAATATTTGTCCTACTTCAGTTTTTGTAGTTAACGTAGTTTTCTAAAAATTGTTAGATGAATTGTTGAAAGCATCCCGTTCCAACATGGACATTTCAATGCATAATGTTAAATCAATCATTTCTTACTGTGTTTCCAAATGCACCTCTTGCGATTCCTTTTATAGGATGGACAACAAAGGCGAAGAACCAAGCCAGTCCTACCCGAATCTATTTTTCATGGTTGACACATATGATCAGGTATATCCAAATATAAATTATCATGTTTTCAACTCTGTTACTCTCGGTTATAATGCCTTTGCACGGTATCAACTAATGCGTTTTATCAAATTGAAAGGAGGTACTATATGGATAATGCTGAGGTAAAGAAGATTTACAAATTTTGCAATACAGATGAATCCAGCTTCTGACAGTATTAGCTTCCCCCCCCCCCCACCCCCTCTGAGAAATAACAAGTTCTTACTGAAGTTCAAGGGATCATATGGTTCCAATAGGGTGAAAGGTGAATGAATAAATGATTTGAAAATTAAACGGAATGTGGAAGATATGAATGTATCGAATAAAAGTAGGTATGAGCATAGGCAGGTAGGTTGGTACTTAGATAGATGAATAGGCTAGTAGTTAAGTGAAAGAAATGGGTCTTCTGCAAAATTTGTGAGAATGGTGCGGTGGCGTAACGCTCGGTGTGCACCTTCAAGCGCAAAAACTGAGGGCCCCACGCAATAATGCCCCTAGGGGGACCCCCGAGAAATTTTGTGAATTTTTTTTGGATACAAGTTCTTCTAAATAATTGTTATGTTGGTGTTAGTTAATATTATTTTAAAATTGCATGTAAAAAATTTATGCAGTTAAGGGTACGTTCGGGCTTACCCTGTAAACTTGATTTGCAAAAAAATAGGGGCCCCAAACCCCTACTTCGACTAAAGGCCCCACACTGCTCCGTTACGCCACTGGAATGGCGCGGAATATAAACGATTTTAAATGGCAAGTGGTTATACCTGCTATTCCCATGTTAGTATTTCTATTTAGATTTCATTGACATGCGATATTTATTTATTATTTAAAACCATAGCAAAGCGCAATGTTCCAAGAGGGACGGAAAGCGTATATGATGATGATGATGATGATGATCATTGACATCATATGCCCATGGTTATGGCCATCATTCTCATATTTAAGTATTACTTTGCAGGTATTTGAGTCTCTTTGTGTTCGAGATGAAGAAATGGTTTGCGTCGAGTTAGTAGCGACCCACAAGGTATTGCATTATTCTTATCGTAGTTTGTAATGACTTTGTCACATGATATTTTGTTTTGTGCTCAAAATTATTAGAGATGCGAGACGTAAGGATTGGCCTTGCTTCCGAACCATTTCATATTGTCACCCTCAAGACTCTTTATTCTTCCGAATGTGGTTTCCCCTGAGGGCAATCAACGAATCGATTTGTGATACCACGCGAAATGGGAAATTTTAGATACAATCTGCATGAATCGTTCAATTGTGTTTACGATTCTTTAGTTATTATGTGCGCTATAAAACTAAAGCCACGCCTTTAATGACGATGCGGGGGAGTGGATCGCAGCGTCTGATGGAGAGAAGTCCTATTGATTAGCATAGCTGCGATGACCGCAGAGGCGACTCGCTGCTTTATTCCAGAGCTGAACACAAAACAATATAAATCTTTTCTATTGTTATTATCATCGAAACCATTCTTGGATAGACTCGATTTGTTGGACATGAACAACCTTTTTTACGTCTAAATTCTCTAAAATCATCATATATTGCAACTCCTTTCGTGCACATATCATCCAAAAAACATCTCTGCACAGCTCAGTTCTAACCCATTCTATAACTTGTTATTTAACCGGTACAAAGTACTTTTTATGCATAAAATAATTGCTAACTTAACGCATGTTAATATAAGCTATTTAGCCTAGAAAGTCTTGATTGTATAAAGCAATTTTTTCCGAGGCTTCAAGTAAATTTTCGCTACTAGTACAGATATATTACTGTGCCGTTCACAGTACATGGGTTCATTCTAAGGTAACATCACAGCGCTTTATCGTGTCACTTCTTCTTGATCAATGCTGAAACAAACCCAGTTCATTGTGGTCTATTACCTAAACTCCCAATTCTCTATCTCTCTTTTTCTCTATGTGCCATAGTTTATAAGACTATTGGCGCATGGTATTTTTTAGCATACTAACAGATAGGTCATTTTTCCCAGTGGCCCCTTTTGATTGTCCTAGTAGCGAAGTAAATATCAGTATTTTTGCCCCAGTGGCCTTAGTAAATGTTATTGTTTGTACTTGCTGTCGCTAATCAAAATCAATCACAATTGGAAAATCATTAATCATAATTGCAAACAAGCGGTATTTTTTGGGAATGTAAACAACTGGCGATCTTAGACCTCCGAAACTCTATCTTCTAACTTGCTGTTTTTTATGATTTCCAGCCTTGCTATTTGCGATTTTTCTGCTTCATCAACTCGTTCTATCATCTTTTACTCAAGTTTTGCAGATATATCAATCATTGTCGGCTTCTCTTCCCATATAATCGCCCAGGCTGTATCCATTCTTTTTCAGCGTCTTTCCTCATAATGTGTCATAAAAACTTCATTTGTCTCTTTCTTTTCATAATCTTCCACTCCCTACTTAAATCTTGAACTTATCTTTTAAAAACTTTTGATTACACATTTGCCATGTAAAAATATTTACTTGTAAGATCTCATTTTGTTTCCGGTCTAATATTACCCTCTTCCTCAAATAAAAGAATGTTGGCTGCATAAGTGAATACCTTACTTTTTTTTCAATTGATTTCGATCAAAGGGTAGCCATGAAATATAGTTTAATCAACACTATTTTAAGGGGGGGCGGGGAGCTGCAGGGAGAACACGATAATTGTGGATAGTGCAATTTCGGTTTGTTTTTAAAGGTAATATGAATCGAAAAACCGTTTGAACATATCTGATAGAACTCAATTCGCTCTCTCTAACTGTAGTATCCATTTACTAGTCTTCGATCGCCTTTTCTGAAATATTTTGTGATAAAGCTTCGATTTTGCTTTGTTGTGACTTTCAAAATGTGGCCTACCATGAACGCGGTCAGACCGCTCTGCCCCAGGCCTCTGTGACGTCAAGTGTTTGACACAGTCTCGTAGATTACACAGAAAACACGTCATTATACGACCACACCAACTGTTACATGATGTGAAAATAAATATTTTTTGCACAAATTTTGACATTAAAACGTCACTGCCACATTCAAGATGGATAATATATGCTGGTAACAATTTCCTCAACAACAGATCGTTTGCAATGAAACATTTTTTTATTGATTTCAGATGCATTTTGATTTCCATTAAAAAAATATAAAAACCCAACCAATCTATTGATGTAATGTGATTTAAATGTTTTCCTTCTATTGTTTGCCTGTGTTTCTTTTACCTTGAATTCACAACAATAAAATATTTCGACACAAACAACACAAATGTATAAAATGAGGATATCCCCCCCCCCTTCATTGATGAATTGGAAATCTGGCAACTGCAGAACAAGTGTAGGACCTATGTTGGGGCACTCTAAACAAAAATGTGTCAGAAAATAATTCTACTCTATATTTGCAAAAGCAAATTTCTGGTTAGGAGCTAATAGTTTTAAAAAAGAGTAGGCCACATTTCCTTTTGAAATTTCAATTTTGGAAAAGAAAGGGTAAAATTTTTTGACATATTTTTGTGCCTGCACAAATACAAAATGTTATATAATCATATGTATAATGTTTATTAAATACATGGATATAATAGGTAAAATTATACATAGGTATAAATACACATTTTATGATACATAATTATACATAGATAATATATGTAAATTCTATGTTATGATAAAACAAAGATAACATTTTATAAGAAACCGAGCCTTAACTGAACAACATCAAAGGTATAGTTTTTAAATGTTAGAATAAATGTTATGAAAGATCAGTCACATTGCATCCATGCATGTACAGATACTGAACAATACATATCCAAAAAATTCTTCTTCAAACAGTTTTTATTTCAAATGCCAGACTAAAGGTTTCTTATAAAGTTATATGTAGTTTGCAATCAGAATGCTGGCTATCAAGGCAATGTTACATAGAATCTTGTTCTGTAGAATCTTTGTAGCCAGTTTTTTTATTGTTGATGTTTTTTTTCTGATGAAGGTGTATAGACATGCAGTTAATGGCCTTGTTGTATCGCAACCAAGGTATCCATAGATCAACCTCACAAGTGTTCTGTACGCTACAGCACAAAGATATATGTGAAGAGGGCAATTTGTTATGATTATGAGGATACAAACAAATGGGGAGCAATCGCATAATTCAAAGTATAATGAATGAGGCGGGTATTAACAAATTGGCAAATCTAACATTCAAAACTCATTCCATATACTTTTAACATTAAAAACTCATTTCACACACACACATATATGTATTTACTCAATTTGGCAATGGCTGACATCGAGTATAAATACTTACCACATGGGTGCTACCCAATTGTAAATTTTCAGTAAACAAATTGAAGAAGAGAGTGCCACACTCCATTTAAATAATCCCGAAAATTCTTACTCATTTTCAGAACCACTTGCACCTTTTTTATACGGACTTCCATCTTTCTTTTTCAAAAGTGGACTGACAATCTTCAATACTTCTTTATTCACAAAAGCGGGGATAGCCATAATCTTTATTTACATCATGCTCTGTTACACAGATTAGATGATCCCCCAACCCACCAAAGAGCACTTTTCCAAATGCTGCGTGAAACTCTCTGCAACAACGATATTCCCTTGCACCAACAGGTTCGTCAAGGTTACATTTACCACATGAGCATCCGCGTAAAAAGTTGTAAACAGGCCTTAGTTGATTTTCGTTTCGCCTCACCAAATATATAGGCCTAGGAAAGCCATTCGGGGTAACTTATTTCGTCGATAAAAACGGAATTATTAGTAGATGGAAATTGACTGTTGAATCATATCTTACCATTCTTCTGAAGGAATATTCCTTTCAAAACGATATCGTATTTGAGAGGGTCTAATACCATCTTCGTCCTCAGGCTGGTCATTTTCTTCCTGGGCTCCTGTTTCCTCATCATCTTCGTCTGAAGCCAAGTGTTCATGCTGGTATGGCATAAAAAGTGCGCCATAATCCTCTAAAATGTGTTTGCCACTACTGGATTCATTCGTAGATAAATTATTTGATTCGATAATACTCGCATCGCTACTTGAACTGGTCGACATTTCTCAAACGTATCACTATTCCACCTAGGCCGCACGCATTTGTCAGAAAAGTGTCAAACACTTTACGTCATAAATATAATCTCGTCCCAGATCCCATGTACAAATATTGGGATTGCTGCAGTCGTGTTCAAATCGTTTTTACGGAAAACACGTAAGTCAAAGACAATTTTTAGAAGCATTTTCGGAATCAGCGACATCGAATTAGTATAGTTTGATGAAAAAAATTTTCGATTCATATTACCTTTAAATGAATGTAAATGTAAATTTAAATAGAAATGTAAATGACTTTTAATATAATTGTTAACTAGATATGACAGTGGTAAGAGCAAACTATGAAGGCAAACTCTCCAACACCTAATGTAGAAGATGTGGGATAGAAAACGAGCACCTCTGGACATGATGCAATAATTGTTGATCGTGTGAATAGAAGAATATTACATAGTCGTAGTTTATGTAAATCAAACAGTATTGCAAATGTGAAATGATACCTGCATTATCAAATGCCTTTTCCTGCTTCTGCTGCATGTAGTATTAGCCAAAATTCTATAATTATGTTAAAAACAATATCGGTAATCATAGCTCAGAGCAAATACAATAAGATGAAAATGAAAATTACTGTTAACCTGTCTGCTAAAAATAATGCTCGATACCAAAGAAGCAGAGCTATACTAGACTTAATGACAAACACGACGGTTGAAGTTGTAACTTGAAGTTAAGTCTAAATGTTATTTAATTTTTTAAATATTTCGCCCCAGTATACGGGGCGTCTGCAGAGTAACGTATAAAAATCATAAAATTAATGTCTGGCTAGGCTCCAAGGTGGTTCTGAAAAGTCACCTCAGCATCAGTTCTGGCACTATCTCAGCTTTGCTGGGTCGTTGATCAAGAGGACTTCTCACCAAGGGACGTTGTTTTACGCCACCAAGCGTTGTTATCATAAGCGTTGCATTAGATTTTATGATTGTACATACATGCAGTCTGCTCTTATGATCTTTACTTTATTTTTAACATTGGCAATGTCGTGCTTTGTAGGTCAACAAAAGTAGAGCCGTAATATTCCTCGGATCCGTTGGATACGATGCTTTAAAAACTGTTTATGAAAGCAAGGTATGTTTTTTATTCATTGGTAAGATGGCAGAGGTTACATACATATATAATTTATTTTATAACGCAGGTTAAGAGAGAATGGCGGCCTCTAGATGGCTGATGTGGACCTGCAACTTAGAATTGAAAATAAAAGGAAAACTTGATACTTAAAATATATAATTGCATTGCTAGTCAGTCAGGGGATAGCTTCCTCAATGCTCCACGGGTAAAATGCTGACTAACTTAAGGCATAATGAAAGGAAAAACATCCGGAGGTGCCGTTGATAGGGACTTGAAAGGGGTGGGGGCTAGACAACGCCCCTTGCTAAAATCAAGTGAGTTCTTTTTTATTTCGGTCCAAGTGTCGCTATGAAACTTTGTTCAAGCAACATTGTTTTTAAGGGGAAGAGAGGGACGCTGTTGATAGATAGAAGACAAAAATTGTGGTTGTGTTCCAGGACTGTCGGCAGAGCTTGCTGATCATGTTAAAAGAAAGCTCGGCCCCCCTTCAGCAAGCATATATCTGCTTATATCAATACCCAAGTTTGAAATGTGAACTACCTCTTTATTATCGCTTTTTTTAAAATTTTCCATGAATAATTTGATAAATCACTTGACAAGACGTTTGATTACCTTTATTTAAGGACGGACATTATAAGAATACACTGCCTGCATTCTTCGTCACTGTCGCCATTTTAGAAGGCATTACAGAAAAATCCTCCGAAAATTAGCTAATGCATTTAAATTTTGATTCTTTTTCAGGGGAGTCTTGGTGCGAGAATAATGCAGAAAATGACTCTTGGCTTGTTATCGAATGATGACGATCACACCGAATTTATTCGAATGAGAGGCCCTAATGGAAAAGGTTTTGCGCAAATGGCAGTTAGTCTGTATCGGCCTAATGAGAACGAGGCTAATCAAAGAGGGAAGCAACATTGGTAAGAAAAATCATGCTAAATGAAATTAGAATTACACCAGCTTTTTCCGAAGACAAACGCAATGTCAACTTTCACATCTGAATTCAAATCTCTGATCTTTAGAAATGGCTTTTCGTGGTTTTAAGACAAACCTTTAAATCTTTTTTACCTAGTTCATGTGATTCAAACAGTCTGTAAAACCAAATTTTAGCCGTCTTTTCTAGCTTTTCGAATTTTTTGTGAATGCTTCGAAATCTACGAGTATAAGAGCTTTGTGGAATTGTGTCTTCAAGAGAGCAATGGCCAATAGCGTTGAAATTTTCTCTTAGACAACTTCGTAGTTTTGATTGCTCAATAATCTCCTTCTTTTTCTATACCAGTCTTAGCTTTTCATCTAAATAACTGTTTTTCTGTTAGGCTCCATGAAACTCAGTCCATTTCTTGCTAATGGTGCTGAATAGATCTCGAAATAAACCAAATTTATACCAATGAATATTGATCTATAGTTGGATTTGGTAAATCTAACTAGAAGTAACCAACAGTTAGTTAGTGCGCTAAATCCTTTAGCAACACAGTGCTGCGATTTGAGGGTTGCATTTTGAGTTGCAAAGTGACAGAAAATGGGAAGTGTGCATTTTCTCACTTTTAATGTAGTGCATTATGTTGTCACTCTATCGCATTGCAACAAATCATGAGAGCGCAATGTGATTTCTTTTGTTATATCATACAAATTTTTAATGCGAACCTTCTAACCAGCGAAAAATAACAATGAAACATGCGTGGACAAGGAACGAAACTCGGGTGCTTCCTAATAGAGAGCACTCGCTTCGCTCGCGCAATGACAACCGTTTATTGAACTCAATGATTTGGGATGATAATTGTAGCTCTATGTTACCATAGGTGCCAGTGTGGCGAAAAAGAATCATCGATTAGTTCAAATCTATCTTCACCATGTTCAAAATGTGGATTGCAAATTAAAAAAAGTGATTACTCAGGTAAGCATGTCAGCCTTACAAAACTTGCGTTGCTTTTGTATCTCCATAAAAGTTAGCGTAAGTTAAACTGTTGTGCGATTGAGTTGGTTACGTAGTTCTATCCAGTGGAGGCTAATATTTTAAAAATAGTTTTAAATGATACATTAGAATTGGTTATTTTATTAGTTAAAAATAACATCTCTACTAATTTTTTTCGGACCATATAATAACAATTTTTCGGAATAATTTTTCCTCCCTTCAGGCTCAACGATTGAGTAAAAGGGCATCCATCTATTTCTATTTACATCATTTTCGATAGTTATTTTGCAATATTTTCTAGATTTAATCTTCCAGCAGATAAAAAGATTAAATAACATTTGGAAAAGTTTAAACACGGCCTGATTTTATCAGGCGATGAAAGTAGATGAACATTTGACATGCAAAGAACATATTACAAACGAAAAGGAAAGCTGTGCTGGACGCCCGATTCTGCTCTCGGAAGTATTTATGAGCAATGAAACATTGAAGAATGCTGGCACAGAAGCAGTTATATTAAATGGACTGCGACGATAATGTTGAAGCCAGTGCTGTCAGTAGCAGCTTGCAGAAAGTGCAACAAGCACAACCAACTGAAGCAGGAGTATTACACGAAGCCCCAATTTTAGACAAAATTTTGAAGTTATAACATAACTTGATTGGATAAAAACTGATCGCACGAGACTGACTTTATGTTTTGAGCAGTCTGTAAAACCGAATGTCGGCTGTATCTATCTCTTATCTTTTCTGTTGAATTGGGAACACTTTAACACTGTATACAAAGATCACTAATTTATGTGTTTCCGAACTTGTTCTTAAAGCCATGTATAGGTGAAATTTGTTTTCATTATAAGCAAATAATTGTTTAATTTGTACTTTAGGCAAGTTATTAATCAACGAATTTTGATGATTAATGCATCAACTTTCATGTAAAAAATTTTTGTCATAGTGGAATAGTTTCATACAGAAATACCACTCCCATTTTCTAAACTTAACCGATCAATCTGAGATGCTTTCAATTTATTCTCTAGATTCAGTTGGTTCATTTCAATGGATGCGAACACGGTAAGTCACATCGTTTTATTTTCATCCTCGCTGAATTTTTAGCAGCGTCTTTATGTCAATGATCAAATGTCTATTTTGACTTGTAAGAGGTTTGCTTGCCCCTGAATGCAAACAAGATGCCAAACGTTCTTCAGCGTAGTATTTAATAAGCATCTCAAAAGATGGAAAATATAAGACGGGACTTGCCGCTACAATCTGCATCCAATTTTGGCAATGGCCCGCCAGGTTGTTTGGGTTTGAAAAAGATTGTTAAAGCATTAGTGCCTTTATTCAAAATGGAAGGAAATTAAAAATATAAACGGGCAGCTATTCTGAGCTCTAGTGTCAATGTTAGATTCGGTCATGCGAGAATTTCACTCATCTGTAACCGCGGGCACTGATACAATGTGTTTGTTGTTTAGAAATTAAAATTTCTTACCGCGATTAGTTTTATTCGTTCATATCGCTTCAAAGTTTGTGCCTGGCGCCATTGCTAGAAATCAAATTCAAACGGCGCGCCTACGAACGGTTAGCTCCTACGCAGGGTGACCCTTGTTTCCACTCACTAAAATATGACTTTTGAAACGAGGGGCACGCTGCGTAGGAGCTAACTGTTTGCAGGTGCGCTATTTAAATTTGATTTCTAGCGATGGCGGCTTGGTCTAAACTTTGCAGCGACATGAACGAAGAAAATTAAGCATTAATAAGGTAAGAAATTTTAATTTCTAAGCGAACAACACGGTGCATTATTGCTTCAACTTCTGCAAATGAAGCTTGACTTAAGATGCAAATCGCTAGAATTTTTGGTACCAGCTATATCATATATCTTATTCTCATTGCCGCAAGTTTTAACCTCAAATGCTTGTCTACCTTTTTGAGAGTTTCAATGCAGAATTGTGTTTGTTTTTGGCCAATGTTTGATTGTGCAATTAAAAAGTTAGCCTTCCTGGATGCATAAAATATGTCGCTAGATGATACATTAGTATGTAAGATTGGAAGTGTTAGTGTTGCCAGCTAAAACCATGTTATGATAAATGTGACTTATTTATGATGACATAAGGTTATCATGTCCTCGACATTGCAGGCTTTTTACGACCTTTTTTGCATTCCTTAAGGCTGATGAGTATCTTTCCCATCTCTAAATGGCACTGGAATGCCATCATGTAATCGCATATTGTTTATTTTGCTGCATTTGTTTACAACTTTCCTATCAATTTAATAAAGCAGCCTTGATATGCATAGTTCACTTTTTGCATTTTGTTACCTCGATAGTCTTATATACTCACGATATAAGGGAATGCTTCCATTTTGCGATACAAAGATTTCTCTATTTTTAAAAGCAATATGCGTCATCCTTCCTTTTTTTAAAAAAACTAACTAATGTTATCTTATTAAGTAAAATGAAAAAGAGAACAAAATAGCAGGCTGCCGTCCTGTTTCTCGAGGAATAATTTGCACTTTCTTGTATAGGTTTATTTTGATACCATACTCTGAAGATGCCATGTATGCCAGGGCAAAATATTAGTAACACTAAATATAATCATTTGATCATTGTCAGGTTATATTTGCTTTGTATTCCTTCCGTTTTGCGTTGTTCTCTATATCAATAACTGTATCTTATTTACTTTAGTTAGTTTATGTGTGTTTCTTTTAGGAAAAAGTCTAATTTGACTCTAAGTACACAATTAACTTATGTGAATTTGCATTGGAGTCGCATCATGAAAGGTAAGCGGTATCAGAAATTGCATTGTCTCATCTATTGTGCTTCTCTTAGTATCCATTGTTTCCTATTTAGCGTGTGTTCTTTCTAAACTTTTTTGTATTTTCTTTGTATTGTATTTTATTTTATTTTATTTTATTTTATTTTATTTTATTTTATTTTATTTTATTTTATTTTTTGTATCCTATTGTATTTTACTGAATTGCATTGTTTTGTATTGTTTTGTATTGCATTGCATTGTATTGCATTGCATTGCACTGTTTTATATGATGTTACATCGTATTGTATTGTATTATATTTTATTTTATCATATTGTATTTCATTGCATCTCATTGTCTTGTATTTTATTGTATGGAATTGTTTCATATATGGTTTGGTAAATTTTTTTTCTGTTTTTACTTTTTGATTTAACATCTTATATACTATTTCGTTGTTTTTTTAACTTTATTCAGTTCAGTTTTGCATTGACTTGCGTTTTTTTTGTATTCTAGCGCATTTTTTTTAATTTTAGCCTAAGCGCGCAAAAAGCACGTGCTTAGGCCAATAATAAATACAAATGTGACATTATTCGTTTAACTGCAATATTACCGTTGGAACCATCACATCAGTTTGACATACTGCTTTTTAGCCCAAAAATATCTTGTTAGTCACAGAAATAATAAACGTCTTGTAAAAAATTACCCAACTAATACCCTATATTGCCTAGGGTACTCAGTTAAATTCATGTTCTTTTCAAGGTTCTCTTTCAAAATTTTCATCAATTTTTTTGTTGTTTTATCCTTTAGATATACTTGAAGCCCGACAGAGTCCTGTTTTTACAAAGTGATTTGTAGTACTAATTATAAGATACAGAAAATATTTTTATATCTTGAAAATATAATTTAAATAGAATCTTAGAATATCCTTGCAAGGTTTTCTTAGATCAATCAGACTTCTTTCGGTTCAAGACAAAACAATATTCAGGAAATATTGAACATTTTCTTTTAAGGATCATTTTCCTTTTACATGTTCTCTTTTAAAAGGTCAAATCCCTTTAACCCTTTAACCCCCGGACGGGCCATATATCCCAGTGACAAAATCCGTAAAAGATCATTTTTCAGGGGGTTAAGTAAAAAATACTGTAAATGTTCTAATGGCAGTTATCTGTAATAGTTAACGCTTTCATCTAAATTATTTGACAATGCTACCTGAAAATAGCTTTGTCGGCAAATCTTAGGCAGTTGTTGTTATTGTTAGATTTTACTGTTCTGTTATCTTGCTCATTTTATATCACTTAGGTTTGCCTCGGCAAGTTTCTAGCAAAATTTTAATCAGTGAAAATAACCTTTGGTGGGTCTAGGGCCATTCCCCATAGCATATGCCACGCCCACTTTGTCGGCAAATTCCTCATATTACACACCCCCGTAGTAGCCTGCGCACAGAATATACCTCCATCTAAAGGAGATGTAGTCTTGCACTGGCTACCATCTTAGTGACATTGGTTTGCAACGGCCCTGTTGGTCCCTCAATATTTTGGGCCTGAATTCCATGGGCCAATGTGCCCAGTTTGCAACATCAGCCCGGAGCAAGGTACCCTTGTAGAATTTATAGATCTTTTTAATTTGATTTGTATTTTAATTTGAATATCACAATCAATCTAGATTTAATTAACAAGATTTCGTCAAATACTGCTGCATTTTTTAGCTGCTTAAAGATCGTTTTTTAAAATAGATACTCTTGTTATTCACCACTTTGATTTCTGACGGAAAAGTTGATTCAAGATGGCTGATAATGAACATTTTTTTAACATTCCCGGTTGGAAAATGAATTGCAAACGTGCCGCTTAAAATCAACTAGAAAAGAAATTATTTCTAACTCTAAACAATGAAGATAAAAAAATTATTTATGAAAATTAAGGGCAAACTTTCATCTGCAACTGTAGTTCAGCTAATAAATATCCCCTCCAAGATAAAGCTTAAAATCATATGTTTGTTGATTTAATGTTAGTTTTTACAATAGTGGATGTTCAATAATTCAGACTAACATGGAGCAATTTCAAGGATTGCATAAAGCACTTCATTTGCTGCATAAAGAACACGTGCATTTGTTTTCATGGAACCAAGTTGTAATATGGATGGTAGATTCTTTCGAGTTGGCAAGTAGCTCCTCATAGGAAGATGAATAGTCAGAGTACGCAAGCCGTAGTGCTCTCTCATTTATTTTCTCCAGTTTATCTTGGCTTGCTTCGCTACATAACATCCATATTAATGGCATAGTTAAAGTAACATAATATAAAGGAATTTATAATTTTCGTTTTCTTTTCCCCCCCATAGTCCCAATTAGATGGGTTATTCACTATTTTCTTTTTCTTAGTTATATTTTAATTAAATCTACCTGTAACTATAGACGTTATTCATTTTTATAGTAAAGAAGATCTTTTGATCTGAGTGGCTAGCACCTATTAAAGAATTTAAATGAAATGAGATTGAATGAAATCAATGAAATGAGGTAGCAGATATGCGAAATAGCGACAATTTTTTCGTTGTTTTACTGTGTAATAAAGCATTGGTAAATAAATTCTTCCCCATGGCAGTTAACCGGAAGGAGTATAGGGGATGGCAGGCATCAACTTTCACAGGCCCATGGAACGAAACTGATATCGTGGGGGCTGCGAGCAAAGCGAGGTGAAATGGAGGTACCTGGAAATGATCTTTGGAAAACGCCCCCTGCTGCACAAATTGCTCTAGGCAAATGATGAATAAATATTCCTTCGTCTAATTGGTAAGGAACACCATCGAATCTTTTTATCAGCATAAAGGTTTCTCTGTACAGCTTTTTCCGAGATATTAAGGATTCTATGTACTAGCAAATAACTGAAGCCCCAATCTTTCCGTCCTTTCGTATTCGATTAATTATCAGGTCCAATGCAAACCCTATTTTTGGAGATAATTGCGCGCGACGAAAGAGCAAGCTTACATTCGTGACGTGACCTGCCAACTAAAACGTCATAATTGCACTTCCTGGTCATGCACGAATGCTGCTGACCGCAAGGAATGTTACAGCTGGCTCTAAAATATCGGCTGTACTGCAACGGAAAATCTTGAGCACAATTTTCAACATTCTGCGATTGTAAATATGCCTTTTATTCAGCTGCGCGCAAGTCATTGATGATGCTTCCTCTAGTTTTATTGTTCATCGTTATTTATCGTTGTTACATACCCTCGCCTTTTTCTGAGTTGGTCTAAAAATGTTATCTAAATACAAAACTTGGTCTACAAACCTACTTAAA
The DNA here is from genome assembly GCA_964019065.1 of Catostylus mosaicus. Lineage (NCBI taxonomy): Eukaryota > Metazoa > Cnidaria > Scyphozoa > Rhizostomeae > Catostylidae > Catostylus > Catostylus mosaicus. The sequence goes on from OZ025198.1 coordinate 5,675,135, forward strand.
ACCTCACTATTTAGAAAAATACAAAATAGAACAATGTTTTAAAAGCAGCTCCAGAACAGGACAGACAAAACCCAACTTACTTGCTACGTTATTTAGTTACACCAATTCGATCCCAATCACAATAATGTGATAATAATATTATTATTATTAATATAATGAAAGTGGGTCGATATAGGGTACTCTTCCAAAAGAAAATTGGATGTGCGCATCTGGTAGTTATGCTGATGATGATAAGTGAAAAAAGCTAAATATCCCAAAATAGTTCTCGCATATTTGAAGTGGTGAATCCTTCGTCGTACTCAAATGTAGATAATTTTTACCGTTGGAAGTAAAAAGAGTGAACAAAATTATTCGCATCTGTACCGGGCCGCGGAGAGGGAGGGGTAGAGGGGTCAGTTTGCCCCAGGGACTCAGAGTCAAGGGAGCCACATCCACTGATATCAAAATCTTTAGTTATAAACTCTTTAGATGTATTCTAGGAACGTCCGAATGGGAGCAGCCTACAAGGTTCTAAGAATGCCTCCAGATCCAGTTCCTCAGATTCCCCTTGCTTTCTGCCCTTTCTGTTCCATTCGATCACAGTCACAAGAGGCCTTATTTGGCAGTTTTGCCCTTGGGCCTCGAAACCTCTCGGCGGCGCTGCATCTGTGAATTGGCGATACTAGTTACTTAGTATTAATAATTATTGTTGTTGAATTGTTTCCTCTTTGCTGTATATCTACTGAAAGCAAATCATTTTGAAAATTAATTAATGTTATGTGTTTGAAGGAAAGAAATTGATAGATATTTATATTTTAATTAATCTTTTTATTATTAGGGAGGGTATGTGGCAAAATATTACAACAGCATCCACATCAAATATCGAGACTCATTTCAGGACCGTTTTGGAAGCTAAATGCCATAACCTATTTGGTGCTCGGGCTAGGGTTAGGGTTAAACAATTAGTGTCCACTCTGCTTAACCTTGAAATGCGCATGCCCAGTATGATTTGACACACACAAATCACGGACCAAGGCCTTATTTGATTAAATTTGACTTGACTGAAATCCATTGTCTAAATTGAAGTTGCTCTTTGGTTGGATAATCTAATAGAGCATCATAAACTTGAATGGAGTAAACACAAATTTGACAGTTTGATTTAGACCTCAGATTTATGAATTTATCATGGATCGAACTGATTTACTTAATTTGACTCGACAGAAATGTGACGCAAATGCGACGTCTAAACCGGGCCTGGTGCAGGCTGGACACTAATTGTTTACATCTAACTCTCTGTGGCCTATTGTTTCTGTTACGTAATATGTAAATGAGACAGTTAAAACGGGAATGATCGTACGATGGGCGGGGTTTGAAAAAGCGACTTCCTGAAATGCTAATTCACCATTCTAATCTAATTATTATACTGATGGGTTGACGTAGGCATTACGTTACCAATAGCAAAATAGGGATTATCTAACTACGCACAAAAGGAGAATAGGGATAGAGGAGGGCAATGGTACAAACAATAGAGAATGATTAGGTGAGGAAAAAATGAATGAATGAACGAGAGAGAAGGCCTGTCTTTGAATAAAATTTTCAATTTTTCGGCCAATTTTTGCAGCGCTTCACCGCCCTGAACCATTACATCACCCCCCAGTGATCCTTCGGACCCAATGATCTTAGACTCAAAATTAAAAAATAATGAAATAATTGTAAGTATTTTTAAGAAGGTTAGTATTGACACCCCCCCCCCCCCCCTCAATCCACAACCATCTTCAAAGACATTGAGAGATATGAAAGACTTTCATCGCATTGTTACCAAGTGTTGCTTGGACGTTGAACTCAATTTCATTGGCCACAATATTGTACATTGTCGGGGGGGGGGGATAATGTACAAAGAGCTAATAATGCAAGAGATTTAAGGGGTCCATTTAGAAGATCTTTTAGGGTCTGAATACGTTTAGGACCTCGATATTTCCGCAATCTATTTACGAAAAACTCACAATGTGCCATGTATGATCTCCGTAACACACTAACTGACCTTGGGTTACCAAAGAAAAGCACTTCAGCAGGTCAGACATACTTCCTTTCAGGAGTGCACAACTTTGGAATCGTCTCTCAGCCGACTGCAACCTCGCTTTAGACTCTTTCATACTCTTTTTAAGATACTTTGCCGATAATGCTATCCTTTATTTAGTGTCAAGCCAATTGTTTTACTTTTCAAGCCGTTTCTATCGTAATTAAAATATTTATAAAATTTTATTGGAAGTGACCAATTTTATATGTAATGTATGGAGGGAGAGCCCTTTGAAAATCAACATCTCTGTTGAAGGGCTACCCTGCCTAGAGAAGTTGAAAACAGTGGCGCCGTGGCCGTTTCCTGACAATTATTGCAATAACATGTGCATTCAAGGTATGGTTGAGCCAATACGGCCTATTTTTTACCGTGTCACTAAAAGTAAAGTAAAAACCAAATTTGTCGGATGATTTCGACGCTTGTCGGAAATTTTGAAATTTATAATTGTTAGATTAAAAATATTTTTTTCACAAAAAAACAATGCTTTAGGATTTTCATCTCTTGTTATAAGTGTAAAGCTAGAAGTGACAGTATGCAACATCAAAGCCAGTGGTGTCGTGGCCGGGGGAAGATCCCCCTGTTAAAATTTCATCATTTTCTTCCCATTGTCGGAAGAGCCATAAATCAATTGATCTAGTTCTCTTCATCGTTCGCGTTCAATTTTCTGTCATACGACATAAAAACTCAAATACGGAAGCGCCGCATTCTTCCAAATCTAGAAGGCCGAGGAGAGACGTCCTTGAAAAGGTGCAAGAAGAAAAGGGCATCCAAAGAATCCATCGTCCACAAAGGGTTGCAACCACTAGATTGTGGTCACACCAAAAAGCACTTGAGAATATGTTTTTGCAAGCTCAGAGGACTTTTTTAACTGCTTCTTATATACGTTACAGCAGTGTCAAACGAGAGTTACATTGTCAAATTACATTACATACAATCAAACGAGAGCGGCGAAACGGTCACTGACGCTGATACTCTTGAACGCAAGTTTACATCTTTTGAAACCATAATGACAGCACATGATCTCCGGACGACTTTCGACATCACCGATCTTGCTTCAAATATTCTTCAGTCAGAGAAAAATCGGTCTGTTAATTGCTGTAAGATTGGTCGAGACGTCGGAGGGGCGGTTACGTCAACTGCAATGTACTGTAGTAGACACAATCTAGCGCAGCAAGATTTTTCAGCAAAACGTGTCAGGAGAAGGAAAAAGGCGAATGACGAGCCCTCCAATGACAACATTGAACAGAATCCAACCGCCAAATACAGATGGGAAATATTCAAACATGCAAATGATAAAGCCTTGGCATCAATAGAGACACAATTTTCTAGATATGCATTCCATAATATGGCCAACAACTGCAGTCTCAGTACATTCCATTTAAGAGAAGAATATATGTCTCTTAATAGAATTTACGAGAAGATCAAAAGAGAGAGACCACCTTAAGCAGAAATGGAAAGAAAAGATAAGGACCTTGCGAGGGAGAACTTCATTACAGCATAAAGATTTATGAAAGAAAATGTGATCCCGAATGCTTATCGCGATTTGCACTTTTTATATAGGATTCTTGTCACTCTCCCTATAGGCTCAACTAAATTTGAAAAGACATTCTCAAAATTAAAAATTGTTTGCAGTCAATCATGGGACAGGATCGTTTGAATTCCTTATTCTGTTAAACATTGAGCATAGTATGTCGAAAACATTCAATTTTGATTAGATAATTGATGTGTTTGCAAATACAATGCTAAGAAAGTTGTTAGTACTCTGAAGTCAAATGTTACAAGACTAGAATTCCCTATCGTGCCGACAATCTTCAGTTTTATAATTAAGAATTCTGGCTGCCCCATTTTCTCCGGCCTTCAGTGCATTTCTAGATTCTTCATTGGCTGTGATACCTTGATAAACTGCAGATATTAAAGGGGGGTTCACTGCTATTGGTTTTGTCGGAAAAATTGTCTCTTTGTCGGAAAATTCGAGCCTTTGGCCACCCCAAAAACTGTGCTCCCACGGCGCCACTGGTTGAAAATGAATGAAACTGCGATCTCAGACACTAAACTTGTTACCACTTGGAAGTGACTACCCCTCCCCTTGCCCCCTGGCTACGCAGCTGGTTTGTAGTGACGTAATTAAAAAAGTACAAGCATTTGGTCAATAATACAAAACAGAGCCTGGATAGGATTTTGGTTGTAATGCGAGATTGTGCAAAGGGATTTTGGAGAACAAAAGTTCATATGATAATAGAAAGGTCAACACGATCAAAAATATTTGCATACAGTGATTGAAATGACAGATATATATAGGGACAGAACTGCTAAGGTTGGCAGTTGGCTGAGAAGCAGAGATCACTCAAGACCACTTGCTGAGACATTGTAAGTGTGATGATTTTACGGAGAATACTTTTTCTACATATAATATATTCGTATGCATAACATATTACATTATATTTCATTGCATTACATTACATCACATTACATTACATTTATATTACATTTCATTACATCACAATACAATGCAATACATTACATTACATTACACCGCATTACATTTATAATACATTTCATTACATCACAATACAATGCAATACATTACATTACATTACACCACATTACATTTTTATTACATCACAATACAGTGCAATACATTACATTAGATTACACCACATTACATTATATTACATTACATTCCACTACATTACATTGCAATACCTTACCATTTCGTTATATTACAGTGCATTACATTACGTTGCATTACATCACATAGCTCATATACCCTCCTTATAGAAGCTGGTTTAAAAGAAAGTAGTACTCTATCCAACATAAGAAAAGATAAGATAGTTCAATATACTGTGTTTCTCAAACCTAAGAAAGCAAGCACGCAGCCTTTTCAGAATTTACTCGCCATTCCTAAGAAAATACTAAAAATATCTCAGGTGTGCACCTGGTGTACATTTCAAACAGGTCCTGTGTTACTTTGCAAGCGAGAGCCCGCCAACCTGACCTTCAACAATAAGCTCCCTCAAATTTCAATTCAGAGGATAAAATTACTGACGAAAAAGATTAATTTACATTTTAATCGCCTTGAAGAAAATCCTTGAATGTTGCTGAGTCACATCCTAAACAGTTTCATGTTCAAGCAAGCAACATGTAATTTTTTTTGTTACCCTTAGGGAATTTGACACTATTGTCGCTTTGCCCCTGGGGAATTAAGTCACTGTATTAACATGTTTACAACATTCAAATTGTTAAAGAAAGATAATTACAATTGTTATGAATTAACAACATTTCAGCTTCAAAGATTTTGAAAAATTATGAGTACCTAAATTTTATTGGTTAAATCGGTTAAAAAAAGAAAACAATGGGTTAAATCGGGCAAATCAAGTAGGGAGATTGGAATAAGAAAATGTATGAGTGGATTATTTAAAATGCATCTGAAAGAAATATTGCACTGGAAAAAAAGGATTATTTGATCTTAGTCAAAAAGCTGGATTAACTCATGACCAAATTTTGTTTGAGTTCTTATCTTTTAGAATGGACTGGGAATTAAGCCCTACCCCATGAGTCTTAAAAGTCTTAAAAATACGATAAGCTTTCTTTGCCAATTTATTTCAAATTATTTTACCAGATACTGACAGCTGCATTGTTGAAGATGATTTTCCTGACAATTATTGCAATAACATGTGCATTCAAGGTATGGTTGAGCCAATACGGCCTATTTTTTACCGTGTCACTAAAAGTAAAGTAAAAACCAGCCCATAATTCATTTATTTAGAACCTACAGCCTGATATTAGATATTTTGTACCCACCAAATAAGAACCAATTCAGCCTGATTTCTGACCCAGGTTCTTGATAAATGCTACACCTGTAAGATTTCCTCAGCTAGGATGATTCACAGTATTTTTTTAAACTGGTGTCAACCCTGTTCTTTAAAGTCTCAAAAAGTAGTGGTCCCATTGCATTCTTCACAGGCCATGTAGTTAAATAGATGTTGAACTGACCCTTATTGCTAACCTTTCATCTATCCTTTTTTCTGGCACTTGTTTTTATCCCTTTCTTAAGAACCTACACCCTGATTACTGGAAGTACACCAGTGTATAAGAAGCTAAACAGACTCTATCGAAAGAAAATCTTAGGTTCTTATGTGCGGGTTTTTACTGTAATATTTTTAACGAGGGGAATTGCTCTGTAATGTAAATGTGCAAAAGCGATGTAAATGAAAGTTTTTGTAATGTTAATAATGGTTTTATTGGCATTGAACTAAATATTTCAAAATGGTTTAAAATTATTCCTAGGCAGGGGGTAGAAAGTTGATATTTTTCGACAGTAAGGATTCAATTTATGTCATAGTCGGCATCATAAGGGCGTAAGACATTTTCCGTTATAAGTAATGAACTCTCCGTAAAGTATTAGACCGTTCAGCCTCAAATGGAGCGCTTATTCAATGAGGCTGGTTATTCGATGGGGCGATTATTTGATTTTTTGGATTGGGTTTTGTGATTCCAACCAAATACACAGCACTGTGAACGACAAAATGATTGCCGAAATTTTGTTGCACAGGCTCGAAGAAAGGAAGTGAAAAATTGACATAAATACACTTGAGAAAGTATTAAGAAGTTTCCATGTTATGAAAAGATAAGATAAAAAGGAAACAAACTGGAACAATCTTTTTTGCTTTTTTCTACCCCTTTTGGCTAACTACTTTGTCCGTTCCTGTAGAACTAAAACTGTGTCCAAAAAACTCGATTTGTGAGAAATTTCGGATAAGGGCCTTTTACTTATGATGGAGGTGGTGCGCGCTTATATGAGGGGGCGCTTATTCGAGGATTTACGGTAATAAGCTACTAGATTATAATCTTTGACGTTTAAGACAATAAGCCTATAGCAAAACAAAACAATATGTCGCAAAACATTATTCATCGATGTCGAGTCTTTGCCGCTATTTCGTTTCTTCTAAACTATCTATTACTACCCAATCCCAATACATACTTAAACTCTGTGGTGGTTGTGCAACAAAACGAGCGTGAAGCGGTGCTTAATTTGCCGAGTACTTTAGCAGAGAAGTGAAGACAAAGTTTTGGAATTTGTTAGTTTTGATAAACAATTAATCATGTCATACAATTATCTAAGGTTAAACATTGCCTAGTCTTACGTGAGAATAAATTTGCTGAGAAAACAGAAAAATTGCCAGTTCGATGGAAAAATTACCTTAGGAGTGACATTGCCCCCCCCCCAACTCTCCTAAACCTGCCACTGCTTTAATTTGCTACATATTTATATACATTTATTAGTATACCACTAAAAATGCTGGCTTATAGAAAAATATATAATTTCATTCCATTTTAGATATCTACTGTGACATCAGAGCCAGGTAAAGAGGTTTTCAATGTAGTTTTTATTAAATTTTCTTACTTTGTTGTATATAAAGTTTGTAATGCACCTCTGAGCCCCAAAAAGATACAGTGCAATAAAAATTCCTTAATTATTATTATCAATATTATTATTGTTATGATAAATTAAATGTAGTAAGCGCTCCAAAACTTTTGGACAAGGTCAATCAACGTATTGACCTGTATTTATTTAGAATGAATTTCTAAATGAATTTATTTAATTTTATAAAATGGTGCCCGTGGAAAACAGAAATAGGATTGTTCAAATAAGATCTAAGAAGTTGCAAAAGTTGCGCTTAGAAGAAGCGGCACTTTTCAGAATTGTAACAAGCATTTTTGAAAATAGTAAATTTTTTATAAGAAACCTAAGATGCTAAATATGCACAATGAAAGTGAAACATGTTGGATTGCAGCGAACGGCCTATTAGATTCCCTCATTCCCTCACTATAGCGTCTATTCCTATTTCTTCTATGGTCAAATCTCCTGCCCTTTTGAAACATTTTGATCTTTCTGTTTCAGATCCCGCTGTCCCATGTCCATTAATAATTTGCCCAGAATGTCCCAAAGGATTCCAAACGGAGAAACCGTTGAAAGCAGGAGATGACTGCAATAAATTCAGCTGCAAATGCGTTCCCGAAGAGAAGTCTGTGATGCCGAAAAAACCTTGCCCCCAAATTCATTGTCCCATGGGAAAATTTGGTGCATGTAAAATGGTTGATGGATGTCGCTTCTGCAAGTGTTTGCCACTTTGTCCACCAGTGCCAGAAGTCTGTCCCCCTGGATGTGAGAAAAAGCACAAATTTCATTGCCCATTTTGCCATTGCCCAATTAGGCCTCCAATTTGTCGTCCAATGATTTGTTTAATGTTTTGCGAATATGGCCACGAAGTCGATGTACATGGATGCAAAGTGTGTAGATGTAAGCAAAAGTGCCAAAATCAAATGTGTAAAATGAAATGCAAAAATGGTTTCCAAGAAGATGATCAAGGCTGTCCGATCTGCAAGTGCAAGCCGGACAAGTGTCCACCCGTCATGTGTGCAATGTTTTGCAAAAATGGTTTCAAAACTGACAAGAATGGATGCAATCTGTGCAAATGCAACCCAGAATGTCCTAAAGTCATGTGCAGAAAGTATTGCAAATTTGGCTTCATGAAAGATGCAAATGGCTGCGAAGTATGCAAATGCATTCGCGTTTCTATAGAGTGGAAGCCGAAGAAGGTTGGAGCTCCTGGGAGTCTAAAAGGGTAGTTGCTACGAAAAGAGTGGGACTCGTTTATGAAGCACTTTCTCTTTTTGAAAAACGATATTTTTCATTTTAAAATGTCGCTCGTTTGATCAGCTGGTACCACATAGTTTTAAGCATTACTATTCGTGGCCTTTTTTCATTTCGGTCTGCCAACAATTATTTAAATCCACCTGAGACAGCATTAGTGTGGCGGAGAAGTGTATTGTGGGACCATTGTAACAAGAATGGCAGGGCTCAATCCAATGGGGGGTTAAGACCAAAAGCAGCAATTTCGTCGGAAATTGTACCTGATTTAAACAATAGATTAAACAATAAGTTATTGTTCTTAAAACAGTGGGTCTACTGTTTTCCAGTCAATTGTCGGAAATTTTGTCGGAAATTTTATCAGAAATTGTCGGAAATTTTGTCGGGAAATTGTAGGAAATTTTGTCGGGAAATTATCGGAAATTTTGTCTTTCTTGCCCCCCCCCTGGTCAGAGATGGCTGATTTCACTCCCGAAGTAAGGAATAGAAAAAATTAGCAGGCTGTCTACGGGAATTCGCGAGGAAAACTTGCGACGATATATATATAAATGACGGAGATAACGAAGAACGCAAAGCGGCGGGAATACAAATAAAATACAAGCAGATAATAATCGTATAATTTTATGATATTTCACTAATTTAAACGCTACCATAACAAAGAAAATTAAGATAATGATAGACACTCTCTTAACTTTGTAAACGTTTCTACTTGCATTGTCATCGGTAACAACATTCTATTAACATACAGCGCATATATATTTTCAACAACACAAAAAGAACAACATAGAATTAGTTAATGACAATGAAAACAATATAAATCGATATAAAATTAAAGATATACAATTCATTTAATATTTTACATATATATTCCCGTATTATGTTATTTGGAAAACAAGGGAAAACAAATATAGGTCATTTGAAAAACAAATAATAAAAAAATTTATATCATTTCCAAAAGAAAGAAAGACACATTTATTTCGTGTACACGATTAAAATGATTTTAATGCAAAGATCTACATGCTAAGAATTAATTTTCTCCTTTTAAATTGCAAAATTGCTAACCAGGGCCTCTTTTAAACAGTTTAATTTGAACCCAATTAGACAATGAAATTGCCAACCAATTGGGCGTGTCCGGAACTTGCAAGGACATACGTAAATGGAGAGGTTTGATAAATTGAATATGACCTTGAATATCAGTGCTTGCTAAGAATCTGAAAATCAAAGAGGAAAAGCTGCAAAGTTGTCAATTCTCTTCATACTAATAAGAAAATAACAGTTTATGTCCATATGGTATTGGAAAGTGTATGCATCTTTGTCCAACATTATAATCAACAGCTTGTTCTAAATTTTTGATAAATTTTGAGACTCATACTAAAGTGATCGTTCCTGTGCAGAAAAGATTGTAAACAGTTTACGTTATGGCATTTTAAGCACAGTTTATTATCTAATTCTTTACCATCGTGGTTTCATCTTATTTGCGAATCTCATCCAAACAAAGCTTTGTTTCCCAAGAGACAAGATTTCATGGAGGTCTCTTCGAACTTTTTTCCCAAGAGACAAGATTTCATGGTGGTCCCTTCGAGCTTTGTTTCCCAAGAGACAGGTTTTCATGGAGGTTTCTTCTAATAGGGGACAGTAGGAAGTGCAAGCCTTGATATTGTCCTGTCCTTACCTTTGCCGTGCAAGCAGAGGCAGACCAGCTTGAAAATAAAATCTGCTCAAAAGAGAACTTTGCAAATAAATAACGTTCTGGGACCAACTTTGTAAACACCAGCCCCGTTGGTAATACTCTATTTATAAGAATAAATTTTATAAGTTTAATAAGGCTCAAAATTGGCGAGATTTATGAATATTTTAACAATATTGTCAGCCTCAAGATCTTTTGAAACAATTATTTTTAGCGGGTGTTTTTTACTTCTGAATTTTCTATGACATTTAATTACTCGTACGTCCTGCTTCTTTGATATCCCGTAAGTTTACTTTTTAGACTTTATTTTGATGACTTGCTTTAATTTGCAAAAGGTGTACTTTTTGGCATTGATGATAATGATAATTATTTATTGCCATATCCTTTTTCTGCCGCGCTAAGAATAATTATACTTTAAGAACATCCCGAGGCATGAAAAAGCAAAAGATTAAGAATATTGAGGCTCAGCAAAATATTAAGCATTCTTATAAAAAGTGGAATGTATATATTCAAAGACAGCTGAGTTTTAGTGCACAATAACATGGAGCTAGAGCAGCTTTTGAACAAAAAACCTGACATTAGGGAGATTAAAAGGCCCTTGCATCCCACTGGACCTGACCATCGCTTGCATTGTCATCAAAATTGGATAGGTTGGAAATTGACCCAAGCAATTAGAACGCTGCATTAAGTAAATATTAAGATTGCAATGAGTGCAAAGTGAAACCAGATAGCTAGTTCTCTTGTCAATATTGAGACTTGGTCAACTGCTCTGTCCATATTAGTTTGTTATGAAAGTAAATTTTAGAATCACGTTGCATTCTGTTATTGAATTAGCCACTGCGAATGAGAATTTATATAAACAACTTTAAATGCTATTTTCAGCAGCACGTAAAGATCAATTAGTGCAAAAAACTTCAAGTCTAATAATTCAGAGATAATTTTTCCAAATCTCGAATAAAAGTCATTATATTAATTTTCATAGTCGTCTGATTTTAACAAATATAAAAATTATGATATCCCGAGGTGACATTTCAAAGACGGTTGGTCCCAGCAGATCCTGGCATTGCCGAGTAGGCCCGGGCAGATTAACATGATTAAACCAGTTGGTCAAAATAGATCAATGTAAGCTAGTCAGGATTTTATGGAAAACCTCTGCATAAAGCTCGTTTACGTCCATAAAAAGGTGCTTTTTGGTAAAACGCTATTCAGACAAAAACTGTCGAAAGGAAACATGTGCAGCTTTTGAAAGGAAACACCAACATGAGGGACAGGGTTAGAAAAAGTCCTCCAGGACAACCGTTGACGTAAATACACCCCTGCGTTACTATACATTGTTGCCGTCCCTCCCCCCTCTCCCGTATGGTAAAAAGTTTGGTTTCGGAGATATGGGAAAATCTGCGAGGTCCGAAAACTTTTTGAGTGACAACTGAAAGGATCCATTTCGAATCGATACCGATGAACAGATTACTGATTGTCTACAAAAAAGAAGAAAAACACTTGAAACTCATTTAAAGGGTTGTGCAAGAAAGAGATACGAAATCGAAAAATAAAGCTCGTATTGGTGGTAAAATAAGGTGTCAAATGTGATGTAGCAGGCATCGGGAAGAAAAACTATGACGGGGAATAATGAGATGGTAATAATGTTTGAATACTGTATTGGAAGTGGATAGTAACAACCCAGAGGATTGCTTTCGTTCCTTACTTCATTGGATTGTTCCCTATCAGAGAATTCCACTGGCTATACAAATGCCGAAGCACCTGCCAAACAATGATGAACACCGATGAACAGATTACTGATTGCATTGTGTTTATCGGCAAAATACCGGGACCGACCCCCACCTTCAATAAAACGATGTTAGTTTCACTGTGCAATACCTTAACTTTTTTCAAAATCGATTTCGGTCAAAGGGTAGCCATAAATCGCAGTTGAAACTCAGACAACCCCCTGCCAAAAAAACATGCTTGTCAAGAGTCATGCTTTTGCTGATTGCTTTATGATTTTCAAGCATACACTGCTGGTATCACCCCCTGTCCCAAAAAAAACTGTTAGTTGCAAAGGGCAATACCTTTGTTCACAATGTATTGCAGTCAATGAAACGTGATTTAAGTATCTTTTTCGTGGGGGGGGGGGGGGGGGTTTGGAGGTGCAGATAGAAGACAAAAATTGTGTTTAATAAGCCAAGACTTTTGACTGGGATTGGACACTAAAACGAACGATATTTATACTTCCATTTTAATGAGAAACTTCGTTTATAGCTATAAATGAAACAGACAATATATTTTTCAGTGAACCTGTCCGCTGACACAATGACCAAACTGGGCAACATTTGAAATACAGTTGAGCAACATTGCGGCTGCATGCAACATTGCAGTGGCATTTGAGCCGCAATTTAACAGCATTTGATCAGAATTTGGGCAACATTTGAGGAACATTCTAGCAACCTTGCACTCTTTTGCCAAAATTAAAACAACAGTTGAACAGCATTTAAGCAACATTTAGCAACATTTAAACAACGTTTTAGAATCATTGCAACAAATTTCGCGCTTTGTCCATGTTGCCTGATAATGTTTCCAAGTTTGGCCATGTTCTATAGTTGAATGAAGGGATAGGCTGCTAGCGGGGCAGCTGAAACGGTAAGGCCTAGGTAGATTTCGTAACGATGTAACATAGGAGGCCCAGGTGTTGTTTTTTGAGTTTTCAGCCACATAATATGCTTTAGCAGATGATTGACGAAAAGATACGTGTGAATCAAATATGAATTATCTTGATTTAGATGGTCTGACTAAATATTTCTTATAAGAATTCCTCTCGTTTCATCAAAGTTGCAATAGGATGACGAAAATGACACAAGGTGGTATTAATAAACGATAAGAATATATGAATTGTCTCATAGAATGTTCCGGCAAACTTTATTGGTGGATGGATAACAAGGAGAAAGACATAACATTCTTACATATTTACAAGTCAGTGATAGATATGAGTCCATTATTCATTTGGTCTAATTTGCAGAGTAATCTTCTGCTGATTGTCTAAACATTCGCGCAATTTATTTTCACAAAGTGTCAAGCGCTGCTCCAGAATCGATACCGTCTGCAAAAGACAGAAGAGAAACAATTGAGACACATTTAAAGGATTGTGCAAGGAGAAGATGTGAAATCGAAAAATAAAGGTCGTATTAATGGTACAATAAGGTGTTTAATGTGATGTAGCAAGCATCGACAAGAAATACTCTGAAATGGTAAAATTTTTGAATACCCATTTTAGGTGCAAAGTCCTAAGGTATATTCTTAGATAAGTTTAAATTGATAAGATTAATTCTAACTGTTTTTAAAGCCGAATATGTTTAAAACAAATTTAATAAAAAAAAGTTTTCACTTGGTTCGCACTTAATGGTTTGACAAATCTCTTAGGTTTTGAATTAAAAAAACTGCTAGTTGATTGTTTGAGCCAAGATTGTATAGATTAATTTTTGAGCAAGTTATACTGTAGATTAGTAATTCACATGATACTTCGTTGTATCGATCACATGAAACACCGATGGCCCTGTACAAATGATGTTGAGTGATTGTGTTGAAACGTTATAACTTTGAGATAAAAACATTAAAATTGTATCAATCTTTTTATTTCTGTTCGAAAATGCTCTAAAATAGCTTATTTCAAAATCTTAGCTCGATGCTTTGGGAATTTAGATGAACTTTTTGAGATTTTCTAAAATGTTCTAAATTTTTGCTTCATCCGGTTCTTGACTTGGAAATCAAACAATAGCAGTAAACGTTATAATTTTGAAAAAAACATTAAAATTGTATCAATCTTTTTATTTCTGTTAGAAAATGCATTAAATTCAGTTATATTAAAGACGGGGCGGTGGCATTTTAAAATCTAGTCTCCCAAATGTTTAAAAGCCTAGTCTGGATGGGGTTAAAATATTATTTAGCAAATATTGCAGCTCGAAGTAAGAATGACTTCTTATCAAATAGCTTATATCGACGATAAGCATGCATAACATATAGCTTAGCAGCAGGTCAACTCGTCCATGTAATCAGGCCCTTACATGTTCCTTTACATTAATATCCTAAAATACACACCTGTGTTATTATATCTAATTGACTAACTATATGCTCCAACGTGGTTGCCAGTTGTGGAGGGATGTCACGTCTTTCGAGTAAAGTTGTCTGCGGTTGTCCTATTCTTGGCTCCTGTTCCTCCATTCCAATAAACTTTGAATAGTCCCGACCATCCGGCTAGAACGAATAGATAGACAATTATCAAAACAACTTATTGGGGATGTCGTAGCATATTTTCTTAAGTTATTTAATGTTGATATATCAATTACAACTTGAACGCCGCACACAGTATTCAAACAGGAAACGCAGCATATATTTCATTACGCCATGCGTATATGGTAATTTTTATCATAATGATTTTGGCCCTGTTTTCATCATACTGTTCTCAAGGTATAGAACCACGACCTTTTGGTCTTTCGTTGGTTTCGTTTCGGATCGATAACGAGGTTTTGAAATATTGAGTTGTGAGGCAAAATCAAATCGTGAGGCAAATCAAATCGTTCTTTTTGTGAAATACCGTCCTCATGCGTTGATATCAAACCCTTTTCAGATCATTCGGTTCTAAGAAGCGTTTTCATTTCAAGCCGTGTTTGATAACGGTTACTGTGTAAACGGAAGGCCAAAACGGCATGGTTTTAGAACCTTTCATCTGTAAACGGCATCATATAAACGCTGCCTTAGAATCAAATCATAAAAACACCAGCACGAAGTTGTGTCTTACAGCTTTCTAAGTGTGGCCTTCCAAATGTAAAACCCAAAACATTACAGACTGTAGTCACACGAGTGCAATTGATACCCTGGGCCCCTTATAAGCGGCTGTTTTGCAAGCACTTTCCCGTTTCATGCTTGTAAATCCCGATTTCATGAAGAAGTGCGACTCCGCAGCTCTCTAGAAAGAACCTTTGATGGATTAGGCACATGTGGACTGTTTCGTAAAATTCTTTTTTTACCAGTCACACTATTTCAATAATCCTTATAATCCTGATAATCTTATGCCGCGTTCAAAAATAAAAATATTGGGATTAACTTTGTAAAGTTAGGCCCGTCGAGAGCCAGTGCGGGCCCCGGGGTATTTCATTGCACCGGGCTCGAGTGAGCAATCAATTTTCATAGTGAATAAAGCTTTTGCGGGCCACGGGCCTCCAGCCACGCCTACCCCCCCCCCCCTTTCGATGGTCCTGTGTAAAGTTTTAACGCTGTAGTGCGACCGGGCATCAATACTATGATAGGGCTACTGCACCAATAAACAACTTTGCAATAGATGATACATCACATAGGCATTACTGTAACAAACACCACAATTAGTTTTAAGTAAAATGCACATTTCAATAGCAATAAACAATCTTGGAGCGCTAGAACGATCGCTAAAAGTAGTTGGTCCCGTAGGTTTACATTGGCTGAATATTAATATTTTCCGCTTCATCGTCATTTTTTAAGTAGTCAGCCCACCTTTCCCTCCCCCTTAAACAATATTGAGGAGAAAGATGAACATGCTCCACGACCTTTGATGCAATTCTACAAGTCATATCTCCATTTCTATTCATTTTATAATCATATGACAATATTGCACACAGGAATGAGGGGATAGAGAGTACATTGACAAAAGATGCATGGTGTTTCAACACTTTTGGAAAGCAATTGCACAAATTTAATATTGGCATGGCAATTGAGAATAACACGCCGATTACCTTTAGACTAAACTACACCCTTTTAGCTCAGCAACAAAAAAGATTAATCATACACACTTTTTTATATATATTTATATATGAATAAATTTTATAAGAATAATGAGGCTTAAAATTAAAATTTGAAATTTGAAAAAGAAGATGGTGAAATTTGAGAATATTTTAAGAATATTGTCAGGCTTAAGATCTTGGGAAACAATTATTTTTAGTGGGTGTTTTTTTTACATTTGAAGTTTTGATGACATTTACTTAGTCGTACTTCTTTACACCTTCTTCTTCCATATTCTGTTAATCCTTTTTTTTAGATTTTACTTTGATGACTTGTTCTGTTGTCCACCATATTTGTAATAGGTGTGTGTTTTTGGCATTGATGATAATAATAACAATTTTTTGCCATATCTGTATTTTCTGCCGTGCTAAGAATAATTTAAGAATATTCCGAGGCTCAAAATAACAAAAAATTTAGAATATTGAGGCTCAGAAAAAAATTAAGTATTATTATAAAAAAAAGAGTGCAATATGCAACCAATGTTAACATGATACAACTGCTAAAAGATATGATTGCAATGGTTGCTGAGCTTAATTTAAACATTTTGACAATGATACCTTGATAACTGGGGGAAGAAATCAAATTTTATTTTGATTAAAACCTGCAAGGTTACCTGAGGTATGGAGAACAATGCTGGCCCGACTTCCATCACATTTGGATCTTCTGCATTCATATCACGTGGTTCATTTGAGGCATTAATCTGCAACACGAAATTTGCATAATTGTAATAGCTTTTACGTATGCTGCTCCTACTGTATGGAACTCTTTACCAGACAACATAAAGAACACTAAATGCATAAATACCTTCAAGAGGCTACTGAAAACACACTATTTCAAAATAGCATTTAATTAATGTCTGACATGGGTTATGTATAAGTATATGTGGACAATGACAGCGTTTCTTTTCCAATACTAATTCTTAATATAATTCTTAATATAATTGTAAATGTTAGCATGCTTTTATCCTATTATTTTTATACTTATTCTTTATACAGCTTTTTAATCATAAATAGGACGTACACTGTAAAGCGCAACCGAGTATCATTGATATTGTGGCGCTATATAAATTTTGCATTATTATTATTATTATTATTATAGTGATAAGGATCATAACGTAAATTGCAAAACATATCAAGATTTGGAAGATTTAAGCAAATGAAAACATGTATATTTAATGGGCTGGAACACAATTCAGAATACGAATCCCTGTAAAAAAAGCAATCTAGAGAAGTTAAAGTTTTCTTTTAATAAGATCTGATTAGTATCTTAAGTTATTATTATCATTATTATTATTGTCTTGCTGTTGTTTTAGCGGTGGAACCGTGTATTAAAAAATGATTCAAACATGATAATAATGATATTAAACTGCGCAATGTCTACAACGTACGGAGGAGCATGAGAGAAGAATAAACCAACTGAAAATGTCCATGGTTATGATCATGTGTCATTGATAAACAGTGGTCCATATTTGTACCAGAGATTATGCAAAATAACTGAGGCAATGGAACTGATCCATCCAAGAAATATTAGCAACTAGAATATTCCCAATTATACATGGTCAAATCTTTTTAGAATTAGCTCAAGCAGTTAAGGCTCATCGACTTTTATCAATCAAAAAAAATTTAAAAATGGAGTTTTTCTCAACGTTCAAACCGAGTCCACAAAGCATTCTTTCTTTCTTTCTTTCTTTCTTTCTTTCTTTCTTTCTTTCTTTCTTTCTTTCTTTCTTTCTTTCTTTCTTTCTTTCTTTCTTTCTTTCTTTCTTTCTTTCTTTCTTTCTTTCTTTCTTTCTTTCTTTCTTTCTTTCTTTCTTTCTTTCTTTCTTTCTTTCTTTCTTTCTTTCTTTCTTTCTTTCTTTCTTTCTTTCTTTCTTTCTTTCTTTCTTTCTTTCTTTCTTTCTTTCTTTCTTTCTTTCTTTCTTTCTTTCTTTCTTTCTTTCTTTCTTTCTTTCTTTCTTTCTTTCTTTCTTTCTTTCTTTCTTTCTTTCTTTCTTTCTTTCTTTCTTTCTTTCTTTCTTTCTTTCTTTCTCTCTTTCTTTCTTTCTTTCTTTCTTACTTTCTTTCTTTCTTTCTTTCTTTCTTTCTTTCTTTCTTTCTTTCTTTCTTTCTTTCTTTCTTTCTTTCTTTCTTTCTTTCTTTCTTTCTTTCTTTCTTTCTTTCCTTCTTTCCTTCTTTCTTTCTTTCTTTCTTTCTTTCTGTCTTTCTTTCTTTCTATCACAAAATGCTCCGATCAGTTGAAATTTTTTAAAAATTTCTGAAACGGAAACCTTGGTCAACGGAAACCTACCTCTTTCGTTTTAGTTGGTGTCTTTTGAGGTGATTTCGGTGCAGAATCATGGACATGAGATAATGGAGATGCCCCTCGTTTTCTGTGTGCCTTCAAAACTACAACAAGAATATTACACTTAGATATCAGGTGCCACAAGCAACAGTCTTCCTTTTATTTTTCTCGAATATTTATACAGAATAATACTCCAGTAGTGATATGCATCTATATGTTTACACTGTTTTCCTAGTAGTCCTGGTAAAATAAACAAAAATAAGATTAAAAATTTAATATTAACGAATAGCAGATTTTAAAAGAATGTGCTCCTTTCAATAAACGGGATAATAAGAAAATTCTTTACTAGAGAGAATTGTATTTACAATGAACCTTTCAAAAACACCCAAAATGTGCCCGAAATCTTAGAAACTGCGTTTTGACGAATTGAAAAATATTGACTTGCCGAATACCTTGAACTAGAAATTAGTTAATTCTTGAAACCTTAAAATTCTTACTGAAAATTCAACCAAACAAAAAACAGCTCCAGTAAAAAAAATGTCGTGTATTTTTATTTTACGAAGTTAGATTCGTTGAAATTTATCAAATTGGAATCATCTTGAAGACATGAAACGATTTGGTTCGTTTAAAAGAACCAATTATCCAACACCTTCTTGTCAAATGATATTTTAAGTGCATGAATCTACAAACCTTCGCTGTAGTCGACTGAATCAAAATTTGTTTTCCATACCATAACCTTAGAAAAGACAATGGTGAAGCATTACTCTTGCTAACTTAATAAATAAGTTGTGTTGGGGTCTTTGTAGTGTATGGTGGATAAGGGTTGGCCTAGCAATCTAAACGACGCTTGTAAGAATCCTCACCCTGACCATTTATGAGAATAGCATCTAAGGCAAGGTGTTAACATAAAACTGTGCCTCTCTCCACCCAGGAGTATAAATGTATAAATGGGCACCTGGTCCTTAGTTAGGAACGCCGTCTGTGGCTGCACCCTGTTATATTGCATTAAACATTGCACATAGGTAGAAAAGCCTCTGGCAAATAACAGACATCAAACTAAACTAAACTAAACTAAACTAAACTAAACTAAACTACACTAAACTAAACTAAACTAAACTAAACTAAACTAAACTAAACTAAACTAAACTAAACTACACTTAACTAAACATGGCTAAATTAAACTAAACATGGCTAAACTTAACAGAACTAAAATAAACTTAACTAAAATGATCTAAACTAAACTAAACTAAACTAAACTTAATTAAACTAAACTAAACTTAACTAAACATGGCTAAACTAAACTAAACTACACTTAACTAAACATGGCTAAACTAAACTAAACATGGCTAAACTTAACAGAACTAAAATAAACTTAACTAAAATGATCTAAACTAAACTAAACTAAACTAAACTTAATTAAACTAAACTAAACTTAACTAAACATGGCTAAACTAAACTAAACTACACTTAACTAAACATGGCTAAACTAAACTAAACATGGCTAAACTTAACAGAACTAAAATAAACTTAACTAAAATGATCTAAACTAAAGTAAACTAAACTAAACTAAACTAAACTTGACTAAACTAAACTAAACTAAACTAAACTAAACTAAACTATACTAAACTAAACTAAACTAAACTTGACTAAACTAAACTAAACTAAACTAAACTAAACTAAACTAATCTAATCTAATCTAAACTAAACTAAACTAAACTAAACTAATCTAAACTGAACTAAACTAAACTAAACTAAACTAATCTAGACTAAATGAGCTAAACTAGAATAAAACAAAATTAAATAAGGTTGAAGAGTCAAACATTCCAAATGCACATTCAAATTGCTTGAATTCTCCAAGCCCATATTTTGTAGCATTGTGGAGCAAAAAAGAACATAAAAAGGCCAATTTCTTTATTTTAAAAGTTGGTAGGCTATTCTTGTTATGATACGAAAGAGGAAGGGAGGATTAACATTAAAGCGAAAATTCATCTGACCTGTTCATCTGCACTACCGGATGCGAAAAATTCTCCATTTCTCGAGAATGCCACTGCTGTTGCCGCACTCTGAAAATTAAATAAATAAATGAAATCATCCTTCTTGCAAGTGGCAGCAACGCAGTTCTTGGGCTTAAAAGAATATTGAATAAAATATCTCAGCATTAAATGAAGTTTTCCGTTTTATTCATCATTTCAATAAGTGGTACTAATAACGATAGTTCAAAGTGATAAGCATGTTGCGAAAGTAAATACAACAATTACTGGAAGAAGTGATTTAATGGGCTGACAAGCGTGTAATTGTTGAGCTCACGCCTGAAATGCTACTAAAAACAACTTGAGGGCAGCGTGTTGCGGACCTTAATTTACTATTCACCCTCGTGCCTTTAATAGAAAGGGGGAGGAAATAGAAGTAGGTTCAAAATAAAACATTTTTCTGCGGGTAAGGGGGGCATTCCCCCCTTGCCCCTTCCGTAGGCATCCTTGATTTTTAGAAACCAATTCCTTGCGAGTTTTCAAAATGTCGTTATAATCTATGATTCAAAAAGTCGCATAAATTGTTAAAAATTTGATTCAAGTTTGTACAGAAACAATTTATTTTACATACAATACAAATAGTAGGACGTTCATTCATGCACATAGTTCACGTAAAATGCGCCTGCCCAGGCCCCTCGTTTCCATCGTTTGGATGTACGCCATGTGTTTTTAAGGAGAAAAGGCCCACGCCTTAACTTGCAGTGAAATGTTCCGTAGAGTAGGTTTGAGCTTTCAATGTGCAATGAAATTTTGGTGACAAATGAAGCAATCAAAAAGATATATAAAGTAACAAAATAAAATCTATTTACAAATATTCCAAAGAACTGATAAAAAAATGGTGCTAAATAACCCTTAAAATGAACGAATAAATGCAAAAAAAGAATATCGTTCACATGAAACGACAATTTTACGGATCCTTCCACGCGCAAAAGGAAACTTTGAATTTACTGACTGCGCATAGTTTCTCGCAGAGGGAATCACAGGGAACCAAGAAAAAACAAACTAAGCTCTGGGAAGCACTATGCGCAGTCGGTAAAATAAAAGTTTGCTTTTGCGCGTGATCTTTCGACCAATATTTTTTTGATGTTTTTATGCACCGTCCCCTGAAAAGCAGTACAGATGGGCTGATGTGACTACCGTGTTTAGATAATAAAAACCAAATGACAAAATTAACATGTTAGTAAATAGTTATTAAGTAAATTTTTTCCTTGTTGTGAAGGTATGAATGATCGGAGAACTTTCCAATTTCTACAGGCAGTTTGTACCAGAGCCGTGGGTCAACAGAAATCAAATTCTGCCATTTGCGAGGCCCCTCTTTCCCCTGATCTGAGGCATTTATATATATAGTTATTGAATGTGATTTGCGAACATTGCATCACAGTATCCATGAAGAATTGCCTTAACATTGTTGCTCATAGCTGCCTTTAAACATTTTTTACTTTCGATCTGTTCTTTATCAACTATAATATCTTTTTATTGTAGTTAAAAATATTTTTTAAACATTGTAATTGTAAGCTATTTTGTATGTATTTTAAATAGAGGGCCCCTTGAAAATAAACTTCTCTGTTGAAGGGCTACCCTCCCTAAATAATTTGAAAATGAAAATGAAGAAATAGCATGAAATTACGTAATAGGCAGGCCCAGATAAGCCCTCACAAAGAGTCGGGAATCTCTCTGAAGCCCCCCCCCCATTCAATTTTAGGGGTTGGTGCATAATCAGAACTTGCAAGCTAAGTTTATATACAACAAAAATGGTAATAGATAAGCTCTTGTGTACCTGATGACCATGTAAAGTGTAGAATAACCTTCCTTCAAGGAGATCCAGTATCTAAAAAAGCAAAAAGACCGAATATGAAGCACTGAATACTTGTTTTGACCGTTTTTGTGGAGAAACTGATATCAAAACAACAAGAGCAAAAAATGTATTCTACACAACATATTTTTGTCAATGTTATCTTTGTTCATCTTATTATGATTTGACATCTAAATAGTCTAGATAACTTTTCCTCAAAATTATTTGAACTGGTATTAAATTCTTGCATATCACTTAGGATATTTTTCTATCTTTCATTATGGTAAACGAACGACATTTCGCGAACTTATTACAGCGAATGATAGGCCACCATGAATGGAGTACCTTAGGTGCTGCATTAAAATGGTAAACGGTCCATTTAATTGATATGTCTTTGAAAATTTCCTGAATATTCGAATTGATAAATCATGTTTTTGCTACGATAGAGGTATTATACACTGTGGTAAATAGTTATCAGCGGGAATTTGTTTCAACATCCATACTAAAAACAATGAAAGTAGCCGAACTTACCTTTAGTGTTGTATCATTTGATGCTGTGACAAGGTAGTTTCCCGATGGATGGAATGAAAGACCGTTGACAGCATTGCCATGCACTATGGAAAAATCAACAATCATCATCGTCATCATCATCATCATCATCATCATCAACATCATCATCATCATCATCATCATCATCATCATCATCATCATCATCATCATCATCATCATCATCACCACCAGCATTACCATCATCATTATTATGATCATTATCATAAACAGCAGCATCATCATCATTCAAATTTCATTGAACGGCACAAGGCCAATACAAATATTTAAAAAACACAATATTCATCCACTGAGATTTTCATTCATCATAAAATATATCTGAATTTGTTTGTTCAATAACTGAATCTCTTTTACTAATTTTCTTGCAAGCATTCCCATCTTGGCGCAACATAGTAAAAGAATCATTTTTACAATGTTAACACGAGCAGATGTAAAGCAAGTTGTCGAGATTGGTTATATTCTTTTAACTCTTTGTATGTAATACTTTTGAAAAAGTTGAAAAGCTTGAGACCAAATTGACTGGAAAACATGCATCTGCAAATAGATGTTTGACTGTATACCGTTTGCAGTGTCATTTATTTAGATTACTAATAGTGAGGGTATACCGTTACAAGTCTATTGTTTGGTTAAAAGCAAATTAGCTCTGCACAAATGATAAGATCTGGTAAACCATTTTTCATAATTTCCAGGAAAGATCTGCTCTTTTTAAGAGTTCTCGTAATCTTGAATATTAGCAAATACAATGATCTATCAATTACATGGATTGGGTTATAATAAAGAGTCATGATATTATTTATCATCCATATCGTGATTAACAACCTTTTTAAGAACTTCTATTTTTGGGAGCGTGAAGCTGTGCTTTTTAGGGGGTATCATCGAGCTGCGGTTTAATAACATAGGCAAATGATACTGGGTAGAAAGGGAGTCACAAAACACTGACATATGGAGCTTTCTCCCCCTGAAAATTTTAAATCGAGCAGCCTGCAATTAAGGATATGTGAGAGGTGAAGTTGAAACAAAAATTGTCCAGATGACCTTCATACCTTGATAATGCTGTAGAAGTTTATTCATACGAACATCCCATACCTGTGATAAAAGAATATAATTGGTTCAGCAATCCCAAAAACCATTAAAAGTCGCATTAAAAATAAAAGAATCATAGAAATCAGAGTAAATGACAGAAAAATCCAAGAAAAATCATCAAAATCATCAGAAAAAGTAGAATTTAAAGACAAATCACAGAGAAAACGTTAAAATCTCGTTAACTCTTCGTGAGTGATACATTTCCCGGAAATTAATTACATTGAGATGAAAAGTTAACTAATTGCAGCAACAAATGTGGATTTATACTAACATCAGACGGGTATTTTTCGCACAAAAATTTTCTCTCTTAAAGTAGGTTCTTTTCTAATGAAATTTAAGTAGCCTTTTGATATCCATTCACGAAAATAGGATTCTGGCTATTATGGGCTGCAAAAGGCTTGTTTTCTGCCGACGTTTTCATGACAATTTAAGGCAGCAGTATTAATAATTGAATTAAAGAAAGTTAAGTAAGAAATCCGACCATATTAGTTCGGAAAGTGTTTTGTTCTCTCAATAAGCAATCTTCAGTTTTGTCCAAATTCAAGACTGAAAATTTCTAGATTGTAATAAAAGTTTGATTATCATGCTAACGTGGGAAATTTTGGATTAGGCAGGAAAGTAGGCCCAACAACGAATTTGACGTCAAGGTTACTTGTATCTGGGGAATGTAGCGTCGAAGGGCTCAATGAAAAGGGTAGGGTGAAGCGCCTAGGCTCTAGGACCTAAGCCGAGAGAAATGAAACTTTCTGTGAACCCAAGTCTTATCAATATTCTTGATTCGAACATTTATTACAGAGAGAAACGCTTGAATGAAAGAAAGTTGAGATAAAAATGCCACCATATTAGTTAGGAAAGCTTCAATAAGGAATCTTCAGTCTTGAAATTCACGACTGAAAACGCCTGCAATATGATAAAATTTCGATTGCCATGCTAACGTGGGGAAGCTTTGGATAAGGATGTGATTAGGGGGCATTAAGAATGCTGAAGCAGGAATTTGAATTTGAAAACGAATTTGAAGTGAAGGGTGTTTGTGTCTGGGAACATAGCATTGATTGGCTCGGTGAAAAGCGTAGGGCGAAGCGCCTATGCCCTAGGACCTAAGCCGAGAAAAATAGCAATTTCTCTGAACTGAACCCAAGTCTTATCATCAACATCCTTGATTCGAACATAACAACCGACTGACTAAAAAGACATTTATTATAGAATGAAATACTAAAGACAACATCATCAAAGGCTATTATCACACAGACGTGATATCACATTGACAAAAAGCAAATATTTCACCAACAGTGAAATTAAGAAGGAATGCCTAACGAAGTCATAAAAGTTACGAACATGCTAAGAAAATTATGAGGCTTCATAGCTTTATTTTAAAAAACAGAAGATAAAAAGAGTAAAACACAGTGTTGAAATAGTGTTTGAAAAGTGTTCGAATTATTATTTCAAGTAACTATAATTTTGTCTCGCCAAAAATTTTCCATAGGACGCAAGGTGAATTCACAGACATGTGCTAAAATTTGACCTCTTTTCGGAGCAATTATCATTCTTTTGAGAAATTAGTGTAAATGTAAGAAACAGGGAAATTAAAAACATGTCATAAAAATTTTAAGCTTTCAAACCAAAAAAGGTTAAAAAAATAATTAGACCTCATCGAAATTCGATCTTCTTCTAAAAAAATACGTGTATATAACTACACGTTTTTTTATAAGAGCAACCTTTATAAGAAACACCAGGCTGAGAATAGGCCAAAAATTAAGAATAACTTAAGAAACAAGGCAGGCTGTGATTCAAAAAACTCAAGAAATAAAATATCATTAACAAGCGAAGATAACAATCTACGTCGTGCAACGTCCGATATTAAACGTGAACAGGGGCTTAATTACTTTATCAAGTACGTGTAATGTCTTGACACTACTATGCTCAGGGAAGTCGAAAACGAAAATAAGAAACAAAATAAGAAAGACCTTAGGCTGAAAATATACGGAAAAATAAGAAACGGCAGGCTGAAACTCAAACCAAGTGTTCTTATAAAAAAAACGTGTACAGCACTATCCAGGAATGTGTAATGAAGTAATGTTCTGAGTTGCTGGGAATGTAGAAATAATCGAATGACGGAGCATAATGGCACGACAGAGATGCTGCACAGCGTTGGCGCAAGAGGGGGCAGAGTGTCAGCTCCACGTCGGGGAAAAGTTTAATGTCTGTCGGGGACTTTTTAACGAAAATTGTGTTTTTATGCGCAAAAAGATACTCTCTATTTGGTTATATAGCCCCTCAGTCGGGTAACCTAGCCCCCATCGTCGGGCAAATCCTTGCGCCATCCCTGATGCTGCAAAAGGTTAAATGCTACTCACAAACATTTGCATACCTTGACGGTGTTGTCCGTTCCGCCTGTCGCAATGCAGGTCCCACCAGGATGAAACTCGACGTGGTTGACAAACCTAAGAAAAGAATTGAGTAAGTAAGACGGATAGGTCCCGTTAAGAGGTTCTGGCGTATTTCCTCTATATACATCAAAACCAGCTCGAAGTCGTAGGAGGATAGAAGTGTTCTGGTTAGGCAGGAAAAAATATTAAAGCTGTTAAAAGCGATGGATAAATTGTACAAAAATAAATAGGGGATGAGAAAATTCGTGGAATTAGTTAAATAACTGACTGTGTGATTATAATGTAGGAAGGGCCTCGAATCAATTGTTTTTGTCGAACGTTTAGTAAAATGTAATTAGCAGTTTAAAATCTTTTATAGCAGCATAAATCCAACTTTTGCAGATAATGCATTTTGAAAAAGTCTGACAACAGTTTCTGTGTTGCCTCTTACTTTTCCATGGCCATTTGCTAATTTTGGCTAAATATCGAGATGATAAATGCGATTGAAGGAACTGCTGTGAAGAGATAGTAGATACAAAATGTATATTGAAGTAAAGAACACGACGAGGTAAAAACGATTTAATGATAATAATTATTATAGTGGAAATGATAACGACTATGATGACAATAATGATGATGATGATGATGATGATGATGATGATGATGATGATGATGATGATGATGATGATGATGATGATGATGATGATGATGATGATGATGATGATGATGATGATGATGATGATGATGATGATGGTGACGATGATGATGACGATGATGATGACGATGATGATGTTGATGACGATGATGATGATGATGATGATGATGATGATGATGATGATGTCAATGATGATGTTGATGATGACAATAATGATGATGGTGATGATGATGATGATGATGAGGACGATGATAATGATGATGTCAATACTAATAATGATGATGATGATGATGATGATGATGATGATGATGATGATGATGATGATGATGATGACGATGATGATGACGATGATGATGACGATGATGATGACGATGATGATGTTGATGACGATGATGATGATGATGATGATGTCAATGATGATGATGATGATGACAATAATAATGATGATGATGATGATGATGATGATGATGATGATGATTATAATGATGAGGATGATGATGATGATGATGATGATGATGATGATGATGATGATGATGATGATGTCAATAATAATAATGATGATCATAATGATGATGATGATGATGATAATGATGATGATGATGATGATGATGATGATGATGATAATAGTGATGAGCAATAAACTGGTAATAAATCAAATCATACCCTCCATATTCGTGGAAAGTATGAACACAATCTCTGCTTCCTCTATCCCAAAGTTTGATGGTTTTGTCATCACTAGCTGATACTATTAGGCGACCATCAGTAGAAAATCTAGGAAAATCAATTAATGCAGAGAGGTTGTATTAGTTTGTTCTAGCAAGCGGATACATGGCATTGAAGAATTGCAAGGCAGCAGCAATATTAACCACAATCAATGCAATTTAAGGCAGAGTAAATTGACAAAATTGCATGAAGTTTCCCCAATCCAACGCACAGTTTAATGATGTTGAATTTATGGTGTGAAATCCATTTTGTGCAATGATGAATTTGATAACATATTTGGTGTATTCCGAATTCGTCTTGAATTCTTTCATCCCTGGGGGGATCATGTGGCCCGTTGATCCCAAGCGAGAATTGGTTACTTCTTAGTAGGAGGGGCTGATGCTTCAAAAACTTGATTAGTCTGTAGTTCAACATTTGTAAGGTTTCTTTGCTCTAACATCATCAAGTAACTACCCCCTTGCACTTTGACAAAACACATTAGTTGCTACTGTACAACTGTGTTATTACCGGGGGTGAAAGGGATACTACCATCATGGACATCATCACCATTATGGTCCCTTGATCTTCGCAAATGATTGGATACTTTTTAGAAGGTGAAACAAATACTTTCATAGCTTGATTCATTTATAGTTTAACATTTATAAGGCTTTTTTGTTGCAATATAATCGATTATAGCATATCTTATTCTTTGTTCAAACATCATCAATTCTGTCATATTTTGTTAAGTCGTCCTTAGTACCGTGTTTAAGTCAAATGTCCCTCGTCAGTGCAACTTCCTTTCAGGAAGCCTATGCTGTTATTGTCAACCCGTTGTGATGTATTGTATTGATGTGTTGATCAGAACTCGTATATTCACGTGTAGAGTAAATGCTAAATCAGTCTTGTTGTTTAATGATTACTGTCAAGATCATAAGTGTTTTTATATAAAGAGTATCTGCTTAGGGCTAGGCCCATTGGCCTAGCCTTGATGACTATCCACAATCGGAAGAAGAACCACATAAACGTTACAATTCTAGCATACCTTATACCGTATACCGCAAACGGGTGTCTTATAATGAACATACGTCTATTAAAAATGGAACATACGTCTATTAAAAATGGAACATACGTCTATTACATATCTAGCATACCTTATACCGTATACACGTTTTTTATAATGCCTAAAAATAACATGTTTAGAAAATGATAAGGCTTCAAAGTTTTCTTTCAAAAAACATAAGAAAAAAGAGCAAAACACAGTGTTGAAATAGTGTTTCAAAAGTGTTCGAATTATTATTTCAAATACCTATAATTTTGTCTAGCCGGAAATTTTTCATTGGACGCAAGGTGAAGGCTATGTCTATAAGCGGGGACTCTAAAAGGGGGAAGAATGGAGGAATGAGGCAATGGGGGAATGGGAGTTTTTCCAGTATGTCTTATACACATAGACGTAGGAACCGAGGGGGCACAGGGGGCACAGATGGCACGTGCCCCCCTACTTTTGAAAAATTAGAGTGCCCCTTTAAGGCTTACAGTGTTGCCCTGTTTTGCCAACCATATAACTAACTATAACTAACTATAACTAAAATGTACCTTCAAATACTCAGTGGCCACATGAAACGAGTTTCTAACGCATTCACCGCCACCCATGGC
Source organism: Catostylus mosaicus (assembly GCA_964019065.1). Lineage (NCBI taxonomy): Eukaryota > Metazoa > Cnidaria > Scyphozoa > Rhizostomeae > Catostylidae > Catostylus > Catostylus mosaicus. The sequence goes on from OZ025198.1 coordinate 5,704,457, forward strand.
TCTCCGAAGCAGTCTCTGACACTTTTGAGGAAACTTTTGAGGGTGCCCCTCAAAACTTGTGCCCCCCCCCTCTTTTATAATGCTTCCCACGTCCATCCTTCTACGTCAATGACATGAGCTACATTTGAGACACTGATTGTGTCAAAATCAGTTCAAGCTTTCCTTTCGTTTTGAATTATACCCGCTCAAAGGACGTGAATGATTTCTGAGCTGAATTGAATTCTCTAACACGCTGGACCAAACAATGGATATATTGTGGCTAGTAGTTTTCCGCCAACACTGAATCAAAATTCTCTGCGGTCGTGTTGGTCGGATATTTAGATTTGGGGTTTACTTTCTGATACGGTTCAATTTACATAGAGTCTTGCAACCAAAGACCTCAAAAGTCGAGAGTTAAAAGGATAATTGTTTTTTTAAATTCAATGCCAGCCAAAAGTGTTGGAACACCATGCTCGACTTGTCGATGCACTCTCTCCCCTCCCCTCCCCCCTATACAATGTTGTAATATGATTATAAAATGAATGCAAATGGAGAAATGAGTTGGAAAAGTGCATCACATGTCTTGGAACATGTTTATCCTTCTCCTCAACATTGTTTGAGGGGGGAAGGGGGGGCTGTCTGCTTAGAAAATTACAATGAGGTAGAAAATATAAATATGTAGCCAATGGATACCTGTTGTTCCAACTACTTTTGGCGGGCATTGTTGGTTTTGCGAGTTACCCTCAGAACGCAGCCTCGTATCGATTTCAGTCAGGAGAGGCCAGTGAGAGAGGCTTTGTTGTTCAACGCTAGCCGTTTTCGTCAACAAGAATGAGTACTGCGAAGATCTTACAAATATTTCCATTTACATCATGCGCAGAAATTCTTAGAGGGAGGTGGTAGCAGGGGTTGCGCCGGGATTTGCCAAACGGGGCTATATAGCCTGACAAGGGTGCTATAAAACAGGATACAGGGATGCCGGTAGCATTGAAGAGCCCAAGGGGTGCATTTTATACGAAAAGTATTTATAGGATTGAGCAGGGCACTTATTGTCCCCCGCCATTTTGGGGCATCGCTGAGAAGATAACTTTCGAAAGTGCATCTCTTGGTCAATAAAAATCCGCTCTGAAAATGTTAGAAGACGTGAATGATTTCTGAGCTTAATTGACGTGTCAAAATCACTAAGAAGGTGGTCCAGAGGGCAGTTTTGTTATGGCTATGTAGCCATCTCTGGTTTTCCTTGTGTCCATCACACTTACCAATTGTTTGCATAATGGATTATTCAAACATTAACTTTGCACGAATAATCCTCTGTGTCTTAATTGAGCAGTGGCATTTATTTTCAAAGCGGTAAGAAAACATGTCTCATGTGCCAAGGCTCCCGAGCGCGAAAGCTCGGCTGCAAGATGGTTTTGCGACATCGCTAAAAAGATTTGACTAGGCTGCAGTTATAGATCTCAAGATTATCGTTGAGTCATATATACAGTTTTTAAAAGCCCCTATCTTGTCAGTTTCGGATGTAAGGACGGTACCTCTATCACTCGCATCATTTCGTATCCTTAAGTCTGTATGACCATATCTGTAAGAGAGCTGCCAAGCGAATGGCTGAATATTTCTAGAAAAGGGGAGTTGTCGGATTAAGGGTTGTATAAATATATATAATGAATCTTACAGTTCATTCGCCTATTTTATAATTTTGAAAGTTGATTTAATCTAGAACTTTAAGAACTTGCTCAACAACTTTAAAAAAAACAATGATGCTTTTAACTCTCGACTTTTGAAGTCTATGGTTGCAAGTCTTCATGTAAATTGAACCGTATCAGAAACTAAATCCCAAATCTAAATATCCGACTAACACGACAGCAGAGAATTTTGGTTCAATGTTAGCGGAAAACCATTAGCGACAACATAATCGTTGTGTGGACAAGCGTGTTAGAGAATTTGAGAGTTCAATTCAGCTCAGAATCATTCATGTCCTTTGAGCGGGTATAATTCAAAAACGAAAGGAAAGCATGGACTGATTTTGACACAATTAGTGTTTAAAATGTAGCCCCTTTCATTGACGTAGAAGCATGGACGTAGGAAGCATTATAAAAGAGGGGGGCACAAGTTTTGAGGACAGTGGCGTAACGGAGCAGTGTGGGCCCTTAGTCAAAGTAAGGGTTTAGGGCCCCTTTTTCTTGGCAAGTTTACAGGCTAAGCCTGAAATTACCCTTAAATGCATAAATTCTTTACATGCAATTCTTAAACATAATTAACTAACAACAACATAAGAATTATTAAGAAAAGCTTGTATTCGAAATATATTTCAAAAAAATTTCTCGAGGGCCCCCTAATTGTGTGGGGGCCCTTAGTTTTGCGCTTAAAGGTGCACAATGTGCGTTACGCCACTGTTTGAGGGGCACCTTCAAAAGTTTTCTGAAAAGTGTCAGACACTGCTTCGGAGAGCCTAGGGTGGCGGTGAATGAATTAGAGACTCATTTATGTAATTGCTTTTTCTGATTTCTTGTAGCAACTGAGTGTTGGAAGGTACATTTTAGTTATACGGTTGGCAAACTGTAAGCTTTAAAGGGGCACTCTACCCAAATTTTTCAAAAGTAGGGGGCACCTGCCCTCTGTGCCTCCTGTGCCCCCTCGGTTCCTACGTCTATGAGTTTAAGTCAAACTGGAAAAAACTCCCATTCCACCATTCCCCAATTCCTCCATTGCTCATTCCCTCTTTTAGAGTTCCCGCTTCTAGACATAGCCGCAAGGTGAATTCATAGACAAGTGATAAAATTTGACCTGCGGCTCCTTATCAGAGCAATTATCGTTCTTTTGAGAAATCAGTGCACATTTTTAAAGCAATAAAAAAAGAACATTGTTACCTTTCAACAGTGGCGGACTGGCCTACCGGTCCATCCGCCAATGGCCAGTCCACCACTGCTTTCAAACCAAAAAAGTTAAGAACATAAATAGGCTTCATGGAAATTCGATGTTCTTATAAAAAAACGAGTAAGGGACTTACCTTGCACATCGCACCCAATTCATATGTCCAGTAAATGAAAATTGGAATTTTTGTCGGTGAACTGCCCATAACTAGGAAAGGTCGTTAACATATCAGTTGAGGAAACAAATGAAATTCGAAACATCGAATACTTACAAATTCCTGGATAGGTAAGGCAGCTTTAGCCAGCTTTAAGACGGTGAAACACGAAACTCAATGCCTGTGACGTAGAACCGTCAAAAGCGGGGGGTAGGCGGGGTCGGAGGTGCGGGGCCAGCAAAAATTTTACTCAGTGAATAAATTGATTGCTCACTGGGGCTCGGTGCAATGAATACTCCCAGGCCTGCACTGGCTCTCGACGGCCCTGCTGTGACGTAGGCAAGGTAGGATCTGAATACAAAATTTAGAGTATTGTTGGCAAAGATGTATGTGAGTGTGTAGTTAAAACAAACCATGCTTAAGAAATTTATACCATGACTTGATTTCTACATAAATTATCTCTTACATCATAATCTTTATTTAGGCCTACTCTCTCTTACTCAGCATTTCTTATGTTTCCCTTAGAACGATCGAGTCTTTTCCTTCAAAGTAATAAGGAGTAAGCAAACTTAAGCTATAACTATGTTTACCCGCAGAAGACAGATAGATATTTTAGATAGACAGATATGATCAATTCAGCCCCCTGGGGCTTATTTGTCAAATCACTTGGGGAATAATTCGGGAGGGGGCTTATTTGGAAGTGGGGGCTTATTAATTTCTGCAAAAACATAGGCATCTTTAAATAGTTCAAGATGACTTTAAAAACTCAAAAACGTAAGACAACATAAAAACAAAGTTCACCAATTCCACTGTCATTTACAAAAAGCAGGAAAGAGGATTTAGGAAAGTTGCAAGAAAAGAAAAGAACACGTCCAATTAAGATTCTTACAGCTATTGTGACAGTATCGCAACTGATTTAAAATATGGAAAAATTGATTAATATTTATTAAATCTTAGGTTTAGGGCTTTTTCTCTCATTCCCTTAGCCGAAATGAAAGTTGGGGGAAATTCGAACAATCCCCCCCCACAAAATTGGAATAACCCTTATTCGGGAGTGGGGGCTTATTTGTCAAAATCATCTTAAGGCTTATTCGGAAGGGGGGCTTATTTAGGAATGGGGGCTTAATCAATCATTTACGATATTAGAGATAAAGAGCAGAGATTTAAACAATAACTTCATTTGCTTTATCCTGGCGGTGCTATACGATATCGGCGATACACGAGCTAAACAAGATCGGAAAGATTCTAGACGGCTTACTACGATTAAAATTAGTATTTCAGTACATCAACGAAACCTCAGCCTTGAGCTATTAAAAATACACGCATAAAAACCGAAAAATTCAAAAACAAGATCTCACCTTGATAGTTTTGTCATCCGATGACGTCAGCAGTGACAAACCATCATGCGAGAAATCAACGCTCCGCACAGTTGCAGTGTGGGCTTTGAAAACAGTGCTTTCCCCTTTTCTATGAAATAAAAAACGGTTAAAAAAATAGAAAAATTGGACCGATCATGACGCAGTGGTGGGACTCAGTAGATCTATTCTCCTAGGGTGGGAGAGGAAGATATAAAAGGGTTGGTAATATGATATTTTCCTGTAACATTGCATAATAAAGTACTTGTATAAGCAAGAGTTATTTGACTTGCTACTCGCTGTGACATAAAACACTGACTGATTCATACAAAGATTAAGATGTAAAGTAATGTAATCCTAATGTAATGTAATATAATGTAATGTTATGTTACGTTATGTAATATAATGTAATGTAATGTGATGTCATGTAATGTAATGGTATGAAATGTGATTAATGTAATGTAATAAAATGCATTGAAACATAATGCAATATACTGTTAAAAAAGGTATTGTGATGTAATACGATGAAATGTAATGTAATGTTATTTAATGTAATGTAATGTAACGTAATGTAATCTATTTTAATGTTCAATTTGACTATGTTTAGTTTTTTCTATTAACATTATTCAGTCCAATCTTTGTGTTTTGAAGGGAGAAATTGTGGAGCCGGGGAGCAATACAAATGTGGGTTAAATACAGCCAGTACAAATGTGGGTTAAATACTCCTCGGGTGCCCAGATTTTGTCAACAAATGAAATGGTTCCCCTCCCAATTACAATCTGAAGACGATTACTTCCAGAGTTGAATTTGGGTTCAATGCACTAATATAACTCCCTAACGAAAGTCTGACATATAAATTACTTTTTATTAATATGGATCATTATTCCATATATAGTTTTTAATAGGCAGTCAACAACGGATAAATTAAAGTTCTGATTGCAAAAATAGGCCTTTTCTTTTTGGTTGTGCGTGACATTTTGAGATATATCTAGATGGGTGAAGGGACCTTGAGAGTCGCCTTAGATTTTTTTTATTAGATTTTTTTTATGTGCAATAAAATATTAAGGCTAGACAACTCCTTCATATGGTGCCATCTATAGAGGGAAAAGTCACAAGGTCATCGAGCTCCCTCTATAAATGGCACTTACAATATATTTAACAACTTCGTCACTCTAGCGAACAAAGAGACAAGAAACAAAACAAAAAAAAAAGAAAATACAATAACCAAGAAACAAGACGCAAAGAACAGACAAAAGGACGAAATAAAAAAACAAATAACAAGGACTTACAGTACAAAAACTAAATGTGGGGGTAGCTGCATTCAGTCAAATCGTTTTGTTTCTTTGATAGAGGATATACAGTCAAACTCGCATAAGTCGGATCTCTTCGGACCAGACAAAATGGTCCGACTTGTGCGAAGTCCGACTAATGGGATTCTTATTGCCAAAAGGACTTTAAAATAAATCCGACTTACGCAAATGTCCGACTTATAAAATCCGACTTATGCAATGAAAATTGATAGCATTTATACCAAATGGGCTGGGACCAAGCAAAATTATGCCTGAATTTGTGCTCGTTAAGTGCGCTAAATTGCAAGCGTAACTTAGTTAAATGCCCAACACCTATAATGTCGTGAATGTTATACATAGAATTTCCCACTGGTCTTACAATGGAAAGAAGTTTGCTCTTAAACTGGGCAATTGATACGGTGTGTATAACGTCATTGTCAAGCTTATTCCATTCCATAAATGTGTTTTGAAACTAGGTGTTAGCAAAGCGATTGGTCCGTCCAAAATTTTGGTCATAAATGCGTGGATTTCTAAGATTATATGTTAGCTGGCGTTCATTTGGAATCTCAGTGACCAAATATTGAGGTGAGTGCTGTTTGTTCAGGACAAAGAAATGGCACAAGCGTCGATACCATCTCCTATCATAAAGACTTTCCCAACCCAGCTCTTTGTAGCCTTAGATTTTCCCAGGGTCTGGGCAGGGGTGGAGTAGGAACCCCAACAAATGGGGCCAGCCTTAGGAAACCCTAGGTTATCTTTCCTGGTTGCTCTTTGATGTCTAATAGAAGGGGGTTGGAATAATCAGGGGGGGGGGTTGGAATAATGGGGGGGGGGGGGGTTTGGAAAAATTTCCAAAATATAATAAGCTGGTGGGGCGGAGTAACAGGGGTGGTTGGCAAATTCTCAGATTCAAAATAGCCACGTGTTTGCTTCTCTTAAAAACTGGATTGCGAAACCCGAAGGTACTATTTTTTTTGTATCAATGACAATATAATTACAACATATTTCACAATTTGCTATACCGTTCCCAGCAGAAATGGACATAAAGTCATCTGGTTCTAGCTACGAACGGCATTAACAATTCTTCTACAAATACTTTAACAAAAAAATAACAACACGAAACAAAAGTGACAAGCCGATCTGTGTACCAAGGCACCATCTCGTTAGCCATGCACAAAATGCGCCAGCTTGGTTATAAATGATTAATTAAGAAAAGGCACCGGTAAGAATCTGTAGTACCTGTATACGTATACTTTAATCTCATTCCCTGGTTAATTTTGTACCCTTTTGTTAATGATTATAAATACTCGTCGAGTAAAGTGTCCAGTAGATTTCAAGGGAGTAGCGAAACGTAAGATGTTTTATGATATTACGCTGAGATAGAAATTGTGTCTCTCTCGTTTGTTCATCTAACCAGCAGAAGAGAATTTAGGATTCTCTACAACCTGTGCCTAGTTGATCTCACACTGTTGATTGCTTGCTACATCTATGAAAAGCACAGAACAGGACATTGTGGGGGAGCATTGTGAAACAACTCGTTGACTCTGTCGATTCTTGTTGATCGCTGATTGAGAATTACTCTCTATCTAGACTAACGAGAGAAAAGACAAAGAAGAAGAGAAGAAGTCTATGAAATGCGTAATCTTTGTCTTGGGAGAATTGTATTTCAAAAATAACAGCAGACTGAGATTGAGCAAGAGATTTTTGAGGATTTTGTTATTTTTTGAATACCTAAGATTGTAAGTTCCCAAAGAGAACCCACAAATTTTATTGCTGATTCTATTGAATCATTAACAGCTTCATGTGTAGAAAAAATTTCGTTCATCAAAGAAAGTTCCATCCTATAGTTTGGGGGGGCCCAAGTATGGGCCTCCATATTAGAAAATTTGGTTCGGTACCATTTTAAGGCCATGATAATTTCAACAATGACCATTCCTTCCTTCTCATTTCCTTAAAATTTATAGTCCACCATACAAAGATGCACAAATGATAACAATTGATGCAACCAATCAGTCTGGTCTTCACCCATGCTCTTTCAAAATTGGAACTTTTTACTCCCGGAAGTGAATATCTACCATTTTTAGGCCGCCATTATGGCCCAAATTGAATAGAAAATTGCTTTTCAATAACTTTTGCTGAAATTTCATTTGTAAGTGTACTGGATTGTCAAATTTGAGGGAACTGTTAATATTGGATCAAGAAATATATGACTTCAAAATTTGGAAAAAAATTGTTTTCTCCAATAAGAATCTGACATCAGAGTGGAATTCGAAAACTTTAACAAAACATATCTTTGGAATGGTATAAGATATCAAGCTAAAATTTTCAGGATGTTCATATCTTATATATGCAAACATTTTGATAGAGTTTCATGAAATTCTGAGATGGTGCATGTGGGACCTTACTAAAATCTGGTCCATTTGGCATGGAATGACCAGCCACCATATTTGTAACAGGTCTGTGTTTCGGCATTGATGATAATAACCACAATTCATTGCCATATCTGTATTTTCTGCCGCTTTTCGAGCAATTTCTAAACTTCGAGTCTGATCAGTACTCTGGTTTCTTGATTCTTTTACCACCCGAGGAAACTGTTTCTTATAGAGTGTTTCTTTTAAATTCAAATACGAGTTCTATGAATGATTTTACAAAATATCAAGAAACGATATTTCCGTATCATGTGTTTTGGATGGACTTCTCAATAATTGTTTATTTTGATTATCTTTTTTTTTCCAGATTTTTTGAAGGTTTGTAAACAAATTTCTGTTATATGTAAACAACTTCAGGATGATTTTGAGGAAACTTGGGAGGGGGTTGATATTATTCTTCTACCCTACACCCTCCTAATATGTGTCTCTGGTTAGTGTATATTAATCAGAACAACTATAAACAACCAACTGTAAATGCGTTTTGTATGCTTAAGCTCAACATGAAAAATTAACATGATTTACTTCCTAGAGAGAAGATGGAAAGCCATGTCTCAAGAGTATTCTGCGCCCACTTGGAGATGGTAATAGTTGAAAAAGCAAAGCTTGCACGTGTGCAACATGCGGTTCCAAACTTGACAAGGGTTTCGACTGTACCACAAATGGAAATTGCAAAAGTGGCTGGTGCGGTCCGGAAGTTTCGATTTTCTGCACTGGAACATGTCGCGGAAAGAAACGTAACTACGAAGAATGCTCGCTTGAATTCTTTGATGCCGGAGATGGTAGTAGCTGTGCAAGTGGCAAATGCTTGGCAGTGTCATTTACCAAAGCTGTGTGCGCGCCACAAAGTGGGTTCAAAGAGGGTTCACAGTGCAATGAAGATGTGGACTGTGATAAAACACAAAGCCTGTGGTGCAAAGGTGGTGCCTTCTATGCGACAGGCAGATGCACACAATGTCCAGTAAAATGTCCACAAGGTTGCAACGCGTTGTTTAATCAAAATCTCAAGTGTGGCCGCAAGACATTTTTCGAGCAGGTTGCGGAGGAGCTTCGCGATGTCGGTACGGCCATAGCGACGTTTTTTGAATGTCTCGTGCCAGACAGACTAAAGAGTTGTGTATCAGATGCAATACGAAGCGCTAAAAGTTGTCTAAGTCTAAATAAACCATGCAAGGTACAGCTGGGAGGAAAAGGTTCTTCATGCCTTGCAATAAAAAAAACGCGGCATTTTTTTGACTATAAAGAGGGCCTTCTCCGTATGTCAGGAGATATTGACACAAAAGGTGCATTTAGCACATCGTTTGATTTCACCAATAGCAAGCTGACCATTGACTTCACAGGCTCAATTGGATTCAATAACAACATAGTTATCCTTGCACACAGGGCACATGTCCAGCCAAAGATCAGCAAAAAGTTATACCTAACTGACTGTATTGGTACAAAGTGTCTTCCTTGTAGCAGTCCAACGAAAAGCTACAAATGTCTGCCAGAAACTGTTTTCAGGAGGGCGTTTGCAATTGGTTACATGCCTGTCTTGATAGAAGTAAAAATACAGCTCGTGGCATTCATTGATTTGGAAATAAAGGCAATGGACAGATTCAACATTTCTACTTCTCATAAAAAGGAAGGTGCTATTAACATCAACAGCGCAAGGGTTGAATTGGACCTTGCACGTGGAGTTTCTCTTCACATCTCGCTCAATAAAGATTTCGAAAGAAAGTTTCTGAAGACCATCTTGATTCAGAGCGGCGTTGATATAATGGCAGCCATTCGCATAGGCCCTGAAATAACATTTTCCGTCAACGGCATTCCCCTAAGTGTCTTCGCCGGAATCCGTTTTGCGATGGAAGGGCTCATTCCAAAACTGCCACCGAATGACATCACTTCAGCATGCGTCGACGGATACTTCAAATTTGGCATTGGCGTTGATGTAGGAGTTGGAGCGGACACGCGTGAAATTACAATTTCTAGGTTCCTAGGGACTGCCTGCTCTGGTATAGTCACTGTTGCGTGTTACCTAGACAAGGCTGTCAACTGCATGGCACAAGCAATAAAAGCCGGCAAGACCAAATTCCACTCGTGTGAGAAAATGAAGACGTACTGTTCAATCATGGAAAAAAAGGTAGCCGCGTTATTGCCATTCCAACTTGGTAAATCTTTCTATGGAACAGATGTAAAAATCCCAGGTTCATACGTGGACACGCCTCCAAACAGATTTGCATTTTGCAACGGCTCTGCGTACACATTCAAGGCGGTATCTGCTACAATAGGATCCACCAAATTATACGGCGGCGGGGGCGGCAAGAAGCTTGGCGGGGGCGGCAAGAAGCTTGGCGGGGGCGGCAAGAAGCTTGGCGGGGGCGGCAAAAAGAAATCGACAAAGAAAAGGCATTGGTGGAATTTTTTATTCGGTAGCAGCAGCAGTTTAGTTCCGCAAATGCAAGTTGTTCTGACATTGTGCTTAACCAGTAGTGTTGTGTCCTTTGCTTTCCGATAATCATTGTGACAGAAAACCGTTGATCTCAGAAACACATAAAAATTTATAATAACCAAGCCTATGTATCTGGGTTAAGTATATAAACGTTGGTAACCTTTTTGCTTTAACGTTTGCACGAATCAGTGACTCAAATTGAACAACTGCCTCTTAACAAAAGAGACATTATAAAAGTTGTAGCGAATTCACAAGTTATTTTTTTGTTATACTAATTTGACAAGAAAAGCTTTTCCTTGTATTGATGTCATTGATTTTCATATCAGAGATTACTTTCTTCGAAGGAATTATCTTTGTTTAACTTATTTAACAACATATTTAAGACATCTTGCATAAGATGTTTCATCCGACAGAGTACCTGGAAATGCCATAGGTTACATAGGTGAACACAGTCAGCGCATGTAAGTCACAAACGATTTATCGTATCTCCGTCCTAATATTTGTTTCAAAATTAAACATAATATACTTACACGCTTGGCACCCAAAGCCTGACGGTCTTGTCTCTTGAAGCTGATGCTATGAGGTGTCCGGAGGGAGAAAATTTCACAGAAAGAACAGCGTCCTAAAACATATCAAAAATAAACCATTAATATATTTTTTTATCCATACCAAAAATGGGTACCAGATCTGGTTCAAGTGATTATCGCAGTTTACTTGCAGATGCTCTCTAGAGTGTTCATGTTTGGATCATATCCGATTGAGGTCTGGTGTAAAAGGCTGGTGTGGATCCACGCGGCTACAGATATTGTTGGGGTCCGAACCCCTCTTTGCTGCCCCGCAGCTGCACAGTACCCCCTGCACAGTATAATGCAACGAGTATTTTTACAGGAATCAAGTAATTTTACTAACAACAATAACAAGGTCGCACGAGTACAGACTGGTCCATATAAGGTTATATCATAAAATATCACTGGACCATATCAATCAATATAAAGCGTTCACCCTTTAAAAGAACGCCCCTTTTTGATTCGTTTTAGAGATTGGAGTAGAAGCTATGATGTAGCATTACCATAAATATAAGAAATTATCATAACGGGGTCTCCTTCTGGTTGTCTTGCCTTTCGTTTATATTTAGAGAAGGGTACCGTTAGAAATAGCGGTCCCAACAGATATATACGAGGCTATGAAATTTTTCATCTCAAGACCAAATTTCAAATGAATACGTTAAGTATCAAAATGTCATCATTGTTTCACTTGACGGTTTCCAAATCTAGGCCTAGAGTGAGTTTTGCTGTCTTATGATCACTCTTATGTTGATCAACCCAAATTCTTTATCAGAACATCCAAATTACAATTAATTGGCTGATCAATTATCGTATCGTATCATATTATATCATAACGTATCAGATGACATCACATCGAATCAAATCAAATCAACACAGTAATGGTACATACTAGGAGCACTCTTAAGTTTATCGAGCCAAATTCTTTATCAGAGCATCAAAACTACAATTGATTGGCTGATTTAATTACCTTGTGACCAACAAACTTGTAGGCCCTCATGTGTTGCTTGAAATGCCAGACCATCAAACTAGAGTCCATTGAACCACTCACTGCAAAAACACACAATGTTAAATGTAGTGTTTAGTTAATACTCCATGTAAGAATACTCATAGATCTTTAATTGCTTATCTTGCTGAGAAACACACGTGTTATTATTCGTTGCATTTCAACTCGGATATAATAATAATCTACAATGGCTAATAAAATGAAATAGATTCACTGCTAGAATGGCTACTGCAAATAATGTTTCGCCAATGCCACAATTCCATCCAAAATCGGACCCCACAAACACTGGAGCACGATGGACGAACTGGATCGAACGATTTGAGACATATCTTATTGCGGCGGACATAACGGATGACAAACGAAAACGTGCCTTATTATTATACCAAGCGGGGCCAGAAGTGCATGAAATTTTTAAAACTTTAACTGATACTGGTGAAGAGTATGAGACAGCGAAAAAAGCGTTAACCAAGCACTTCGAACCAGCCAAAAACCCAATTTTCGAAATCTACAATTTTCGCCAAGCGAAGCAGAGGGCAGATGAATCGACAGATGAGTTCCACACACGACTGCGTACCCTTGCAACGCATTGTAAATTCAGCGATACTGATTTCGAAATCAAGATGCAAATAGTTTGCAATGGAACGTCTAACCGTCTACGGAGAAAAGCACTCCGAGACCCTGAATATAAACTGACAGACATGTTGATCGAGGGAAGAAAAGCGGAAGTCAATTCTGCTCAAGCTTCAGGAATCGAAGAAACTTTCCAAGATTTACAGGTCAACGAAATACGGGCAGAAAAGACATGCTACAGGTGTGGCTTCTCGTATCCACACTCCAAACAACCATGTCCGGCTAAAAACGCGAATTGCTCACATTGTGGTCTTAAAGGACATTTCGCAAAAACGTGTAGAAAACAAAAAGATGTTTTTATCGTACACAGAGGAAACCTCAGCCAAGGAAAACTACACAAGGTAGCAATTTTGAAAAATCAAAACAAAACTACGGTCAAAAGAGCCACAAAATACACAAGGCAAGAGCAGTTTCAACAAATTACGCAGGAGAAAACAGTTCTTCAGAGGACGAATATGCCTACACTATTAACAAGGGAAAACAGTCTAATCACAAGGCCTTCCTTCGGGTAAATGAATCCGAACCGATAAAATTTCTTGTCGATACGGGGGCTACTGTAGATGTAGTGGATGGTCTGACCTATAAAAACATTATGGATAAAGTCACTTTGGCACCAACCAACACAAAAATATTTGCTTATGGTTCCTCAACGCTTTTGAAGCTAAAAGGCTGCTTTCAAGCATCCGTAGAGTCGAAGTCCCGCTACACAATTTCAAATTTCTACGTTGTTGAAGGAAACGGGGGTAACTTACTCAGTGCGAAAACAGCACAAGATCTAGCACTTATTCAATTAATACACAAAGTAACAGGGATGACAGCGCAAAAGGAAATTGTTCCAGACGACAAGCAGGGAACCTTTCACGAATATAACGCTGACAAGAAGCTATTAGTGCCAACAAGTAACGACAAAAGTATTCAGAGTCTGCTAGATCAATATAGAAATGTGTTCATAGGAGAAGGAAAACTTAAAGAACAGAGTGTAAAATTACATATCAAAGATGATGTAACACCATTACTACAACCGCAAAGAAGAATACCATATCACATGAGGAAAGCCGTTTCTAAAGAACTAGAGAAACTGACAGAGCAAGGAATCATTGAGAAAGTCGTAGACCAGCCAACCCCCTGGGTTTCACCCATTGTATGCGTTCCAAAGAAAGATGGAGGAACACGAATTTGCGTTGATATGCGTGAAGCTAACAAGGCAATTATTAGAGAGAGACATATCATGCCTACTTTGGACGACTTTAAAGCTGAAGTAAATGGCGCTAGATATTTTTCAAAGATTGATTTAAAACAGGCCTTTCATCAAGTCGAATTAGACCCAGAAAGCCGTTTTATAACAACATTTTCAACACATGAAGGTCCTTTCCAATACACAAGACTTTCTTATGGTACTTCCAGTAGTGCTAAATTATTCCAAAATATTTTACAACGCAATCTTACTGACATAAAAGGAGTGAAAAATATTGCCGATGATATCATCATTTTTGGCAAAGATCGTAAAGAACACGATGCAGCACTGGCGAGTTGTCTTCAAAGATTATCTGATTTGAACATCAAAGCAAAGGGACCAAAATGTCATTTTCTACAGCCAGAAATTAAATTCTATGGTCTAATCTTTACTGAAAAAGGTACCAAACCAGATCCTGAAAGAGTGACAAAGTTTCAAAAGGTTGCGCCTCCGCAGAACCCTTCAGAAGTACGTAGCTTCCTGGGAATGGCCAACACGTGCAGTGATTACATTCCCAACTACGCAACCATTACCCTGCCACTACGAGAGTTAACAAAGAAAAATGTAATGTTCAAGTGGACACTTGCAGAACAGAGAGCTTTTAATCAGTTAAAACAAAAACTGACACAAGCACCAGTGATAGCTTACTTTGATACCAAGAAACGAAGTATTCTGATTGTTGATGGTTCTCCTAAAGGAATCAGTTGTATTTTAGCACAGAGAAAAAACACAAATGGTGGTTATCAAATTATTTCATACGCAAGCAGAGCTCTTAGCCCAGTTGAAAGTCGTTATTCACAAACAGACATTGAAGGGCTAGCACTCGTATGGGGCGTAGAACATTTCAGATTGTTCTTATTAGGTGCCGAATTTGATATTATCACAGATCATAAGGCACTAGAGGCTATATTTAATAATCCAAGATCAAAACCTCCAGCTCGGATAGAGCGATGGATCATGAGATTACAGCCTTATAATTTTCATGTTATTTACAAGAGTGGCCAAACAAATGAAGCCGATTACCTCAGTCGACATCCAATCGATGTTGCAGTAAAACAGAGTTCACAGGAACGTATTGCTGAACAGTATGTTAATTACGTCATTAGACACACAGTTCCGAAGTCAATGACATTAGAAGAGATAAAAGAAGAAACCACCAAAGACCGTGTACTTCAAAAAGTTAAGCAAGCCTTAGAAACAGGGCAATGGAATCCGCAAGACAAAGAAATACAACCATATAAAAGGTGGGCCACAGAGATTACAATTAACAAAACAAAAGATATTTTAATGAAAGGTAGCAGAATCATAATACCAGAAGTTTTACAAGAGAGGGCAACAAAATTAGCACATATAGGCCATCAAGGCCTCGAGAAAACGAAGAGTCTAATGAGAGAAAAGATTTGGTATCCAAATATGAATCAAAAAGTCAAAGAATTGATTGAAGAATGCAGCTCCTGTCAAGCAGTTGGTACAAGTATGCCAGTGGAGCCAATGCAAATAACACCCACAGAGGACATACCGTGGTATGATGTAGCTATAGACTTCCTTGGACCAATACCAAATACTCAACAGTATTTATTAGTAGCAATTGATAAATACTCAAAGTTCCCAGAAGTAGAAATCGTACACTCTACCTCAGCCCCTTCAGTAATTCCAAAACTAGATCGAATATTTGCCACTCACGGTATACCTGTCAAGCTTTCAAGTGACAATGGACCACCTTTCAATGGAGAAGAATTCGAAAGATACGTAAAATTCCTGGGCATTAAGTGGAAACCAAGCACTCCACTGTGGCCACAAGGAAATGCAAATGTCGAGAACTTCAACAAACCACTCACAAAATTGTTACAAGCAGCTCATCTAGAAGGCAAAAACTGGAAACAAGAACTCCAAAGATTCCTACTTTCGTATAGGACGACTCCTCATTCAACGACAAAGATAGCACCATGCGAACTGCTGTATAATCGAAAGATCAGAGGACACTTACCCCAACTACCAGCCAAGAAAGTAATAAACAGACAAAAAGAAGCCAAAGAGAACATTGAACAAAGAAAAGAAAAAAACAAAGAATATTACGACAAACGACACAATGTCAAAGAATCAGACATCAAAGAAGGAGACATTGTAATTTGCTTACAAAGGAAAAGAAATAAGTTAACCTCACGATTTAGCCCAGAAAGATTCACTGTTATAAATCGCAAAGGAACTAGAATAATAGCAAAGAACAAAAGACATATTATAACTCGAAACATATCCCATTTCAAGAAAGTTCCACGCTTTGAAACAACAAGAGAAGAAGATGATGATTATAGTGATAGCGACAATGAGAAGAGCTACACAGGCAGAGACACAGATGAACCAGAGACAGAAACCAATGAGATGGAGAACAATCAAAATGTAAGGCCTAAACGGTCAAGGATACCAGTTAGAAGATATGGATTTGTCATACCATCAAACTTGATAAACTAAAAAAGAAATTGACTAAAAACTTGGACGCGTCGCTTAGTTTATTTTAAAATAAAGGGGGAGCATTGTAGTGTTTAGTTAATACTCCATGTAAGAATACTCATAGATCTTTAATTGCTTATCTTGCTGAGAAACACACGTGTTATTATTCGTTGCATTTCAACTCGGATATAATAATAATCTACATTAAAGTACAGTTAAAACGAGAGGAAATCTTTTAAAACTCTAAATTTTAAATAATAATGCATATTTGCATGGACCATAATATGTGGATTATCGTCATTTTGAAAAAATTTAACAAAATCATGCTTGAAATTTTTGCAGAACACTTTCACAGTGCCTCAAAACCCTTCATATCTTGAAATTTCTTTTTGGAGTATGCGCAGCTCCCTGAAAATCCATGATTCACAGAAATAACATCGCATCACATCATATCATATAATATCATATCTTTTCATATGGTATCATAAAATATCGTATTATATTGTATCATATTGTATCATATTGTACCATATTGTATCATATCGTATCGTTTTGTAAAGTATCGTATCGTATCGTATCGTATCATATTGTATTGTATCGTATCATATCATATAATATCATATCTTTTCATATCGTATCATAAAATATTGTATCATATTGTATCATATTGTACCATATTGTATCGTATCGTATCGTTTTGTATAGTATCGTATCGTATCGTATCATATTGTATTGTATCGTATCATATCATATAATATCATATCTTTTCATATGGTATCATAAAATATTGTATTATATTGTATCATATTGTATCATATTGTACCATATTGTATCGTATCGTATCGTTTTGTATAGTATCGTATCGTATCGTATCATATTGTATTGTATTGTATCATATCATATAATATCATATCTTTTCATATCGGATCATAAAATATTGTATCATATTGTATCATATTGTACCATATTGTATCGTATCGTATCGTTTTGTATAGTATCGTATCGTATCATATTGTATTGTATCGTATCATATCATATAATATCATATCTTTTCATATCGGATCATAAAATATTGTATCATATTGTATCATATTGTACCATATTGTATCGTATCGTATCGTATCGTATTGTATTGTATCATATCGTATCATATCATATAATATCATATCTGTTCATATGGTATCATAAAATATTGTATCATATTGTATCATATTGTACCATATTGTATCGTATCGTATCGTATTGTATCATATTGTATTGTATCGTATCATATCATATAATATCATATCTTTTCATATCGGATCATAAAATATTGTATCATATTGTATCCTATCGTATCGTATCATATCGTATTGTATCGTATCATATCGTATCATATCATATAATATCATATCTTTTCATATCGGATCATAAAATATTGTATCGTATTGTATCATATTGTACCATATTGTATCGTATCGTATCGTATTGTATCATATCGTATCATATCATATAATATCATATCTGTTCATATGGTATCATAAAATATTGTATCATATTGTATCATATTGTACCATATTGTATCGTATCGTATCGTATCGTATTGTATCATATCGTATCATATCATATAATATCATATCTTTTCATATCGGATCATAAAATATTGTATCATATTGTATCATATTGTACCATATTATATCGTATCGTATCGTATTGTATCGTATCGTATCATATCATAACGTACGGCACAAATTCATCCATTCCTGTGACTTAACTCATTGCCTCCTGATGCCATTTAGAACTCACAGACAGATAACTATGGAAGCAAATGTTGCACGGGGGTACATAGATACGGAAAATATCCTTGTTTTAATAAACTTACTGTGGAACTTGTCTGATCCAATTCGAAAATCTTGGCATCGTTGCCCCCAGGTATTTATTTGATTCACAGTAACTTATACTGCGCCATATGGCATCTGCAGGGGGCTATGAGTGAATACAGGCTTGACATTCTTCCTATACCTAAAACATTTGATATACACTTCTAACACCAAGAGTAAATTAAAAATAGGCCCACAATTTTTGGGATGAAAATTCATAACATGTTTGAAATTGTCAAAGTTAAATGTACTATTTCTGTTGATCTTATTTTAATTAATAAATGGATGTGCAAACCTAGCTGCTTCATATTTGGATTGAAATCCACGCTTGTAACAGCATCTCTATGACCTTTGAAGTGCTTTTCAAGAGTTGGGTCTTCCTGTTGAAAAGATGAAGAAAACATCAAACTCAAATTGTAAATCACGGGACAATAAGTTCCAGGCACCGCCCAGCCATTAAGCTAACAGGGGGCTACAGCCCCTCCATTTTTTCAAAGACAGTCATTACGCTTTGGCGTTCATTGTGATATCAATAAATACAAGCGGGGCATCCATGCAGTACCCAAGCAAACAAAGATATAAATTGGGTCTTTCTTATGCTATTACGAATATTGCATTTTCAACTGAAATATTTTCTACACCGAACTGTTGTAAACAAGGACGTAAATAAGCAAAGTAATTTTAGAAAGGGGCGTTTTCCAACCTTCTAAAAGGGCGTGGCCTAAATATATTTTCCCAGGGTCCCCCTGGACCACTGCTGTGGCTTGATCAGCCCCTCCACTTTACAACTGCTGCGCGGTCTCTGATGAGTTCCTGCCAGAAGTGTTTCACGTAGAGTACATGGAATCGAGATCTCATTTTTCAATAATTATCAATAATAGATAATTTTTTCAAAAGCACATATATTCTTAAACTACTTGAATACAGAAAAAGATGTAAAAAAAATGTGAAAAACACCAATTATTGAGCAGGAATCACTCTCCAAACCATTCAGGACCCGTTTGCAGAGTATGGCCGATCTCGACTAGCTTGGGTGCTCCATTGCCATACTCTGCATTCTGGATCAGGATGCATTCCATCCACTTAGGCCGTAAAACCTTGGATGAACTTTCTGTTTGTATAAACTGTTTCTTGTTGGCATGCAAAAATGAAAGATTTCGTGGTTGCATTTATGTTTGGATTGCATATGTGTAAACTACTACCCCTTAATTTTTCAAGATTAGAATTAATATGGAGATCTCTCTTTTTAGGATTTGAAATAAACATGCAGCTACTAAATATTACTTCCACTGATAATTATTGAATTTGTCAGCAGTGGCTGACACTTGGGGGGGAGGGCAAAGGGGGGGCCATGGCCTCCCAATATTTTATAAAGACAATAATCTTTTGTTCTAAAACAATAGAAATGTGCGATGTCATCTTTTCAAAACAATAGGCTTGCCCCCCCCACCAATATTTGGCCAAGTGTCTGCCACTGTTGCTCATATTACCTCATGTAAAACATTGATAAGTCTTTATTTTTATATCAAGATTAAAAATCTACAGATATTACATTTACATTCCACTGTACCATCGATAGTGAAGAAAGACTTTAGGTCACCAAGTTTTCACTATGGATGGCACTCACAACTCAAATTAATCTTCGGTAAACAAAACAAAGACCAGAGCAACAAAACCAAGATACATGACGCAAAGACGGACTACAGAACAACAGAGCCAAGGCAGATTGCTGGTCAAGGGAAAAAAATTTTGCTTTCCTCTCAAAGGTTTGAAGCGAGAAAATTTTAGCATTGATTACTTTGGCATGTTATAAGGAACACATGCCCTCCTAGTTGTGCTAGGTTTCTCAAATCAATGGTATAAAATTAATAATGTTAACCACTACTGTTTAAATAGTAGTAGCTATATGCTTGTTACAGATCAATGCAGATCTTTGAGTTCTTGTTTGTAGATAATGCTCCGAAAGAAAAATGTTGGAGGTGAAACCTTGAAACAAAAGCAACAATTTATTGTGCTATGTTTTTCAGGAACATCCTCTATGCTCAGCGAATAATTTTGATAGCGATATTGGTTAGCAGCTTGTTACAATTATTGTTGCAATAGCTTCTGTGTTCATGAGGTCTATCAAGTGTCTCAGATCAATTAATATTAATTCTAAAATAGCATTGATAGTTCAGTTTAAACATCACTTGAAAGAATACTTCCTGAACAACTTGTGCATTTACATAGACCTTTAAAATTGCTTTAACCATTGTTTTTCTTTGCATTTTAAGGCAAGATTAGTAATTATATTCATAATTAATAATGTATATATGTTTCAAAACAGAACCCTTATAGATAACAGTACCATTCGGCACTGAGAAGGTTTTAACCTGCATAAATTTTAAATTTCAACCTTAGTCTGAGAGATGCACAAATTATCATAAACGGTATGCATTTTGACGATGAACATCAGGATGGAGAAGAAAGTGAATATGTCAAATTTTCCGCAAAGATGAAATGGGTTGAGGAAATTAAGCATTGCACAAGTTCAGATGCTTTTTGATAGAAATCTACGAACAAAATCTTTGAATGCATAAAAGAAGTGGAAACAAGCCTTAAATCTTGCTAACTTCCCTGTTGTAGATAGTGTTAAAGAGCTTAATTTTTATGTGGTACCCCTCTTACACACAGAACGATAGAATTTGCGTTTCAGTTAACATCGTTCGGTTCGTTTCTTCCAGTCTGACCCAAGAATTTTTTTTTTTTATAGTAACTTACAATAGATTTTGTTATTTTACTAGTTTGTTTTTACTGCTGTATTTAGCTTTGTTGTTTGTTTAAATTATTTGTCTATTATGGCTTTTTTTATGTAGTGGAATTTTAAAAATGAGATGAACTGAACTGAACTGAGAATAGTTTTTAAGTAGTTATTGTGATATGGACCTATGAGGATATTTCTCACAAAGAAATAGCTTTGACATAGTTTCTGTGCCAGTGTAAAGCTACTGCAATACATTTTCTGTTTTTTACCTTCCTATTTTGAGAAACTCTGCTTACAGTCCAGTCTCAGAGCATGGCCGGTCTCAGTCCAGTCTCAATGAGATCTCACACATGCAAGGGAAAAATTTGGGGGGTTCATGGCATGCACACCTGATTCCCTCGGGTGCATCAGGCAGCTTTAGGCAGTATGACGCTCCAGGTGCACCTATATTGAGCCTATACCGATGCAATGGGCATATGCAAGGCCTAAATTTGGGTGCATTTCGATCTGCTGCAAACTCTCTTGTACATGCAGTTGCCATGCTCTGCGGACTGGCTTACAGTTACACTTTTCTTAAAAATATTAAATGTGACTTTAACCAGAGCTGACAGTACATAAATACATCTCATTTAATTACAACACAAATATGTTTACATTAAAATAATAAAAACAATTAAAATGAATAATAGACAAAAAGGCAAATTTACAAAATAGCAAGGAATGATTGCCTATAGAAAACCTCTTAAAGTAGATAAACTAATTGAGAGAGAGTCCCAGGGCAAATAAAGGAAACTAAAGAACCTTTTTTCAAAGATAACAATTAACCAGATGTGTTCCAAAGTAAGTAGCAATTAAGGATTCATATTATATTTGAAGTGGATATTCAATAGTATTTATAAAATAAGTAGGAGTCTTTTTTGGGAACATTAAACAAATTTTTAGAAAGTTGGAGGAAAAATGGACTGTTCACAGGTTAAGGATTCCTTTTCAGTGTTGACTGAGAAGAAATAGGCCTTCTGTTGAATTTTGAAGAGCAGTAGAAAATTCTAAATTGAAGAGATGGAGTGAAACGGTTCAAACCCTTGCTTTTGCAAAAACAAATCTGTTTGTCTTCATCGAATTATGTCAGAAAATTCAGCGCCAAATTTAGACAAAGAAAATAAACATGACATGATATCACCAAGTTTAGGTAGCAGTCCGTCCAGCCAAAGACACAAAAATCTTTACCCATATTAACCGATTAAATAAACACTCTGACATTTAATTTAAACTAGTGTTCCGTAACATGTAATCAACAATGCTGATTTTTATTCAAACTCACCAAACTTGATGTCATCTCCGCTGTTATTTCTGGTTCTTTTTACAACCTGCCAAACGATTTTCAATTTAGGCCTCTCTATTTTGAATCAAAATTCGGCGCCAGTTTAGAATTTTACCCCACGGAGGAGCATTAGTGCGCCCACCCACTGTCCAGTTCAAAAGAATAGTCCAATACCAGTCTATACCAATACCAGCACAAGTACACCTAAGGAAAAAATCCTTTTGTTTCCGACAAAAATCCATCAAAATCCTTAAAAAACCTTTTGCCCTGAAAAATCGTAAGCTCATTTGAAGAAGTGAAATGTCCGTCGCCGAAAGATCCTTTCCAAACGCTCTACAAAGGTATGCTGTTGTTCCGTTTATGGCTGCGAAGGTTTGACAAAAGTTAACCAGTTGCAAAAACTTCAAAACCGTGCATCTAGGATTATTACGAGTAGCAGCTATGACGCCCCGAGCAGACCGGTTATTGGGATGGAAGACAGTCCGGGCGACTAGGTGGTGATCGCCCCCGGTCCCCTTTGAATTTCTGAGAAGCCTGCTCTTCACCGGTAAAAAATTTTCGGCATAATTCTATAACCATACGCATAAGGTTTGCAAGACAATTCGAGACAATGGCTATCACATTAAATGTGAGCACCTGATGAGCACGTGTCTCTTCACTCTCTGTTAATGAAAATCGTTCCAAGAAGCACTATACAATACACTCCATCGACGATATAAAAAGTAACAAAAAGATATTAGGAAATTCTGAAATCCAAATGAAGAGTGAAAAACCACCAAATGTAGTTTTGTTGGG
Organism: Catostylus mosaicus; assembly: GCA_964019065.1. Classification (NCBI taxonomy): domain Eukaryota; kingdom Metazoa; phylum Cnidaria; class Scyphozoa; order Rhizostomeae; family Catostylidae; genus Catostylus; species Catostylus mosaicus. The sequence continues at coordinate 5,727,561 of OZ025198.1, forward strand.
GCAATTGATCTTTGCTACGAATTAAAAAGGAAAGCAGACATCGAATTAGAGGCCCTTTACATAAGAAAAGTCAACCCGGGTGGAGTTTCAACTCGGCCACTGATAAAACCTTTTGTTGTTCGTGAATTCGTTTCCATGACAAAATCTCCACGCGGGGCGAAAATTGCATGTAAACAGGGATGCCGCAAATGTAGTTGCGCACAGGGGGGCAGACCCTCTTTGAAGGGCACTCGAGCATTATACCAAAAAACCATGTGTTTTTTAAAACGTGGTGAACACACAGGCATGAGCCAGCAACCCCAATTAAAATGAGATGTGAGATATTCTGCAAAGGCATAACTTTTTACAAAAAATACACGGTTTTCAAAACGGTCAAAGAATGTAGTACCCGGCTGCTCGAAAAGTAAAAAGTATTTAGCATTGAGTTCTCAAACCCAATGCACTATGCATTTATGTTACCGCGGCTGAGAATCGAATCTGCACCTTACAGCCCTGACTATGCATCAGGCACCATGACCCAGCATTAAATATGCTCGCGTAGTATCCCAGAGCAATTCCTAACTAGTTTGTCTCTGTAGCTTTCTCTCGCCAAGCATTATTACAGGGGACAGGCTTCGACCTGATCTTGCCCTTATCATTGTCAATGAGCAACTCCTCCTCTTACTGACTTGAACGTCAATGCCAGCAACTAGAGAGACAAATACATCGCCCTCCTTTCTAACCTCAAACAGTCATACAAATCAGTAGATTTTGTAAACCATTTTATCAGTCCTTTAGAAATGTTCAATCAGTCTTACTTCCGCTTCCTTTAAATGTGCAAAGCTCCATCTATTGACAATAATCATAAACGCTTTTTGACTTCAAATCTTTCTAATGCAATCATCTGTACCACATACAACAACTTCTGTCACAGAAGCAGGAAATGGACTAACCCCGAGCCTTTACCTATTATTGAAACTTTCTTTTTCAATAAATTTTTTTGATTATTTTCTCATATTTGACAATTTAATATTATTTTTAATTTGAAACCGTCTAGACAGTGAAACTTCTAATGTAATAGCAAATTTCATGATGGTGGATCAATTCGAATTGAAAATAAACGTTTCACTATAGATGTTGTGACAGCGTATGCAATGTTTGTTAGCCTTGCGAATGCTCTTTTGAAAGTTAAGGGACAAATTTGCTCTTGTTGAAAAGAAAAATGTTTAGCCTGCTATCAAAATACAATGACAACCAAACCTCGAGCATATCTTACAGACAGCGAGTATGTGTCACTTTCCCGCTTTCCGACACTGCATATAACCTACAATTATTTGATAAAATAAAGTTGTGCAAACAATTCCAGTGAGAGATAATCCAGTAAATTGAGTATTTTAAAAAAAGATTGCGGTAAACCCTAAGCCAGTCTCGCCTGGAAACATAAGAATGGTTACTGTCTCCAGCAACCAAACAAACAAATTTCAAGCATTCCGATACTGGAGCAAAATTTTTTATCGTTTTATTTTAATTGATGGGTCTTGAAAGAAGATAATTGATGCATTATTTTGCAGATTTAACGAATCATATGCAACTGGTTGAACTTGAATAAACAAACGTTAGATCTTGTCAACCGATTCAAGCTTGCACAAGGTTAACTTTTCAGAGATTCCTCTTTAACGAATGGATTAATCAATTGAAACATCATATCACCCACTACAATAGCATTGAAATTTGGTTTCCATAGTGGCCACACCCAACTACAGTTAGGCCACGCCCTTGGGGCCCTTGTTGAGCCATAGCACCACCCAAGAGAAAGAGTGCCAGTCCGCCTCTGCCCGGCAGTGCTTGAGTGTGATCTCACCTACCGGGCCAGCCCACCTGCTCATATGAACAGATATCAAACTTTGAATAGGAGCCAGGGATAAGGTGAGATCTCGGCAAAAACCTCCAGCCTGGTAAGCGGGCTGGCTTGCCTCCATATGAACGGGCCCTTAGCCTGTGTCCCAGACCATAACCACCAAGGTGTGATGGTCTGGGACACAGGCTACAGGCCTTAAGTAAGGCGCTTTCGCCGGCAAAAAGAGGGCGCACGAAATTGTCAATTGCTGCCTCAAAGAATCGAAACATGACGACGAAAATTTGGCAGGCAAATCATTGAAGAATCTGGCTGAATTTGAAAGATTTGTGTGCATGGAAGAAAAATTTATAACGAGGGCTGTTCTTCAATGACAGCAGCTTTGCTGCTCATCTTCTCACTTTTGAAATGGGACGGCGAAGAAGGTTATGAAACAGTTGTTTTGTTTATTTAGGCCAGTTGGCTGACGCCTTAGGCTAAAATCAAAACAAATACTTTTGGTTTTACTCTCAGCCACTGCAGTCAAATCGCTCATTCAAGGTGTATAGCAATTGACAACAGAGCATGGAAAAACCAACAAAGGGGCGGAATGGCTTTGCCTCCATAGCAATAATCATCTTTAATGCGCACGCACCGACTACAATGAAAACAGAAACCCGCAGAAAAGCCCTCCCCGCACTTCCAGTGCAACTGCCCCTTGTGGGATATGAAAAATGAAATGCAACAAAGTTGAAACATTTACATAATGTATAGAAAATTTATAAAAATTTTCCTTTTTGATCATTTATGTAGGTAGTGGAAACTGATTACATGAATAAGTAGGTTCTTAAGTTTGCGTTTGAGTTTCTTATAGTTGCAATTAAAGTGTAACCGTAATGCTTCATCACACAGTCTCCAGGCTTATAGCCACAGCGGTTTAAATAACAATCATGTAGGTTTCTTCCGGAAACAAACTTCTTCCATTCTGATCAGTAAGGATACGTTCTTTAACTTTCTGATGAATCTCTTCTTGCACTTCTTTGTTAAGATCCATGTACTTGGTCTGTATGAAGTATGAAACGATGTCATCTATGCTGGGGTTGCTGTTCCTTTCCACAAAATCAGTTACATCGTAATGAAGTGTGGTCTTTGTAACCTCGTGTTTGATGTTCCTGTTTTGCAGACTTTCGGACAGATTTCCACCTGTTACGGTGTTGTCGTTTGATTCAAATGGTGTCGTCAAAACTTTGCCATAAATCTTAGAAAACAATTCGAAGCCACCTTTCTCCCCTTGAACAAAAATCAGACATTTCCCGCCGTTCTTGAGAAGCGACTTGGCCTTGAGGATGGATTCAATTGGATTTTTAATGCCGTAAATTGACTGGTTTATTAGTATCACATCAAATCTTTTTGCTGTATCATAATTCTCATCAAAGAAGGAGGAATCAAGCTCCAAAATGGTGTCATTCCATTTATCACTCATTTGTCGCAGGTTTTCAAAATGAACCGGGTTTGGTTCGATTGCAAGGATGCTATTGACCTTAATTCCAAAATGCCTGATGATGTTGTCCTCCACAATACCGGTCCCTGCTCCAATGCTCATCATATCAATCGGTTTGTTGCTATATTCACTCAATTCCTGCATGATAAGATTGCAGGTTACCTTGTCCTGATCTGAGTGACTCTTGAAGGTAATGAAATATTGTGCATATTCATCATCTGTCAATGTCTTGCAATCCGTTTTCTCTGTCATTTTGTGAATAGAAATCAGCCTGGTTTCTCAAAGAATAGCCAACACCGCCTTTGACAGTCAAAACTTGAAATAGTAAACAAATGCACTGTTCCAACGTATTAATGTTAATTCTAGTATGTATGTATGTACGTATGCGGTGTATGTATAATGACTTTGTTCATGAGTCTTCACTTCTTTTGTTTTAAACAAAATAGTCCATATTGTTATGCAAATCAGATAATTCTTATCAAGCCTCTGTTTCAGAATCCATTGTGGAAAACAATGATGGGTCATTCCAGCTAACTTCAACCAATGCATGTCAAGTCATGTCTTCAGAATGTCATAAAATTTCCACCATGTATACCTTATCACAAGTTATGTGCACAGTGAAAATTTCAGCTCAATATCTCAAAAGGTTAAAATTTTATGGCCATTTATATTCTTGCCAAACTTTCGCAAGTCAATTTTTTACAAAAATGATGCAATTTTGGAGGGAAATTGTTTCAAAAGTAACATTTGTATCACCCCTGCCTTAAAATATTTCCATTTACTTCCAAATATGCAACACAAAAACGGTATCCATTTTCATATTGCGCATCCACGTTTTTCCAAAATTCCATTCAAAATGTCAAAAAATTTCATTTTGACCCCCCAAAATGGATTTTCCTTGGATTTTAAACGTGACCTATTGAAAATCTGTGAGAGACATGATGCTGAATCTTCTATCATGCATTATCCACATGGTGAAGATCTCAAAATTATATTTTCAACATAAATCTTAATCTATTTTGCATTCCAGGGGGTCTCAAACTCCCGCATATTTGACAAAATGTTCTGTAATTGGTGATTTTTTTCAGATTTTGAGACCCTCTAGTGAAGTGCAACATAAAAGTGCTAATTTGTCCCCTTTATAAGCAATATGATACCAATATTGGTGACCATGAAGGGTCTTTTGAAATTTTTTGCCCCCCCCCCCCAATTACAAATGCTTCCCACCCCCTGAAGGCATAGAACAAAACTGCCAAAGAGTGGACAAAAATCAACACTCCTTATTTTGCAGTTCCTTAAAAGAAAGTGTCCAATTTGTGGCAAAATACACCAAGGACACCCAATTTTGAAGTTGTCAAGTGATAATTTTAATGACCATATATGGTCATACTAAATTGATATTTAAAGGGGGTTCCAAAGCTCGTTAGAAGTTCCTACTTTTAGAATTTCAAAATGACATATATATTTATAAGTGTAAAAGAATTCAAGACTGTAACCTTGTAGGACACTTACTTTTTTTTGGCTAGAAGTTGCCAAAAATCCGCCATTGTGAATTTCCCCCACATTTAAAGGGGTGACAACAAAAGAATTGGTATTGGCTTTACGTATTTAATGCAATAATCTGTTGTAGCTACTTTTCTACTTTCAAATTCTGTACAAATATTTCATGTATCTATGTTGCACTTCACTAGAGGGTCTCAAAATCTGAAAAAAATCACCAATTACAGAACATTTGGTCAAATATGCGGGAGTTTGAGACCCCCTGGAATGCAAAATAGATTACGATTTATGTTTAAAATATAATTTTGAGATCTTCACCATGTGGATAATGCATGATAGAAGATTCAGCATCATGTCTCTCACAGATTTTCAATAGGTCACGTTTAACATCCAAGGAAAATCCATTTTGGGGGGTCAAAATGAAATTTTTTGACATTTTGAATGGAATTTTGGAAAAACGTGGATGCGCAATATGAAAATGGATACCGTTTTTGTGTTGCATATATGGAAGTAAATGGAAATATTTTAAGGCAGGCGTGATACAAATGTTACTTTTGAAACAATTTCCCTCCAAAATTGCATCATTTTTGTAAAAAATTGATTTGCGAAAGTTTGGCAAGAATATAAATGGCCATAAAATTTTAACCTTTTGAGATATTGAGCTGAAATTTTCACTGTGTACATAACTTGTGAGAAGGTATACATGGTGGAAATTATATGACAATCTGAAGACATAACTTGACATGCATTGGTTGAAGTTAGCTGGAATGACCCTGATATGAAACACGAAACCCGCAGAAAAGCCCTCCCCGCACTTCCAGTGCAACTGCCCCTTGTGGGATATGAAAAATGAAATGCAACAAAGTTGAAACATTTACCTTTTGTATTCACAAACGGCTTATTAAAATGTGAGGGTGTCAAAACCCTTTCCCCCCTCTCTAATAGGTACGACTTTGTCTATGACAAAAAGGAATTTTTATTAGTTAATATAATGAATTGATATTTTTTTATGACGTTGATTTAACGTTTGTTAGACAATTTTCGCCACTTTTAGTTGTTTGATAATAAATATTAAAATAATTTGAATGGTGAATTTCATAGAAATCGGACTGTATGATAATTTCCTTAGCCTTCATCAGGAAGGCGCTCAATAAGCACAAAAACTATTGTATGGTCTCTCTTTAATGAAAAATAACCCAATTATAAAACAAAGGTAATCAAACATAAAGAAAAACGTAACAACAACAACAACATTGCAGGATTCAGTAAATAAGTCAATCGGAAATGAAGTAAACAAGGGAATGTGTGAATGGCTTAAACTGATTAAAATAAATGCTCATTGTGCGAATATTACCTTCTCCCAAGAGTCATGTTGCTGTTAATAAATGTATGGTAAACAACAACACTGAAAAGGATACGCTTCGCGGAATAACACGCTACAACGCGGGTTTTCCATACTGTAAAGAAATATAAACGAAAAGTTGTTTCAAGTATGCTTCAGGTTTATTGTTGTGTCAAACCATAGTCTATGGTCAAACAAACTAGCAATAATGGTTGACTAGGACACAATATATTTGAAATAATACCATCACGACTGCACCGAGATGTCGCTGGATGTGGAAGCAGGGATTCATAACGAAGAGACAATTCCACTTGTTAAAATTGTGGGAACGGAAAGGCATACTAACGAGGAAAAAGACAAAGGGGCAAGCTGTAGCGAAGGAACAAAATCGCAATGTTTGAACAACAAGGGGAATGAAAATGATGATAAAAGCGAGGAAATAGTACAAGATATGGCTCAAGATCAAATTTTTGGGTCAAAAATGAAATATAAAATAGACACCAGTAAACAAAAAGGCAAAGGAACGTTCAAGCTTTTAAAAATGAAAACAAAATCAAGCGCGGAGGAAATGGCGAAAGATGCAGAAAAGTTTTTAAAATTCGCCGATATAAAAAACGCCATTATAATTTGCGTTGATGATGCTGAAAAAATTACTGACAACTGGGTCGAAATGGTACAAAGAATACGAGAAGCTTTTACTTCAGAATTGATGTTTCTAACTAATGGTTTGGGGCAAGAAATTCTAAGTAGGGTGGGCCTGTCGGGAGTCAAAACTATTTGCGTTACTTCGACTTCATTTGTTACGGGTAAAGCTGTAACGGAATTAGATCATAACAAACAGTGCTTTGGAGTTTTTGATCATGTTAAGCATAAACAATCATGTCTAACAAGTAAAAGACTTAGAGCTGCTTTGCTACTGGAGGATGCATCACCAGATGACGTCATCAATTATAAATTAGCAATTTTCAAGGCCTATTCAGAAGTTTTATTGTATTGCATGAAAATGATCACAGATGGTAGTAAAGAACTTCTCAATTCGATGGCAGATAATTCATACTTTTCCGACAGAAGAGGTGTGCTTATTTTCAAAAATGATGGATTGTTATCATCAGTGTTGTATTCATTTGTGGAAGCATTCAGAAATGGTTCTGAAATGGTAGGACAAGCAGAGGAAGATGTGAAGTCAGTTTGCCAAGAATATTTCTCAGAAAATGATCGTATTGATTTTGTTGACTTGCTCATTGAAAACATCAAACAAAATCGTGCAAATTTTTATACGTTTGATGAAACCGAAGAAGTTAGTGATGAAAAGATAAAAAGTGCAATATTGCATGTTATCGTTAAAAGCCTTCATGCACCAATCACTCTGCTCATTAACTCAAGCGAAAATATCTATAAAACATTATCCAAACCAGAATATTTCAAAAATAATAATACAACGTTGATATTCGAGAAGAGTGGAGAAATCCCTTTTCTACTGGCAGAGTACTTGCAATGTCGGGAAAAGGAAAAGATTGTTGATGGCTTGAATATGATTTTTACAGGCACCGGCGCTTTTGTTCAACGTATAGAGCAAAACATTTCTAAGCTAAAGGTGTATGACGCAAACAATCCAGAATCTAGAAGCATGTTGTCACGTGTCGTAAATTTTGTGAAAAAGGCAGCAGAAATCCGAACATTCGATACCATATCAGTTGCTCAAAAGTTTTCATATCCTGCTTTCAAAACAATATTAAATGATGATCGACCAGAAATTTTTGAAAATTGGACACGTCATCAAATGGAAATTGACACATACATCCTTTGCAACCTACGAATTCACTGGCATGACAAAGAACCAAGAAAGGAGAGCAAAGTAGGATTAGAAAAGGAAGTCAAAGTTGCAAAACATTTCGATATATTGAATTGCCGCAATCGTAATGAACCAGAGTGGCAGCACATGGGCACAAATATAAACAAGGCCATTGAAAAGTTGTCAAACGGAATTATTGCAAATTGTTTTCATGAAGATGGAAAACCAAATGTAGAGATCATTTCCCCAATTCAAGCACTGATCATTAACAGATTGTTCTGTATGCAGTTGGATTTTGTTAAAATGCTTTGGAAGTATGACAAAGAGAACATCCTGGTTAATACAGTCATGATTTGGATTTTGATAAATGGAATTTTAAATGAGAAGATATTTGCTAGGGAAAGTGCCGCGGATGATCTGGTGAAATTGAAAAAATATTTTGCAGCAGCTATCAAATGGACTCTGGATGAGATGCTTAATCATAATTATTCTCAACAGGAACGATTGCTAATAGATAGAATTGTACTTTTTCGAGGACAATCATTGCTTAATGCTGCTGCGGATGCAAACTTATGCGAGTTCTTAACTCACACTGTTACCAAGCAATGTATTTCACAAAAATGGAATAATCATAATATGGATGATGATAATGATGGTGAGGTTGGTGACGGTGAGTGCAGTTATTAAATGGGTTTTACTTACAATGATATCATCCCTATTTGTTGATGAACTTCGTCAAGCGTTTGGAGAAGGACATTATCCAATACGAATGTCATTGAAAAGATGGTGGTCAGATGGTTGGAATAAACTCGATTTCCTTTCAATGGTGATATATTACATAGCCTTTATTCTTGAATGTGCTGGTGTGATTAATGCTTCGCGCCTCCTTTTTTCTATATTTACATTCATTTGGTGCCTCAAGTTCTACCAGTTTCTCAGAGCATTCGAGTCCCTTGGAACATACATCATCTTGGTTCAAAAGATGCTTCCACAACTTGGCAACTTTGCAATTGTTGCACTTATTGCAATAATCTCATATGGTGTTTTTATGACATCGATTCTGTTTCCAAACATAAGATTTAAAAGTTGGAGCGTACTCATCATGGTTCTTTTGCGACCTTATCTGCTGCTTTTTGCTGAAACTGGGATCAATGAGTACGATTTATCTACCAAAAACACAATCTACAACACACCAAAGATCGAAACAGCATCTGAGATCATAATGGTTGTAGGAATGTGTGTGTTTCTTATGTTTGGGGGTGTTCTGTTGTTGAATCTACTAATTGCTATTTTCAGTGGAATTTACGAAGAAGTTATGGAAGAATCGGTGAACTTATGGGCATTGAATGATATACAACTTTTGCAAGAATTTCAACGCAAGCCTGTAGTCCCTATTCCATTTTCATTGCCCATTAACATTTTTCTTCTATTCAAAAGGCGTTTGACAAAATCTAAAATTTATTCATACCATGATGTTCATTCGTCTGTGTATTTAAAAAATGTTCAGCGTATGTTAACAAATCATTTTCCGGATTGGAAAGAGAAGCAAGAAAAAAGCAGTGAATCGATTATTCGAGGCATTGATACCCAGGTGGCAGAACTGAATCAATTGTATGAATCCAAGACTAACAAGTTGCAAAGTGCCATGGGCAGTCAGCATGAAGATGTCAAGGAAAGTTTGAAACAAATAGACGAAAGAGCTGCTAATTCTGAGAAGCAAATCCAGGAAATGCTAAGATTGATGGTAGAAAATGCTCAAGAAGTGAATACAAGAGTTAATGAGATGGAGAAGAAAATAGAAGAGATTTCAACATTACTGAAACAGTTGATTGAAAGTACGAAAGAAAAAGAGACTTAGCAAAATCAAATATAAAGGAAAGACCACCGATAAGTGCTTGTTTAAAAACAGCAACAATATAAATCAAATCGAAGAGATTTTAAGTAAAAAGATTTTATACTTACGAATCCTTCTAAGAGGAAAGAATTTGAAGGGTATGCTAACACAAGTGGTAGCCTGGAAGCTGTCCTCATTCATTTTCAAGTTTATTGCTGATTCGGTTTTTTCCTGACTCCCTTCCCCCATTCTGGCATCTTTAGGAGAATTAATGATAATAGACTTTAACATGTTAAGACAATGTTATACTGGTTACCCATGCCATCCCTAACTACTAAACAAAATAGGATGGATTTATACGTCACATAATACTCGTTACGTTCTTATAAACAAGAAAAGCTTAAACAATCATTATATCAAACTGCCCCTCCCCCCAATCCTAAAATCAACCCTACCCCTCATAGTCAGAGTCCATTCTTTTTATACATTTCAGCTATAATTCTATAGCCATGTCCAATTTCAGGCCTCTGTAAAGGAGATAGTTATTGCCTTTCCTTTTTAAGAAACCCTTTTTAGTACAGTAATATTCTCATTAAAAACCCCGCATTAACAGTAATTTTTTTATAAGCTAACCCATTTTTATAGTAATACTCTTGCAAGAAACCACGTTTTTCATTAGAATATTTATTACAAACCTTGATTTTACAGTTACAACTAATCATTTTTATATGGCAAACTGTTGAATCTTTTAACATTGCTTTTTTTAACATCTAATCATGCTATTTTAGTATTGCTTGCTGATATTGTTCTGTTGATGATTATTTACATCTTCATTTTTCATTTTGCTCCATCATATCATGTTTCTTTACAATAAACGTACAATCAAGGGTTTCTGTGCCTAACGCGAGAGCTAGGTTCCCTGACAGGGAGGCCATATAAAAGAACAGAGGTTATCTTTCTGAGCAATAAAACACAATTTTGCCTGAAAATTTCCCCGAGAGGCATCAAATTTTTCCCGACGGGGAAGGGGGCAACGCACCTGAAAGCGAGACTTCAGCTCCCCCGCTCCTCTTTAGCACTACCCATGCTAAAAACGGGAAATCGCCATGTCATGAGAACAATAATAAAATTTTCCAATGAAAATCATAAGTGTGAATAATTGTCAACTTGAATTCTCAGAAAATGGTTGAAAGGAAAGGGATTGTGCCAGAATCTTTTCGCGATAGTCTTGATCCGATGACGTCATTCCGATTTTACAAAAATATCTGAAGAATTTATGAGGGAAAAGGAGTGTTGGGATCAATAAAAACATTTTCTTCAAATCATCATTTCAGAGATTCGATGTGCTTGTTGCTAGTTATAATTGTAACATTGTGTCTTCAAAATCGCGTGTGAAAACTTACAAATCAACGAGAAGCTTTCTGAAAATTTAAAAATCACAATCGTGATAATTGTGGTTATCTTGGTAAAAAGTAAAAGTGGTCCTTGTCTTTAAGACAATAGGGGGAATACCAATCCAAGCCCTACTGACCAATAGTATGCTTGCATTCCCTAAGACATGAATCGACCAATCAACGATGATCTTGCAAAACTTCTGCAACACTGATTGGGAATACAACTGGGATATCATTGTCAAGCGCATCGTACAGTACTCACTTCGTAATGTGACGTCATAGGTAGGTTGAATGTGCACTTCAAAATGAGCGCGTGGAATACTAGTTAATTGTCAAATTAGATGTGCACCCATTCAGGGTAACTCCGAGATGGTCTATTCGAGTCAGGGATAATTCGAATGCACACTTTTCAAGAGAGTTATTATTCAATAAAAGGCATTTTTGAGTTTGCAAGTGGATCAATGACTTACGGTTCTATTTATATACATGCTATAGTTTCATCTCAATGCTTCAAGTTTACAACTTACACGACAATAGATGATTGTTGTATGATATACTCCAATTCATTGGTAACAGGATTGTAAAAACAAAGGAATGCAGTGATTACAGGTATGTACAAGCCACTTCTTGAAATCATACGGTATGTGTCTGTGACAACCAACTCCGATGTCTTGCTATTTAAAAGAGCTTCTATGAACAACTGTACGTTTTGCTTGTCGCCTGCAGCAATGAAATCATAGCACTTTTGTCCAAGGAGATCTTGTGGTAGATGGCAAAAAATTGGAGCGATTCTAAGAGAAAAAGACAGAGGCATCTTTAACAATCCAACCTAAAACACTTTACGGATTAACAATTTAAGCTGACTTACCCTGAGTTTCACAATATTGCACTTATTTGTGGAAGGGAGCCCTGAAATTATGGAATATTGTCTAAATTCATGATCCGTTCAAGTCAGCTATGTTTGCATTGAAAATCGTTACATTAGCTTTTTCATTTGAACATCAATCTATACTACAGTACATACAATACTACACAATTATATTACAGATAATACAGTGCCAAATCAATAGCATCTAATACAAAAACAACTAAACAAAAGGGAATGACATTACGTATAGGATTTAGATTTATTAAGGAGGAGCTCTCTAAGTAGGTAAACTAATCGAGAGAGACCCTCCCCCCTCCCCCCATAAAAGCAAAGAAACTAAAGAAAACAATTAATTATATAGAAATTTTGTCAGCTATTTCTTGCTTATGTCGTATTTGCAAACCATTTCAACTGGTCTATATTAAATAGTAAGTCGTCGAAATAACCGGTAAAATTACACAGCCGTTGTTTCTACAATCGATTTGTGCGTTGAGGGATCATCATTTTCAAAGGCGCATATGGGATCTGATCATTATGTTAAGTTTTCACAGATCCCTAATGGATTAGGTGCACTCCAGAGAATTAATGCAAACAATAGAAGAACAATAGGCTGGAAATGAGAATTATAACAAAAAAACAGATTTAACAGCAAATCAAAGAAACGTTTGAATAATGCCATAAACAACGCTTTAGTTAAAATATTGCTTTTTGTGACAATTTAGATTCCTATTAGAACGATGATTTGTAGAAAATAAAATTTTAAACATGATTCAAATGATCCTCATCATGAAGAGTGATGCAAAATATAAGAAAAGCATTGGATCAAGGACGCCGGAGTAAATTTTCGAGTGAGGGGGCTTAGAAGGTTGGGCGTGGCCCTATACTGGTGCTCCTTATATGTAGATAAAAAGGTCAAGACATGCCAAAGCATTGTGATGGGAATAATGGCAAGAAGAACATAAGTGTAATAGGCATAGGTTGTGGGGAATTTTCGTAAGGTTGTAGTTAAGGCCCTGTTACCTGAATCAACACTCCCAGTGACACTAAAGAAAACTCACGTTTGTCGGTTATGATGATTATTATCCACGTATAATAGCCTCATGTCCGGCTCCCGATCTGATCTAAATGCTTCAAATCGGTCTTATTTATACTCAACGCAAATTAAGCTATGTCATGGAAACGATACAAAAACAATTACGTTATAAGCTAAAATCGATGTAAAACAATGGTTATGATATAATACTAACGTCAACAGAAAATTAATCTCCTGGGTAACATAACAAAGAAACTTATCAGCGCGTCATAAGCTAAATATTGTCGATGACTGAAGTGTAAATTTAATCCTTACGTAATGTCTACTTTACCACACCCTCCCCCTATTAAAATGTATGTACAGTTTTAATATCCAACTTCTTAGCCTTCCTGGTCTTCGTAAATCTTAACAAAAGCCATTTTATCCTTGGCATCATTTCTTGCCTTTCTTGGTAATCTCTCCCTCGGTTTGAACTCTTGAGCCTTTGGGTTCAACTTGACATTGACTGCACAGTTTTCTCCCCCAACTTCTAAATCGCAAATCAATTGAAGTGGTCGCTCCACAATGTAACCATTGCCTAGTTTGATCTTTAATCCTCGTATGACACCATCCCTGCCGATCACTTTTCCAACAACTCTTCCAATTCTCCACTGCGCTCTGTTTTTGATGTCCGCTTTCAACAACACTACTTTGCCAATCTTCGGGATTTCGGTGTCACTTCCATTCTGTTTATGCTTCCTCTCCTCCAACGCGTACAGGTATTCCCTCAACCACCTCTTTCGTAGCTGTTCCTTGCTTTTGGCTAGAAATACCATCCTCTTTGGAAGAGTTTTATCGTCCCCTATTTTGTCTAGATCCTCTTCAAGCATTTGAGCTGGTTTCCCTCTGATCAGGATGTTGGGTGTGATGACTGGGGCCTCGAACTCTTCACCTTGGTAGCTCAGGGGACGATTGTTCATTACGCATTCAATGTCCAAAAGTGCTTCTTCTAACTCTGTAAATTTAAGTATACTCCTACCAATAACCTTTGCGAGACTCCTTTTCATTATGCCAATCAGCCGCTCAAAAAATCCCCCCCACCATGGGGCTCGTGAGAGGTTGAACCTCCATTGGATCTTGCCAGTTGCAAGGAAGTTCATGAGCTCCTCATTCTTCTTCAGCCTGCTCAACCACTTCCTGGTTGCGGTGAAAGTCTTTCCATTGTCGCTCACCATTAGTTTTGGTGTGCCTCTCCTTGCGACGAATTCCTTCAAAGCTCTCTGGAATTCTTCCCCCGTCAGGTCTTTGCATACTTTCAAATGCACGGCTCTTGTAGTAGCGCAGGTAAACAAGGCAATGTAAGCCTTCCCAACTTCCCTCTTGTTCACGCGGTAAGCGATTGGTCCCGCAAAGTCAACGCCAGTGCACGCAAATGGATCTGTCATTTGTGACCTGAAACTTGGTAGCTGTGAATTCGAAGATGCTGCCAATCCCTGCACTCGAAACCTCTTGCACTTTTCACAGTTGTGAATAACCTTTTTCACCAATGTGCGGAGTTTGGGTATCCAAAATGCTTCTCTTATGCAGCTCATTGTAACGGATACTCCCCCATGCAACATTCTTCTATGACACCGTTCAATTAGTCGTCTCACAAAGGTGTGATTTCGTGGCAGAAATATTGGATTGTAGTCTGGCACTCTTCCATGGCATCTCCATACCCCCAGTGCATCCTTTTTCAGTGGGATGTCACACATTGTCTCCTTAGCTTGCTGTACCTCCTTGATCCAAAATGCTTCTGCTAATTCTATCTCTTCTGCTGTCAGCATCCCAGTCTGCTTCTCCTGTCTGCGACAGTTGGTTATAAATCGCAGTATAAATGCTGTTATTCGCAATGTTTTCCAAAGAGTATACTTTTCTAGCAGATCTTTCACAGCGTTTGCGGGGGCTGTTTCTTCCTTGGCAAGCATTTGTCGTTCCTTTTTTGGCAACTTTTCCGCTTCTGTTTCGTTACTTTCCCCAATTTCTGGTTGAATCGGCCAGTCCTCTTTCCTTGATAGCCAGTTTGGTCCGTGAAACCAAAATGATTCCATTTGTGCTGGATCAACTCCTCTGCTCCCCAAGTCGCTTGGGTTCTCGCCAGTTGGTACGTAGTGCCATTCCCCAACGTCGCTGTCGCTTATGGCCTTGACTCTATTGCGCACAAACTGGTTCCATGTGCCCTTCCCGTTCAACCAGTGTAGTACCGTAGTGCTATCTACCCATCCGTGAATCTCTTCTATTTGGTAGTCTTCCAGTGCCTTTTTTACACAGATGATAAGTTTACTCAGCGTATGAGCTGCTACAAGCTCTAGTCGTGGGATGGATTTCTCTGGTGCAACCCTTGCTTTTGCTGTAAGCAGGTGTTGGGTTGGTTCTTGGTTGTTGTAATATGCAACCACGTAAACACATGCTCCCACAGCCAATTTACTCGCATCTGCAAACCCATGCAACGTGATGTATGCTACTTCTCCTCGAATGACACTTCTAGGAACACTCAATGATGGACACTTGATCAGTTTCTTGATCCATTTCTTCCACAAAGCCG
Source organism: Catostylus mosaicus (assembly GCA_964019065.1). Lineage (NCBI taxonomy): Eukaryota > Metazoa > Cnidaria > Scyphozoa > Rhizostomeae > Catostylidae > Catostylus > Catostylus mosaicus. Next base: position 5,743,201 of record OZ025198.1, read on the forward strand.
CTACTTCACTCTTGATTTCTTCATCCCATGACAACTTCTCCTTGCAGACTTGGCTGTACAATATCTTGGCGGTTATGATGACTGATGAGGCAAGGCCTAACGGGTCGAACACCCCATTGATCACTGACAACATCTTCCTTTTTGTTAACACACCTTCATTTCCCGTGTCTGCACATCTTGAAAGGCTAATTGTTAATTCATCGCTTTTCTTGTTCCACGGAATTCCCAAGATTTTCGTCTCAAACGACTTTGTTCCAAATTCTGTCTTTGCATAAGTTGTTGCATCTTCTTCTACTGGTACTGACACACTTGTCTTTGGTATCGGAACCTCTGCTTCCGGAACATTGCTGTGCCATTTGTGCAGCTCAAAACCTCCTTCGTGTAAAATCTGTGTTGCCTCTGCTTTGAACTTGAGCAGGTCTCCCTCTTGACCACCTCCAAATTGTACGTCATCCACGTATGTGTTCCTTAGCAAAGCCCCAACTGTTTCTGGAAACTTCTTTTGGTACTGGCTGAGGTGTTTTTCCAATGTGGCTCCGAGTATATACGGGCTTGAAGCGGAGCCAAAAATAGCCCTTGTGAATCTGTAGGCAACCATTTGTCGATCTTTCATGTTGTTATACCAAAACAGACGTTGTGCATCTCGATCAGCAGGATCCAATTTTATTTGCAGGAACGCCTTCTTGATGTCACCAGTGATGCAAAGGGGCAGCATTCGGTTCCTCAGCAATATATCCAATATCAATGGCTGCAAGGGTGGTCCCTTTTCCAAACAGTCGTTAAGTGAAGGTTCTTCTGGGCTGGATCTGGCTGAGCAGTCGTACACAATTCGCATTTTAGTGGACTCAGCATCTTCTCTGATAACCGGGTGGTGAGGTACATAGTGGATAATTTGACCGCTTGACTCTTCTGGAATGGATTCCAAATTCCCCTCTTTGATTTGCGCTTCCATCACTTCATGGTACTCTTCTAGTTTCTGCAGCTTTTCTAACCGTCTTGTTGTACTGTGCAACCTGGCAACTGCAAGCGTTTTGTTCGTTGGCAGGTCCACATGATCTTCTTTCCATGGCAGCTTCGTAGAGTATGTTCCATCATCTAGTCGTTGTAGGCTCCCTTTGAAGTTTTTATGAAAGCTTTCTCCTTGTCCATTGTCTGTGTCTGCCAATCCTAGAACATCTATAGAGCACATCTTTTCAAATTCTTCCTTTGGGGACAGCAACAAGAAAATTCTCTCTACTTCTGAATCGACTTCCATCGTTTTTCCGGTCACTGTCCAGCCGAGCGTGGTGAATTCAGCGCCTGGATCAACATCAGGATTCGGTCCCAACACCGGTGGCTCGGTGGTTTTTATTCTCTGGTAGTCTGCTGCACCCAGAATGATATGCACAGGCAGCCTTTCCTCTTCTGCACTCTCGTCACTGAAATGGAGGCGGCTCAGACGACTGTATTTCTTCTTCAAGGCTTTCAGATTGGGATTTGGTAGATATGTCAGTATATCTTTCTCACCATTTATGCACTTGAGTTCTAGGCTGAAGCCCTTGATGACCTTTGATTGAACTGTTACCTTGTAGATTTGCACACGTCTTGTAACAGTACCATACATCTGCTCAATGCTTCTTGTTTCTGCTTGCACTGGCTTTAGATGCAATCTAGTCACCAAGTTTGTGCATATGTAAGAGCTACTGGCTCCGTTGTCCACCATGATACGTGCTGGGATTCCATTTACTGTAGCAATAACTGTGGCATGAAGCGTTGTGCTGGTGTCTAATGCTCTCTTGCCCATTTCTGGTTGTTGAATGCTGCTTCTTGCACCGTCCAATGCTACTCCATCGCACAAAGATGTATGGTGTCGGCCACCACACTTTCTGCATCCTCTTGATCTGCATTTGGACGCTGTATGCCCGAAACCTGTACAGTTGAAGCAGAGCCTTTTCCTTTTCACAATGTCTCGTCTTTGGGCCAAGGTTAGCACTTTGTTGCAGTCCGAGCTTCTATGATTGGTGAGTTCGCAATATACACAGTTGGTCGGTCTTTCTCTTGGTCTGTCAATTGAATTTGCCAGCATCATTCTGTCCCGCAGTTTCCCATCTGTCTGGTGTTCGTACCCTCGCTTCTTCAGAGTGGTTGTTGAACTCAATGTTGCATCAGCTGGAAGCGGGTGTCTGTCCACATACTTTTCCAGGTTTTCAACCAGTTGCTCTAGGTCCCAATCTTCCCACTCGTCATCCTTCTGTATCAGCGCCTCTTTCACTGGTCCCAGTTTATCCAGCAACGTGTAAACGTAGCTCTGTGCGCTTTCCAACCTTTTCATCGTCATGAGGGTGCGGATGATTCTTGAAAGCTTGTTGTAGTAGTCGTGGACTTTAGCAGTGTGTTGGGTGCTGGTTATTGCCTCTAACCCCTCCAGTTCCTTTATTAAAGCTTTATGTATCTTCATGTCTTTGCCATATATCTTCTCTAGGATTCTTTTGGCTTCATTGTAACCTTCGTCTGTGTGGGGCAACCCAAGGATGTCTTCCCTTGGCTTTCCTTCCACCAGCTCCAGTAGGTAATTGAATTTGCTAATTTCTGCGATGCTGGAACCATCCACTTCAATTAGGAACTGGTTCCAAAAGCGAAGCCAGTCTTTGTAGTCTCCTTTGAAGGGTGTTATCGTGTATTTTTGCAGTTTTACTGATTGTGGCTTGGCTTTCTCTTTCTCCATTCGTTTCTTTGCCATTTCCATCTCCAACTCCAATTTCTTATTGAACCACTGTTCCTCTCGTTCTTGGTCACGGATTTTTGCCTCTTCTCTTTCTTGCTCTCTTCTTCTGTCAATAGTTGCTTGTTCTTCCATCAGTCGTCGTTGATGCTGTAGCTCGTCTTCTTTCTTCTTTTCTGTTTCTCTTTGTCTGAAGCCCACCAGCTCTTCTTTTAGCCGTTTCCTCATGTTTTGAAATTCTTTGATTTTTTCCTTCTGCTCTTTGTTCCATTCCCGTACTTGATCGATTGTCTTCTCCTCAGCGAGCATCTCCTCTGTGATTTTATCTTTTGAGATTTCTAGTTTTTTTGTAATTTCGCAGATTCTTTCATAAGCCACCTCGAATTCTTCCTTTTCTCCTGACTCCAAGGTTTCTTGGACGTCTTCCATCACGATTTCACCAGTTGTTAGTTCTTGGTTGTATTTTGCCTCAGCTGCCATTTTTTTTGTCCTTGATGTGGTCCTGGCAGGGTCGCCACTTTTAGTGTGGGGAATTTTCGTAAGGTTGTAGTTAAGGCCCTGTTACCTGAATCAACACTCCCAGTGACACTAAAGAAAACTCACGTTTGTCGGTTATGATGATTATTATCCACGTATAATAGCCTCATGTCCGGCTCCCGTTCTGATCTAAATGCTTCAAATCGGTCTTATTTATACTCAACGCAAATTAAGCTATGTCATGGAAACGATACAAAAACAATTACGTTATAAGCTAAAATCGATGTAAAACAATGGTTATGATATAATACTAACGTCAACAGAAAATTAATCTCCTGGGTAACATAACAAAGAAACTTATCAGCGCGTCATAAGCTAAATATTGTCGATGACTGAAGTGTAAATTTAATCCTTACGTAATGTCTACTTTACCACAAGGTCACTTTGCCCTTTACGTAGTTCGATTAGAAACATACAGTACGCCTTCAACACAACATAGCAGCAAAAAAGTGCGGGGCCTAAAACCTCCCCTCCCGGCTCCGACGTGCCTGTTAATACCAAAAAAGCAGAATTTTTGCTGAGTATCAAAACAGGATAAAAAAATTCTATCAACTTTTATCTGGTAATCTCTAACGTCAATAACCTTATACTTAGAAAGCAATCGGGTCCTTGAAAGAGAGGCGGTTGGAAAATTTGGACATGTAAGTAAACAATGGGGTTTATATTAGACAGATACGACTCCATCAAACGCGAAAAACTTCGGTGATTTTCATTTCCATCAAAACTTTTAACCAAAAGGGAAACATAAGTGGCCACTTTCAATTTTTTTCATACTCGAAAATCTTGAAAAGGGATCTTGGAGTCAACACCGTGAAAGAGATTTCCGAGCTCACCCCCCTTGTAAAGTCGTTAAGTAAGGCCCTCTTCCTTAAAAGTCTTTGTTACACCCCTTAACAAGAATCAAAATTCTACAACTATGGGTGAATCTGGACCTTTTTGAATTTTCACTTATGGATGCAGTTTCCATCATCCAAGTCTTTCAATTTTGCCAGCAAAAGTATCTTTGTCCAAAAAGTCGCTGTTTACTGCATTTTCATCAAAAAATTATCTTAACCAAAAGAAAAGATCATTTGACTAAAATCTGAAATTTAGAAACGGCTAATTAAGAAGTAGGGGTGTCCAAACTCACCCCCACCCAGCCCCATCCTGACAGGAACGCCCATGTCTATGAAATTAAGGAAGCCTGGTTTCAACCATTGAATCTGTTGATATTTTTTTTAACGTTTTGATAACGTCTATTTTACGCCATTTATAGTGTTTAACTAATAATAAATATAAAGTAAATTTTAATATAAGTTTTATAGATTTCGGACGGTATAATAATTTACTTCAGAGATAAAGCTCAATAAACGCAACACCTTTTGTTTAGTTCCCCATCCATGATTCATAACCCAATAATATTTCTAAGATAATCAAATAATAACGTGATACGTAACAACAACAAGCGTATTACAGGATTCAGTAAGTTAACCAATCAGATGAAATGTAAACAAGCAAATGTGTGAATGGCTTAAAGCGATTAATATTAATGCCCCTTGTGCGAATTACCTTCTCCCAAGAGTCATGTTACTATAAAGAAATATGGTAAACATATTTGCTTCAGCAATTTCGCATAACTATTAAAAAGGATACTTCTCGCGGATAATGCGCTACAATGAAATATTAGCAAAATTACGATAAAAAAAATGGTCCAAGTAAGCTGATGGGCATAAGCTGATCTCCAAACAGAGCAATCAAATCCATGTTCGCATTGGATAGCGTCTTGTCATGCTTCCTGTTGTTATGTCAAATAAACTAGCAATAATGGTTGACTAAAACTCGATATACTTGAAGAAATACCATCACGACTGCACCGAGATGTCGCGGGATCTGGAAGCAGGGATTCATGACGACGAAACAATTCCACTTGTTGAAATTGTGGGAAGGGAAAGGCATTCTAACGAGGATGAAGACGAGGGGGCAAGCTGTTGCGAAGGAACAACATCGCCATGTTTGAACAACGCTGGGGAAGAAGATGATGATAAAAGACAGGAAATAATATCAGATATGGCAGATAATGAAACTGTTGAATCAAGAATGAAACATAAAATAGACATTTGTGAAGAGGAAGGGGAGGAAACATTCAAGTTTATAAAAATGAAAACGAAACCAAGCGCAGAGGAAGTGGCCAAAGATGCAAAAATGTTTGTCGAAATCGCCGAATTTGTAGACGAATCTTTTTTAGTTTGCATTGAAGATGCTGAAAAAATTACTGACAGCTGGTTAGATGTGGCATACAGACTTACGTGGGCATTTATGACAAACTTCATGTTACTGACAAATGGTTTGGGGCAAAAACTTCTAAGAAGATGGGAAAATGATTGGAGAATGGAGACTGTTTGCGTTACTTCGACTTCATTTGTTACGGGTACAGCTGTAACGGACTCAGCTCATAACAAACAGTACTTTGGGGTTGTTGATCATCCGAAGCAAGAACAATGGGGTAGAGGGATCAGAGTCGTTTTGTTATTGGAGGATGCATCACCAGTTGACGTCATGAAATATAGATTAGCAATTTTCAAGGCCTATTCAGAAGTTGAACCATACTGCATGAAAATGATCACAGATGGTAGTAAAGAATTTCTCAATTCGATGGCAGATAATTCGTACTTTTCCGACAGAAGAGGTGTGCTTATTTTCAAAAATGGTGGATTGTTATCATCAGTGTTGTTTTCATTTGTCGAAGCATTCAGAAATGGTTCTGAAATGGTTGAAGAAGCAGAAGAAGATATGAAGTCAGTCTGTAAAGAGTATTTCTCAGAAAATGATTGCATTGATGTTGTTGACTTGATCACGGACAACATCAAGCAAAATATTGCAAAGTTGTCGACGTTTGATGATACCGAAGAAATAAATGATGAAAAGATGAAAAGTGTAATATTAAATGTGTTAGTTGAAGGACTTCGTGCGCCAGTTACTTTTTTGCTGGACTCAAGTAAAGACATTTGTGATGCATTATCAAATCCAGAATACTTCAAAAACAATAATACAACATTGATATTTGAGAAGTGTGGGGGAATCCCTTGCATACTCGCAGATTATTTGCAATCAGGGAAGCGTAAAAGGACTGCCGATTGCTTGCTGATTCTGTTTATGGACATCGACAATTTTTTTGCAAACATAGACCAACACATTTCTATGTTGAGGGTGTATATCGCAAATAGTCAAGAATCGAACAGCATGGTGTCACGTGTAGCAACTTTTATGCAAAAGATAATAAAAAAAGTCGATTCTGTCAACTCTTTATCAGTTGCTGAAAAGTTTTCATATCTCTCTATTTTTACAGCATTAAGCCAAAATAAACCAGAAATGTTTGAAAATTGGCCATGTCGTCAAATTGAAATTGACACATACATATATTGCAACTTACGATTTCACTGGCATGATACAGACGTGAGAAGCGAAAGCAAAATTGCAGAACATTTTGAGATATTTCGTGGGTATGATTGTAATAAACCAGAATGGCAGCACATGGGCACAAATATAAACAAAGCAGTTGAAAAGTTATCGAATGGGAATATTGCAAATTGTTTCCAAGAAGATGGAAAACCAAATGTAGAGATCATTTCCCCAATTCAAGCACTAATCATCAACAGATTGTTCTGTATGCAGTTGGATTTTGTCAAGATGCTTTGGAAATTTGACAAAGAGAACATTCTGGAAAATGCAGTCATGATTTGGATTTTGATAAATGGAATTTTGAAGGAGAAGATATTTGCAAGGGAATATGCTGCGGATGACCTCGTGAAATTGAAAGAATATTTTGCAGCAGCTATCAAATGGCCTCTTGATGAACTGCATTGTTGTTGTAACCATCATCAACAAAATAATTTTTTGAGAGATAGAATTGTACTATTTCGAAAACTACCATTGCATCTTGTTGCGGGGGATGGAAAATTCTATGAGTTTTTAACTCACACTGTTACCAAGCGATGCATTTCACAAGAATGGAATAATCATAACACGGATGACGATGATAGTGATGATTATGATAACGATAATGATGATAGTAAAGCTGGTTATAAGAGGATTCAAAAAGTCCTTAACAAGCCCCTGATAAAGTTTTATATTCACATGGTAATGTATGCAGTCTCCTATCTGTTGCTGGCATATTACACACTTCAGCAAAAGGCAAAAGCAAGTGCAGTTATTAAATGGGTTTTACTTACAATGATATCATCCCTATTTGTTGATGAACTGCGTCAGGCGTTGGGAGAAAAACAGTATTCAATACGAATCTCATTGAAAAGATGGTGGTCAGATGGTTGGAACAAACTCGATGCCTTTTCAATGGTGATATATTACATAGCCTTTATTCTTGAATGTGCTGGTGTGATTAATGCTTCACGCCTCCTTTTTTCTACATTTACATTCATCTGGTGCCTCAAGTTCTACCAGTTTCTCAGAGCATTCGAGTCCCTTGGAACCTACATCATCTTGGTTCAAAAGATGCTTCCACAACTTGGCAACTTTGCAATTGTTGCAATTATTGCAATAATCTCATATGGTGTTTTTATGACATCGATTCTGTTTCCAAACATAACATTTAAAAGTTGGAGCGTATTTATCATGGTTCTTTTGCGACCTTATCTGCTGCTGTTTGCTGAAACTGGGATCAACGAGTACGATTTATCTACCAAAAACACAATCTACAACACACCAAAGATCGAAACAGCATCTGAAATCATAATGGTTGTGGGAATGTGTGTGTTTCTTATGTTTGGAGGTGTTTTGTTGTTGAATCTCCTAATTGCGATTTTCAGTGGAATTTACGAAGAAGTTAAGGAAGAATCTGTGAAGTTATGGGCATTGAATGATTTACAGCTATTGCAAGAATTTCAACGCAAGCCTGTGCTTCCTATTCCATTTTCATTGCCAATTAACGTTTTTCGTCTATTCAAAAGGCGTTTGACAAAACCAAAAGCGTATCCAGTCCCTGATTTTGAAATATATCTGTATCAAATTGGTCTTAAACAGGACTTAACAGAAAAACTTCCAGATTGGAAAGAGAAGCAAGAAGCAAGCAGTGAATCAACTATTCGAGGCATTGATACCCAGGTGGCAGAACTGCATAAATTGTATCAATCCAAGAATAATGAAATACAAAGTGCAATGGGCAGCCAACATAAAGATGTTAAGGAAATACAAGAGTTTCTCAAGAAGACTTCAAAAGAAAGTAATGAAAGGGCTGCAAAGTCTGAGGCACATATAATGGATGTGCTGAAAGAACATCAAGAGAATAGTCTAAAGATAATGGAGGAGAAAGTCCAAAAATTAGAAGGTGCCATGGGTGAAAATGCTCAAGAAGTGAATACAAGAGTTAATGAGATGGAGAAGAAAATAGAAGAGATTTCAACATTACTGAAACAGTTGATTGAAAGTACGATAGAAAAAGAGACATAGCAGTATACAGAGAAGACCACCAACAAGTGCTTGTTTACAAACAGCAAAATTATAATTCAAATCGAAGAGATTTTAAGACATTTCATACTTACAAGAAACGTTCATCAACGTAAGAATTTGAAGGGTATGCTAACACAATGGATAGCCTCAGCGCTGTTCTCTGTAGGGGTGGGGGGTGGCTGAATTTGTGGACCTATTGATTTTAAAGTTTGTTGCAGATTTGGGCTTTTTCAGACCCCTTCCCCCTATTCTGGCATCTATGGGAGACTTTATGATCCTAGAAATATCAAAACAGCGTTTTACTGGCCAGCCCATGCCCCTAACCACTGAATCAATATAGGATGGATGTTTACGTCACATAATACTCGTTACGTTCTTATAAACAAGAAAAGCTTAAACAATCATTATATCAAACTGCCCCTCCCCCCAATCCTAAAATCAACCCTACCCCTCATAGTCAGAGTCCATTCTTTTTATACATTTCAGCTATAATTCTATAGCCATGTCCAATTTCAGGCCTCTGTAAAGGAGATAGTTATTGCCTTTCCTTTTTAAGAAACCCTTTTTAGTACAGTAATATTCTCATTAAAAACCCCGCATTAACAGTAATTTTTTTATAAGCTAACCCAATTTTATAGTAATACTCTTGCAAGAAACCACGTTTTTCATTAGAATATTTATTAAAAACCTTGATTTTACAGTTACAACTAATCATTTTTATATGGCAAACTGTTGAATCTTTTAACATTGCTTCTTTTAACATCAAATCATGCTATTTTAGTATTGCTTGCTAATATTGTTCTGTTGAGGTTTATTTACATCTTCATTTTTCATTGTGCTCCATCATATTATGTTTCCTTACAATAAACGTACAATCAAGGGTTTCTGTGCCTAACGCGAGAGCTAGGTTCCCTGACAGGGAGGCCATATAAAAGAACAGAGGTTATCTTTCTGAGCAATAAAAAACAATTTTGCATTAAAATTTCCCCGAGAGGCATCAAATTTTTCCCGACGGGGAAGGGGGCAACGCACCTGAAAGCGAGACTTCAGCTCCCCCGCTCCTCTTTGGCACTACCCATGCTAACAACGGGAAATCGCCATGTCATGAGAACAATAATAAAATTGTCCAATGAAAATCATAAGTGTGAATAATTGTCAACTTGAATTCTCAGAAAATGGTTGAAAGGAAAGGGATTGTGCCAGAATCTTTTCGCGATCGTCTTGATCCGATGACGTCATTCCGATTTTACAAAAATATCTGAAGAATTTATGAGGGAAAAGGAGTGTTGGGATCAATAAAAACATTTTCTTCAAATCATCATTTCAGAGAGTCGATGTGCTTGTTGCTAGTTATAATTGTAACATTGTGTCTTCAAAATCGCGTGTGAAAACTTACAAATCAACGAGAAGCTTTCTGAAAATTTAAAAATCACAATCGTGATAATTGTGGTTATCTTGGTAAATGGTAAAATTGGTCCTTGTCTTTAAGACAATAGGGGGAATGCCAATCCAAGCCCTACTGACCAATAGTATGCTTGCATTCCCTAAGACATGAATCGACCAATCAACGAAGATCTTGCAAAACTTCTGCAACACTGATTGGGAATACAACTGGGATATCATTGTCAAGCGCATCGTGCAGTACTCACTTCGTAATGTGACGTCATAGGTAGGTTGAATGTGCACTTCAAAATGAGCGCGTGGAATACTAGTTAATTGTCAAATTAGATGTGCACCCATTCAGGGTTACTCCGAGATGGTCTATTCGAGTCAGGGATAATTCGAATGTACACTTTTTCAAGAGAGTTATTATTCAATAAAAGGCATTTTTGAGTTTGTAAGTGGATCAAGGACTTACGGTTCTATTTATATACATGCTATAGTTTCATCTCAATGCTTCAAGTTTATAACTTACACGACAATAGATGATTGTTGTATGATATACTCCAATTCATTGGTAACAGGATTGTAAAAACAAAGGAGTGCAGTGATTACAGGTATGTACAAGCCACTTCTTGAAATCATACGGTATGTGTCTGTGACAACCAACTCCGATGTCTTGCTATTTAAAAGAGCTTCTACGAACAACTGTACGTTCTGCTTGTCGCCTGCAGCAATGAAATCATAGCACTTTTGCCCAAGGAGATCTTGTGGTAGATGGCCAAGAATTGGAACGATTCTAGGAGAAAGAGAAAGAGGTATGTATTTAACAGTTTAACATATTATCTCTGTCCAATCTGCAGATTTATCGTATTCGAAAGCAGCTGAAGAACGGAAAGAGAAGATGAAAAAAGAATATCTCGTTGACACGATGTTATTACAACGGCTGCAAACTGCCTGCGAAAGGGAGGCTTGAGTTCAGATGGGCATCTACAACTGCTAAATTAAAGGTATATGTTGGAAGAAGAGTGGAAATAATGGATATTGGCAGAAGAAGGAAATGAATGCCAAAGGGGTCATATTGACTGATTGCTTTTGCGAAGATGTGAAGGGAGTGGGAGTTAAAAAGAAGATACATAAGAAAGAATTAACATACAATCAGGGTGTGAACCAGCAACCAATGATTGAGAAGAATTAAAAAACGATGATAGAATAATGAAAGAAAGATGTTACGAAATAGAAAAGAAGCAGAAGAAATAGAGGTAGACGAGGAAGAAGGAGAAGAATAAATTAAAGAAGAAGAGATAGACAAACTGAGGAAAGAAGAATAACTAGAAGATTGAGATTTGATAGCAGCTGATTATGTCTCTAAAAGCTTCTTTGTTCATTATTGTCGCCTGTCTTTTAAAGCGAAGTGAAAAATGTTCATTGATTGTCACTCTTAAATATAATCAGCCATCTCACTATTGCAGAGCTAATTTTTAATTCGCCAGGCTGGGTCTACAGTATAAAAGTAAATACAAAATATAGAAAGATCGAGCGGCGAGGAAAGAAACAAAATTTGAAACGTGGGTTTGTTCATGCCTTAATTCTACAAAAGAAGGTGAAGTACGTGATTTGAGTACAGATTGTTGAAAGTTCTGAGATGAGGTAGTGTTTGAATTGTTTGTCAATATCAAGGAGTCACATATATCAAGTGAAAGATATCAAGAGAACTAATAGCGGGATTAACAAACTAATTTTATCCTAATTATGACCAAAGGATTGTATGAAAGTTCTATCTGAACATCGCCCGAACAGCAGAACTCATTTCGAGGCTTAACCTCGGATGAAAGTTGGCATGCATGAGATTTATTTATCATAGAGCGTGGAAAGGGCAAATGTATTCAATTTCCAAGCCACCAAGGGAAAAAGCTTTTTAAGGGCAATAGAGCATTGGTGTATTAGAATGAAATTTTAATACACCAATGCCCAATCCACGCGGGCCCGCTTGCCCGAGTGGATAGAAACCCGAGTGGAAAGGAATTGTTAAATTAGCCTTTGAAAGACAAGAACCTTCAACACTCATATCATTAGTGGCCAGTATTCTGGATTTTAGATTCGACTAGTTGCCCTGAAAATCGCAGGAAGGCTACGTCATCGATCACTGCGAAGGAGCACGTGCATTTGACGTCACATGCTACTGCGAAGGAGAACGTAGAAAATTGCGCAAAAAATCATTGGAAGGTGACGTCATTTAAATACGCTCATAAACATACCGTGGATCAACATGCAAATATCTTCCATCGGCGGCACAGCGACATGAAAATTCTAACTGGAGTTCACTGATTTCCTCAGAACGTATGTTCTTTCTTTCAGCCAGCACTTCCACCTTCTTGCCGATTGCAAAGAAACATGATGATGACGTAACATCATGATCGTTATCAATGGTGAAAAGAGGAGCGTCGGACGGGTGCCACGATTTCAAATATCCTATACAATGTACTAGAAATAAAAGATCAACACTGGTTAATAGATTGGTGCATTAAATACACGTTTTGTTTATAAGAAACACGTGTATGTATACATTATTGTATATATATACATTCAAATAGGCAATGGCTGACGTATAGGTTGATTATAAGTGTGCTTTATTTTCATTTTAAGACATTGCATATAGGATATGAACTATTAAGCTTTTATTTAATAATAAAGGGAGGGCCCCTTGAACATCAGCTAAGCTGGAGGACAACCCTCCTAAAACGTGTTAAATGAAATAAAATGAAAATGAAATGAAACAACTTGAGAAGCAAAGTCGGCTTAAAATTCATAAAAAAATTAGGAAATGTTATACCAAATAATTGAAACATAACAACCAAAGAAAAGAATGGAATAAAATCATTGCATTAAATTGTTAAAGCAAACTTGAAGGCTCAACACCATTGATATCGTGGTTATAAAGAATGATTGAGACTTGTTGCTATACATTCCATGATTTCTCAGTTTGAAATAGAACGTTTCATCCTATCATGTCGACTTTGCATTTTGGAAATTTCAAACTTTCTTTTACAGAGGTGCAAAACAATGGAATAGCCTATTGGCCGATACATAGCAAGCAACCTCCAAATTGAGTTTTAAGAAAATTATATATTTAGAAACTTTTACTCCTTTCGTTTTGAATCATGATTTTTTTAGATGGTTGTATATAGGTTGTCAAACATTGCATATAAGTGGATATGAATTTTAGATACGAATCTGTTGACAAAAGAGTGTAAGAATATCAAAATAAATGTTTAAATGAAAATAAGAAGGCATGAAAGAATATCCGATACAAAATTTGAAACTTGGGACTTCGGAATTGCCCCAACTAAAAAAAATATTTAAGGCCCTTACTAATTGAATAATTTTCTGCATCATCAGCAGGCTCAAACGGGTTTTCTTGCACCTGCGATTCCATTGTTGATGTTGTTGATTCAGGTGCATCCTGTTTTTCCACACAATTGTTCTTGAAACGGCAAAAGAACGCCCTCCGGCAGGTGGTAACGAAGGTGTTACTTGAAGCAGACGCCCCCTCTGCTGCCTTGTAAACAAAACGGGTTGAGGGAGAAGAGCTTCTTGCATGCGCAGGGGTAAGCTCCTCGCGAATGACAGGAACATCTTTCGGGTGAACAACATCAACTAGACGCCTTCCAATTAATTCTTTCTATAAAACAAAAATAAATAACCATGTTTAATAAACCTAGTCAGAGAGAGATGGTGACTGCATTTTAATATACTATCAATATATAATAAATAACATATGATATATACAATTATTTGTCTGTATATTATATACCATATCATATTAGATAACATAACATAGCATAGCATAGCATAACATAACATAACAAAACATAACAAAACATAACAAAACATAACATAACATAACATAACATAACATAACATAACATAACATAACATAACATAACATAACATAACATAACATAACATAACATAACATAACATAACATAACATAACATAACATAACATAACAAAACATAACATAGCATGTTCTGTTATCAAGTTTAGTATAGCTCTGCTTCTTTGGCATCGAGCACTATTTTTAGCAGACCGGTAAACAGTAATTTTCATTATTTAGATATATATACATCCGACCTATCACAGTAATTGTCTCTTATATGTTTATATATCTACGCTTTCCTAGCATACAAGGCCTCCTAAGAGTATAGCAACATTGAAGAAGCCAGGTCTAATATTAGTTATGCTATATATAGGTAGATAATTATCGTCTTGGCTTGAATTGTCTCTCATATCTGTTATTAATTCAATTTGATGTAGGAGAAATGCGACGTTTAAACTAAGCCTAAGCTAGGCCTTAAGTATAAATTGAAACAAAAACAAGACACAAAGGCATACCGGTGGAACAGTTAGAAAGTTTTGTACAGTTTCTGAGACATGAAGGATCTGGAAGCGATCTGTGTTTGTAACAATAAGAAACCCGGCCGAGGCATCTTCTACTAATGATCCGACTTCACCTTCTGATAGAAAGACAGGCTTGTATTTCTCACAAAGAGTTGAACGCTGTTCATTGCGGTCTAGGAAAGAATCACTATAATAATTTTCATCATTTCATTAACATGTTGGAGATATATTAACAAAGCATAGGTCCATTTACATAATGCGGGGTGGCCCGGTTGGGCAAGCTGGCTCATTTTGGTGAGATAGTTTTCAGTCAGTGTTTACATGGAAATCCAAGCCAGCGAAATCGAGCCAACGCCTTTTTGTACCAACGACGAGAGATTGCGGTCTACCAAGCCAAAAAGGTTCACAAAATCTTGTTTGCATGGAAAAATTTCATCCCACCTGAGAAGGTTCGCACCTTGTGAAGCACAGATCAAAGCTTGCCGGGCTAGCTCACCTCTCATATAAACATGGAAAGAATTTGGAAAACATGGAACATGGAACATGGAAGAACATGGAAAAAAGATGAATTGTGACAGCGGATGTCAGGTAAGGTGAGTCAGCCCGGGTAATCAGGCCAGCCAGCCAGCTCGATACATATGATAAATTATGTGTAATCTACGTTGATGTTGTTGCACAAAGCAATCTTATATTTGGAACTTGCTCATGCTGATTCATCTTCAATAAAAATTGCGATCCCATAATTTTGGGTAGGAGATATGCATGACACCGATATCTTTGGGTGCAAAATTTTGACTCGATCCATTTCTTGGGTCAGAATTTGAACCTCAATGCGCTCATGCCCCTGTGAAAATGTGATCCCGGCCGCCCCTCCCAAGGCTCCTATTGCTGTCTGATATTGTATGAAATAATTTCTTTATATGGATACGTACGGCCTAGGATTCGAATATGCTGTACCGCCATTTTAACGACAGTGAGTTTGTCAGGCTTTCGACTTGCATTGTTACACATTGGGATGAGCTCCGATAATTCATCGATGAACTTGTTGATTTTGCGACGCCTTCTCTTCTCTATTTCACTGTGGTTTGTCCTACAAAAAGTACGAAACTCTCAAATACAAACAGATAAAGTCTTTTATTGAAAACAGCGGCGGACAGGCCCACTGGTCCACCGGCCCATGACTAAAATTCTTCCAAAAGGCCTTTTTTGACAAAGACTAGCCCTTGGCTTTCCATTCATTCCAATATTCATTCGCAATTAAATTAATTTTCAAATTTTATTGATGAACTGAGTAGGAAAATATTTACACCGAATATGTAAACAAAGCAAAAGTAAAATTAGTTTTTCATTATGTCGAGTTAAATAGTACATTGGAAAGAAATTAAGAATCTGAGTGACTCTTTCTTGTGGCTGCGCCCTAGCTTCAAGCCACGCCCAAAGAGCCCAACTAAGTTCTCCATTGTCGGTGAGCATTTCTAAGCAAGGCCGCCACTGATGGAAAAGAGTGCGAAACATTAAATTATATGCAATCTGCATTTAGGGTTTCCCATGAAGAATTGGAAATTATGTGATATTCATTCAAGACATCCATTTTATATATAACACATATTAGACCATTCATAACCATGCTTAACTTGTAACAGGTCTCTGAGTTTCTGTTCCCACTTCCCCTGTTCACACACCTTTGTTGCGCAGCAAAAATTCGGTTCTTGAGCGTTGGAAGGGATTGAGAACACAAAATTAGACTTGTGACAAGTCAAAACATGCATTCGACGATTCGCAGCCACGCATCCAAGCAACCATGCTAACCTTTTAATGAATGAAGTTTAAAACTTACAGATTTTAACATCTTAATGGTTAAAATCGTTTCCACGCCCCTTGTTATGTTGTTGTTTGGATAACAGTAATGTCAATATGTTTTTTTTTGTCAATATGTGCAGAGCCATCATGATACAGGATGATTCATGGCTAATCTATGTACAGCAATGCAATTGAAGATTGGAGCTTGAATATACATAATGGACAAGGCATGGTTTATGGGGGTCAGGGCAAAGGTCAAAGGGCAAGGTCAAACTGATAAACAAGCAAAATAATTATTTTGAGGCAATAACCTTGTAAAATTCTTTCTGACAGGCAATCCTTGCATATCACTGCTGCATGTGCTGCCAGTGGAACTGTTGTCAAAACTGCTTGAACTGCCAGCTCCTGGAGGGAACAATCGATTAAAAAGATACATTCAAAAAAGTCACACAAAGCATATTAGTATGTTGTGTACTAGCTTTGTTGGGAACATTGCCATCTCCCCCTATTGTTAGTAACAAAGGAATTCATCCAAAGTCTGATTGGCTATATCGCATTGAAGCATGTGCAGAACATGCTACTTTCCGGTAATTCTGGTTGTTGATGAGACATAAAATAAACAGAGAATTAAACTTTAAATGTGTCTTCCCATCAAGTACAATTTACAGTTGTTGTTGAAGTGTTGCCAGCACTTTGAAATTTCGTGCTCCTCCTATCCAGCCATTGTCAAATATCAAATATCAAAATTTTAATTATTCGGTCAGCATCAAATGGAAAGCTCCTCTAACAGTCCTTCTACACATGCCCAAATATATCTTCGCAGTTGGACTATTTGTATCCCCAGCAAAAAATGGCATCATAAATGCATGCTAGTGTGGTTGAATTATCAAGATGCAAGTGAACATTATTCATGGCAAGTGCAACATCAAAATAGAGACCAGACTGTTTTCTAACGGAGACATCAGCTCCATAAATCAGAGGTCTTAGTTTTAGTGTTGAACCACATCTGTAGCCTTGATAGCAATACCTTTATCATAATACCTTTCTCTTCATGCACACCATAACCACCATGGCTGTTCATTATGTTTCATGTGCTTGTAAAATGATATGTTTATTTCATTTTTGATGTGGAATGTTTGTGTCATTTTGCAATTTAAGTTATTGTGATCATACATACTTGGCCTAATCTTTACTTGTTTGTGTCTGTCATTGTTTGTAAAATGGGAATCAAACGTTGAAATTGTTTATTCCTCTAATTATTTGGTTGCATTGTGTATGTGGGTCCCAGGGGTATTACACATGCGTTAAGTGATTTATTTTTATTGTTCTGTTGAGTATGTTAAATGATTGATATGTACAAGTAAGTTGTAAAATAAGATGCTGTGGCTGAGTTCGATGACTGTTTTTTGAGCAGAAAACTCTAGTGTATATGGTAAAAAGTTTCACTGATTTATTGTTTCATACGTTGAAAAATTAAGTTTCGAACAAAATAAATGCAAGAAAGAACCCGTTTTTTACATTGCCTTGTCTATTGTTGGTAGACATACATGACAACTTTAGAGCTTACTTTGCAGGGTTGACGGAATTGGTAAAATAATTATACTTTGAAAATATTACCTTCTTCAGTTGAAGAAGAATTATTTGATCTTGGACTTTTTCCACCGACATAGAACAGCCTCTCTTCTGCTAATTTTGGATCAGCTGAATCTGCTGGGCTAAAAAAAGGAAAACAAAATTTATCAGTAAAATAGAATAAATTCTATTAAACATATGCTTACCTTTTCAACATGCAAAATAACAAAGTAAGTATACATAGTTTGTATTATATTGTCATATTTTATTGTATTTTAAATGTTAAATCTTTAATGTCAGGCTGTTAAATGCCAGGCTTGGAGGTAACTTGATAAACTTGGTTTTCCCCTTTACAACAACACTTAAAATTATTTATTTTTCTATTGTTGGTTTTTAATCTTCATTAAAAAGCAAAATCAATAATTTTTCACGCAACACGTTAAGCCTGTTGAACAACTAATATACGTTTATAAATCTAGGATCTGCCTTAAATAAAGATTTTAATCATTAGTTAAAAACAATAATATAGATTAGAAAGATAAAGTTGAGAAGCAAATTTGAAATTTTGCAGAAAGTAATAAATCTCACAATAAAGCTTTAAAATTTAATCTCCTCTGTTAGATCAGTCAGATTTTGGATATAATCCCATAAAGATTATCACACTCTTTTTTTCTTATAAGAATAAATTTCATAAGAATAATGAGGCTCAAAATCAGTGAAATTTAAGAATATTCTAAGAATATTGTCAGGCTAAAGATCTTGTGAAACAATTATTAGCGGGTGTTTTTTTACTTCTGAATTTTTTATGACATTTAATTACTCGCATCTCTTTACACCTTATTCTTTGATATTCTGTAAGTCTATTTTTTAGAATTTCAGATGAATAACCTGTTTTGTTAGCCATCATGCTTTTAAAAGGAGTGTGTTTTTGGCATTGATGATAATAATAACAATATAATTGCCATATCTGTTTTTCTGCCCTGCTAAGGATAATTTAAGAATATTCCGAGGCTTAAAATAGCAAAAATCTAATTGAGGCTAAGCAAAAAATTAGGTATTGTTATAAAAAAGAATGCATCTCTATTATTTTTATTTTTTCATGTAAACTTTGCTAGAATATAGAGACTACAGTTATCTTAAGGAATACTTGAGGAAAAGGAAAAAAACCAAGTGGCAGTATTTCAAAGCAAACACAACCAAATAATAACTATTTTTTTATTGTACATAGTTACTGAAACTTTCCCCTGGCATAAAGGACTTCTTCAGAGTTTGTGATATTATAAACAATTCTGCAAAATGGAGGATAATCCCAGAGATTAACGAACAATTAAATTATTTCTCAGCTTTGACTAACTTAGTTTTGAGCTTCTCGACCAGCATGAAAAGGATTTGACCACTACTTTATTGTAAACGAATTTCTTGAAAAATTATTGTAGCCTTTTTAATCCCAAGATCGAAAGAATGGGCGATTCTAAAAATGTAATAGCTTCGCAGAATATACAGGGAAAAAGTTAAAAACCTGAGAGATTTCCCTCTCGTCTTTTCCATACTTGAAACCAATATGTTGCAGCAAACTTACTGTAATGCCAATATCCCAATAACAGGACTCATATCAAATTAGGCCTATACTATAAAAATGCGACCGAAGAAGTGCTTCGGTCCTTTCAGTCGCGAATGTAGGCGTCACGTGTAAATGGCACCTGCCATTTTAATTTGCAGAAATCACTTTTTTAATTGCAAATGTATTTATGAGAATAAACTTAATACATTGCAGAAAATTTAAATGAGTTAATTAGACCAGCAACAACAACAATATCATTTCCCTTCTTAGTGACTTGCGCATTGAGGTTGAAGTCTTTGCGCAGGGTACTCAACGGAGCCATCCACCAACCCCCCCATCTTTGGTCACAAATATTTGCAATGTTTCTACATTGCAAAATATTCATCAGCTATTCTATTTTATCGTTGCTTCGTGTGATAAGTAGCTAGGTGCTGTGGAAGGTGATTGGCTGTGTATGTTCCTGGAATTTTTATTCGAGTTTTTATCATGCTCCTCTAACTGGCAGAGAATCCACTCTGATATGGTTCCTTTTCTCTCCCCAAAGGACATAGGATACATGATAAAGAGCACCATGTAGTTTATTATCATTCTGTTCTACGTAACTTTAATAGAAACAGTATCTTTGATGGAAACACAGTACACTATCTGCAGCAGGCAAGCCGGAGCCGGGTGGGGGGCAGGGGGGGGGGAGCTGTAGCCCCCGCACTCTTTTGGCGCTATGTTGTGTTGAATGCGTATGTTTTTAATCAAACTACGTAAAGTGACCTATGCCTATTGCACATTTTATCTTCTTGCAATTACCTCTAGTCACAAAGCTTGGAAATCTCTTGACCTTTTTATCGACATCTAAGGAGCACCAGTATAAACTTGGGTGACCACGCCCAAATAGGGCCACGCCCAATCTTCAAAGCCCCCTTATTCGAAAATATGGTGCGGCGTCCCTGTGCAGTAATCCTTTACAATCGACGAGGACCATGAGGAGGAGGAATAAATGGATGTTGATGCGATGCTAAATGCACTGCGCGGCAAAGCTGAAGACACATCAGTAACTGTACTGTATGCCACAATCAACCATATAAGGAACTCCGGAAATGGGCGCAGAATCTGCAGCTATCTATTGGCTATTATTTGTACATCCGGCATCTTACATTAGCTAATTGCAATTTCACTTATACGAATATGTTGAAAGATGCCGGGGCCTCGTCTCCGTGTGGTTCGTCTAAGATCATGGGAAAATTACCTAGAATTTTTCGAAATTTGGTAAACAAGTTATTTAAAGATATCTTTGCGTATAGGCATTGCCTTGTAAATGAGAGACTATTCATGGTGCATATTGCCACAAATTGGTGGGGAGAGACGGTCATCAATTTTTAACATGTTAAGGAGAATCACAGTATCATAATCAATAAAGCCTTTAGGTGTACCTGTTAAGCCATTAATTGGGATAATTTTTGAAGGATAAGCGCGTAGAAGCATTTTGAGTCTATTCAACAAGGCAGATTACTGACATTAATCTCTTCAAGTCAGCAGAATGATTGGAAAGCGAGGAAAAATTTTGCTCACTTTATGGTATGTGTAATTATGTATATTAAGATAAAATGTCATTCGTAAAAAACTGCTTTATCATTTCAAAATTGTTTGTTACTTCTTAAAAATGTTGAAAAACTGTGAATTGGAGGCGTTTTGTTTGTGTTGTGAAAATGGATGGCGCAAAAATTGAACTTAGACTTACAGCTACTTAAGGAAACATAAAAGAATTGGTAAAACTGTCTTTCTTATAGAGGTACACAGGTTTTGATTGTCCTGCCATGTTGAAAATAAGCATGCATCTTCCCTGCAACAATTAAATAGCAAAGCAAGATTAGGACTCTTTCCTCTATACTTTTGTAGCATTACTTTATCTTGTTAATATTAAAGGAAATGGAGGGCCCAACGCAAATCACCATTCCCTGAATGGCCACCCTCCTTAATCTATTTGTGAAATGAAACAAAATGAAAGCTAAATGTAAAAAAGCTGGCAATGATGCTAATAAACTCCACATCTATTCACGATACAGTGATTTGATAATGAAAATAGGATTGGCTATAGATAGTAAAACTCGTTATTAAAGGAACCATAGAGGTATGTATGTATGTATAATTCTTTTACGTAAATAACAGGGCTAAGTAGTACTATTTGTTTTCAGCCTGGTTTACAACTGACAATTAAAACTAGGTATATACTTCACTGTACTTTCTAATCATTGTTCATGCGAAATCACTTAAAAAATATTCTTAAGATGTTGAATAGAGACTTATTGCGATTTTAGCAATAACAATATAATGCAAGACAGTATAATTTCACACACTGCAATATAATTTAATATTTTACCAATGTTTTTAATATAATCATCAATTAGTTTTCAGTTGATATCAGTGGTTTTGATTGAAAGCTGGATCCTTCGTTTGCCATGCATCGATGATGAAAGCAAAATATTTACTACAATAATGCCGGGCTATGCATTGGAGAACCATGTTATTGCGAGGTATCATAGGATGAATGTTGAGGAGTGCAAGCGCATGTGTTTCGACGAGTTGCAGTGTAGGTCAATCAACCATTCAGATCAAAATGTGTGTGAACTCAACGATAACATCAACCAGACTTCAAATCAAGGCGATTTCAAAGCCAAACCAGGCTCAACGTACATCACCACGAATTACTCAAGCAAAAATGTATGTAGTTTCATAAACATTCAATATATATCAATTGATATATACCGTATTAATTACTATCAATCTGACCATGTCTTTTTTCGACATATTCACTTACTAAATTTTTTTTTCAAACAAGCTTGCTCAGACCTATGGGAGTCGTTTAAGGGGTAAAGAGGGGCGCTGTACCACTCCCCCAGTCTTTTGTCTCTCGGCACAAGGAATGTTTCTTCGACAAGTGATGAAAGTTTGCTACGTTTTCGTTTTGTTTTGCTTTCAGCGTATCTTCATTTAAACGCGTAAGAGAATTTTTAACGATTTTAAAATAGAGTATTCTTCATTTATATCAATTGATTACATGACAAATTAATTTTTAGATGGGTATGGTATGCCAGGCATTGAATCCGTGTACCGATGCAAGCTTCTGCATCGATAAATGTACCTCCCCTGGGTACAGATGTGTCTATTGCCCAAAGTACCACGAGGTCAGATACGAACCATACTGTCAACTTAAGGGTGAGTTTCGCAAATTTGATTATTGTAAAGTCCTTCCATTTTCAACAATGCAGGTCATAACATTCCAATGCTGTCTGCTGACCACTGATAATATTTCACGTAGAGCAATCGAAACAGCAAAATTACAATGGAAATAATACAATAGTGAAATATAGCGGCATAAGCTATTGATTTTTGTCCCGATGCTGCAGAAAACACGTGCCAAGTTCCAAGTTGATTGATTGATTTTCATGACAGCTCTCCGATTTTCCATACTCCCCCCCCCCCGTTGTAAGAGGCGTTTAGGGTTAGGGTTAGGGTTAGGGTTAGGGTTAGGGTTAGGGTTAGGGTTAGGGTTAGGGTTAGGGTTACGGTTACGGTTAGGGTTATTATGATCATGAGAGCGAGAGGCGAAGGATAACGCACTCGTTTCATTTTCATTTCATGAACAAAACATCACTCCCAATTATCACAACTGAATAATATATATACATAAAAGCACGTGATCACAGTTTGATTGTCAACAGTTTATGATTGATGTATCACGTGTACAAAGGAATGGAAAAACACGTGTATAAACATGTGATGATACATATCCTAATACACGCTTGGCTGCTGACATAAATGCAAGCGCCCCACTAAAGATATAAAAATGAATAGTAGTAGCAATGTCAAATATCTGAGTATATAGTTGTATAGAAGTAAAAACACATTTTAGCAGACTAAAAGGAACGAGGAATCAATTCCTGAACAAAATACATATTTAAAAGCAATCTGTCTCGACGTTCATTGATTCTAAGAACAAAGGGATTCTTTATTGTTCCCAGTCCTCCTTTAATTCATCGCATTGCAAAAAATGTGGCTAGCCCTCAAAAGGGGGACTTGGAACAATAAGAAGACCCATTGTTTTTACAATCAATCAATGTCGAGACACATTGCCTTTAAAGATATGACATAAGATATTTTATATTTGATCAAATAAATCAAATTTGAACTTCCTCTCGAGATGTGAAGATGCCCCCGCTTTTTAAGGACTGGCCCCTTACCCCTTTACAACTTTCCATAATCCCCCTGGTGATAATTTATAATTACATAATCTTGTTGGCTACTGATTGCATTTTTGGAGCTAATTATGGTGTTTATACTTCAACAGATTTCGTTAACAGATTCTTTGAACTGAGGAATATCGCAGTTGGAAAGCTTGCTGTTGGATCAAGCACATGCAATTATTACCTTGATGATAGGAAAATAGTTTATTTCCTTTTTCGTATCAGTTTTGCAAACGATGGAGATTTCAGTTGTTACAATCCTACTGATCTTTTCAAGTATTTCAGCACCTTTTACGAAACAAACCCATATTGGATGGTCGATTTGGAAAAACCAGCAGTAGTTCTCAACGTAACCGTTCAAAGCTTGGGTGGAGGCTATACCTCGTGGATCAACCCCTTTGATATAAGAGTTGGAAACGAGGCAGCCAATGGTGGTAGCGATAATCCTATTTGCTTTTTCGGTGCAACGCTTGCAGATGGAGAAAAGAAGAATTTTACGTGTCCTGAATCAGAGGGTCGCTATGTTAGTATCAATTTGCCGAGAAAAGAACAGCTGCTTCTCTGTGAGGTGGAGGTATATGGTATTTTCTTGTAGATCAGACTGGTATATTTGCCGCGCGCCTGCATTAGCTTATCCGCACAACGATCCGCGCGCTTTTCAAACCTTGGCGCGCAAAAACCATTGAAAGTAGCTTTGGTTGCGCAAGTAGGTTAATGAAGGTCTATCCACCCATCAGCATGTTGAGAAATCCAGTTTAACATGGTATGCGGATGCAGGTTTTGTTATCACACCGCGTAAGATTGCGTAAAATCATCGCAAAAAGTTCGCAGTTTAGAAAGGTCCTTGGCATTTTTCCGCGCGCGTGGCAAAAATTCCAGTCTGGCTTGAGTTCAGAATGCGCGCAGTGGCGCAAACGAAGGAGTGTTAGGAGTATGATTCAAAGGTAACAAGGTTCCAATGGTAAAATAATTAAACATTAAACATTGTCAGGATAATTATGCAATTGAGTTTAAGGTACACTCTTTTTTTATAAGAATAATCTTGATAAGAATAATGAGGCTCAAAATTGGTGAAATTTAGAATATTTTAAGAATCTTGTCAGCCTCAAGACCTTTTGAAACAATTATTCTTCAAGCGTGTTTTTTTACTTCTGAATTTTTTATGACATTTAATTACTCGTACTTCTTTATTCTTTTTCTTTGATATTCTGTAAATCTTTTTTTAGATTCATTTTGATGGCTTGTTCTGTTAGCCACCATATTTGTAATAGGAGTGCGTTTTTTTGGCATTGATGATAATAATAACAATTTATTGCCATATCTGCCGCGCTAAGACTAATTTAAAAATATTCCAAGGCTCAAAATAGCAAAAAATTAAGAAAATTGAGGCTCAGCAAAAAAATTAAGTATTCTTGTACAGGCCCGTAGGAAAAATTTCCTGATTGGGGGGGGGGGGGGCTTATCGAGCGCCTCTGGGGAAAATATTTGGTGCCACGCCATTTTAACGTCTTCCATACCTTTCAAACCGCTGATACTCTTTAGAGGCAATTTGAGAACATGTCCAAAACGGATAGCGGAAACGAATAACGTGAGATTGTGTGTTATGTGATATTCAATACTCTTATCTCTTAAAATCATTGGGGGCTGCAGCCCCCCTAGCCCCCCGCTTCCTACGGGCCTGTTATAAAAAGAAAGTGTATCAAACTTGCAATGGTGTAGATAACGCATCAATTATAAGCACTGTGAAGCTAGTAATGAATGAAATAAAAGTGAAAAGGCTTCTGCCAATGCAGGTAGATCTGATAGAAAAAATCAAGGTCAAAGATAACAAACAATTTTATTCTCCTCTACTATAATCCTTTATTTATAATATGAATATAGTTTGTGTGAATATATGCATGTGCTTCAAGTAGTTTTTCCATAGACAATAATAACCACTATCAATATTGCAGTATCAGAAAGTCGCTTCTATCTTTTAAAAATGCTTATAAGGTTTTTTAATGGATAAAGGGTAACCACTGCGAATTTGACAGCATCACAGAGACACAATCCTCAACGCATTGTAATACGTTCTTCCTTATTTGATTAATTTATCCGGTTTATTGGCTATGCATATTCGCTCTATCATATTCATCTATATTAATGATAGAAAGAAGAAAAAGGAAGCAAAATCTCAACAGTTTTCTTCCTTCTTTCCAATCTCTTTTTCATTCTTTTTTCTACTTTTATTTCATTTTCACGTTGGGACCAAGCAGGGATGCCAGAAGCATTGAAGGGCGCAGGGGGGGGGGCAGACATTCTTTGAAGGGCATTTGACCACAAAATTTATCTGTAAAATAGTAGAAAATCAGAAAAACTTGTGTCTTATTGAAGTAATGTGATGGTACCTCTCTGTCTATTCGATTGTCCATTCCAAAACAATTTGTGCTTTGTTCTCATTGATTTTCAAAAAGAATTTATAGAACTGAGCAAGGCATTTCTTGCCCCCTCTACCCCCCTTGGGAAAGGGCAAGGGGAGCAGCTGCCCCCATTGCCCCCCCTCTCCGGCATCGCTGGGACCAAATGATAAGCTTGTGTTAGTCCAACAAGAAAACAATGTCTTCTAAACAATTTTTTTTCAATATTCTCTATTTGATTAGCATTTTCAGTTTATTAATTATATTTTCAGTTTATCTATTCATTAATCAATTAATTATTTGCACAAACATAGCCGAATTTACTTTCTGAATCCAGGCATCTTTGTATGCATAAACATTTATCATGTATTCATCAAACTAAGGCTCGAACTTTAAATTTTAATGATATCTTAAAGCTTAATTTCATGAGTTGTCATAACAATATTTAAAATTATATTGAATAAAACTGCACAAAATCAAATCATCATTTTTTTCGCTTTTTTTTCTTGAGGGGAGAAAGTAAATAATGAATAAGCAAAATACGTATAAAGAAACTACCATTAAGGAGACAACCACCACCCAGGGGTCTGGTAGATTCTTTCAGCCTCTTTCCCATCTACATATTTATTTTTACATTTTAGGAATGAGATTTGAAATAACTTATACATAAATATAATATATATAGAGTGCCTGTGTGGCGCAGTGGATTGGTCGTTTGACTCAGAATGTGGCCCACGGGGTTCAAATCACGCTCAAGACTTAAAATTTTATATTTGGATAGCACCATTATCGTTAGTTTATTTATATCTATAGAGAGGGATACATCCGACCTGGACTGGCGGTAGTTCCCAGTCCTCTACGCGGAGATCTTAAATATGTGGCAAGAAGACAAAGAAGCTGATTGTCACTTTGCTTAATTGATTCTTTTGGATAGCTTCGCTTATGTTCTAATTGAATAGCTGCAGATTGATTAATTAACTGCTCTGTGTCAGCCAATGTCGAATTGATTTAAACATACATATGTGCCTGTGTGGTGCAGTGCAGTAGACTGGTACTTACTAATGGTGGTTGTACGCTACCACTCTTATGAGTAGGACATACTCCATGTTAGCCAATGCCTTATTGATACGTATATTTATCTATGTATAAAAGCATGTATTGCAGTGGATGTACTGCGCAGTGGATGTTTTGCGCAGTGGATTGCTCGTTTGACTCTGGTGACCGCGAACAGGGTTTGAATCACGGTCGAGGCTAAAAAAATTTTACAATTTGGTAGCAGCCTAAAAGTAAATATATTTACTCCAAGTCAGCCAATGCCTAATTGTTATTATATTTATTTATTCATATAAATATATATTAGTATTCCTTTTCAACCACGACCTATTAATAAAATATCGATCAAACAAATATCGTCAATTGAGAAGCCCGGTGGGTCACCTCCCATTGTCAATTGTAAGCACCCGTATCTTTAAAATCTCTGAGAAAGGGGTTCAATTTCATCCCAAACCAAGAACATAGAAGTTGGAAAAAGGGGTGTTTTTTTGATAAAAAACAAAAACATTTAAGAAAGAGGGTTTATAGGTCCAACTCATGGTATTAAAAAACAATATTCTTCTTTGGTTTCAGAGAAAAAGGGGTGCGCAATTTGAGGCACAAATCAGAGAAAAGGGTCAATTTTCTAGAGGCTCAGACGTGCGTGCTCACAATTGACAATGAGAGTTGACCCACCGGGTTATGAAGCTAAATCACACAGATCAGAGCAGGTAAAAGGCGTTAATCCACTCTGCTTTAAATTCCGGGCTTTTGACAGCGAAGCAAATTATTAGGATCAAAGGAATGTTGCAACGGATAAGGCTTTACTTAGAATGCAGAAGAAACCAAAAACACTTTTTCTCAAGGTTTCTAAGATACAATTTCACAGGAAAATTTATATAGAAATCACGATTTTGTAAGAATGTTTTAGACCAACTCGCAATTATGTTTAATTTTTGTTTCCATTGGGCGATACACGCTGAATTTTTCATTCATCCCTCCTCCGTCGCACCCTGCTCTAAAGCTTCTGTCGAGTTTGTAGAAGCCTAATTTCCAAAAAGATGCGTAGCAAGCTCTATATTCATGCTCCTAAATGATTAAATCTTGAAAATTGCAACCCTGTCCCTGATATACAGTCTCCCAATCCCACCGTCCTTTTCGGTCTTTTGCAGACAAGCACAGCACTGAAATGAAAGTCTATGCTGCCTCGTTTCCAAGATGTGATCGGATTTGCTTGGTCATGCTTGACAAGATTCCTTCGCAGCGTCCAGTTATTCACCGAACGTGCAAAATATTTAGGCGTCCTCAATTCCACTTCTTCAACGTGAATGTCATCGTGATTACACGCTTGCCTAGTGACTGCGGAGGAGCCAGCAGCCGCAGCAGCCTGGCTTTGAGACCAAAACTGAGGCATCGCGGCAATAATGTGGTATGTAAGGCAATGAAAATGGATGCGAGTTAGTCTCGAGTTTGGATACAACGTTGAGTGTTTTCCGAAAGTGTCCAGTGTCCAGTAAAGTATGTCACTCATCACAGCTAGAAGAGGAAAAATGCGAAAATGAGGAACGTAATTTATGAAAGATAATTAGAAAAATGATAACAGTTTCACAGTAATTTTTAATTAAGTATTCAAGTAGCGTTTAGACATTAGGTTTATTTTGGCACTACCACAGGGACGTAGGAAGCATTTGCAACATAAAGGGGGAGGGACACGGCGTTTCGAAGGGCAATTTTCAACGTCACCGCTATTGATGCCAGATTGCCTATAGAAGGGATGCTGCATCATATATTGAAGTTTCGCAGCTAGAGGCAGTTGGATATGGCTGCAGACAAAGGGCAGAGGCGATGGCCTGCTTTTATTTTGCAGAAACATCCCTTTATGAACAAAGGTGCCACCTAAACTGGGAACGTCTCTGCGCCAATATGACTGTAACAATCAATGCGCGAAAGAAATTACTGCAGTAACTGATATGTTTAACATTATTAGATAAATAATTCAAATAAGAGTTGAAAATGCTGTGAAATTGATAATAAATATAAAATTAGCAAATTTATGATTGATTTGAAAATATCGAAACTATTTGAGTAAGACTTGGTAACATGTTGAAAGTGTGAGCTTTCGGCTTCTATTTTTGGTATCTTGTGATATTTTAAAACAAATGGACGATGCATATCAAACTCTCTAGCACCAGCAAATTAAAAAGAAGAGGTAAAGATACCTATTTCAGGTGGCCATTGTCGCAAATCACCATCAGTCTGGTGAGGACCATCAAGTGCAACAGTCAAAAACGAAAGCTCCTGCTCATTCAGGCCGACGGAATCGACAAGGGGAAATATGGCCCGGACGAGTGACGTCAGAAAATCTTTATCTACCATGCTAGCTAATTCCAGATGAATAGGCACTTTTTTGTCAATGGTCTTTAAGTATTTGGCAAGATCTTGAAGTCTTTGCTGTCTAAAATCGGTCTTTTCACTTTCGAGTAAATGCAGCCCAGATATGACGATCAGCTCTGGTTTGTAGTCAACAAGACTGTCTGAAATAGATAAATAAATGTGCGATTGAGACTACAATTATTCTTTTAACAGCCTTTAAAATTTCACGATTCATTCTAAAACCACATTTTAAAATAGCCTACACTTTTTTTTTATAAACAACTCCAAATTTTGAATTCGCCCCAAAGGTTGTTTAGCTCAACTATAAAAACCGCCCCAAGAAGTTGTTTAGCAGTTGTTTAATTTTTGAGCCATTTTCGACAAAGAGGACGGAAAAAGAAATATATTTGATTTGTTTGTGAATGAAGTCTTCTGAACTGTTTTAAGGAAACATGCAATGCATGTACTGTGGCCATTTTTATCAAGTCTTTTGTTAATTTTATCTTCTTATATTTTAAAGTTTTAAAAAGAATAAAATATGAATGACACCTTTCACATAATGTCTAAAAAGTTGTTTAATTTTATGGCCACGAATTCGCCCCATTCAAGTTGTTTAGCAGTTGTTTAATTTTTAAGCCGATTTCGGGGCAGTTGTTTATTTTTGGAGTTGTTTTTAAAAAAAAAGTGTTAAAGATTAATCTTGAGCTGGAAGCTTCCATTTACAGGCTAAACAAGAGGCCCAAAGACCTATTAAGCCCCCTCTCTAATAAGCCCCCCACTCTATACAGCCTCCATTCTCATACTAGAAGTAGTGATGTAGTTCCTCTTAATATGTGCTACCTCTAATGTCATGTTTTCGACAGTCAAATGTTCTGTCTTTAATGTCTCTAGAAGCCATTTCAAAAACAAGATAGGAAAGTAGAGGAGGATAAAAATGTTTTATGTATTCTTGAGCATGGCTTGATTTAGAATGAATAAGATATAATAGATAATAAACAATAGATAATAAATAAAATTTAATAAATCATGAATAATCATAATGAATAATAAATAATACAAAATGAACAATAAATAATAGTTAACTAAATTCATACCAAAAAACGGTTCCATTGACGTCATCCTTGCATTTGGCGAATCTCTAGTTAATATGAATCTGTTTGAACATTTTGAAATTACCTCTCCCCATCGATCACCATCCCTGTATTCCATGATAATATGATACTGGTCCTCGGGCTGCCGTACTGTTGTCGGGACGTGTATCCTTGAGTCTAGCAGATCGGTAAGGCGAGGTCCCACTGGTCCACCGAGATGTATCTAGACAAGAGAAATTGGGTACATGAAAATAAAGATCATGAAAGAAAAAGACTCACTAACAAACAGGAAAACATGTGTTTAATGTTTTAGTTTTTGAAAGCACTGATTTCATTTCTTCATTTTATATATTTTCAAGCATTGGGCTTTATTGGAGGGGGGTCTATAAACTTTTTTGTTTTATGATGATTATTATTAGCAAAATGCTGCTTATACACGATTTCACTATTTCAGTGTAGAATAGGAAACGATAGTTTTTCACCGAATATGCTAATCGCTGTGGTTATCGATAACGTTTGTTGACCCTTGCAGTACCCAGACAATTTCACTTTGTAAAATGTATTCAATTAAATTTTTCAAATTGATACAGTGGAAGGAAGAAAATCACGAATGCTCAGAATTTACCACATTTATGGAAACTTTTCTGATTTGGCTTAAGACTATTGTGGGTGAAGTGGTGACTTGTAAAGATCTTGGAATTTCTTACATTTAGGTACCAAATTTCATCAGACAATCTATCAACGTTAGGAGGTAGAAAAGTGAAATAAATAGGGGAAAGCGTAAACAATTATAGAAAACTGCAATCAGAACATTAAAAATATTTTACATTTTACCCCCTGAAAAATAATGCTTTACTGCGTTTGTCATCGGGCCATATGGCCCGTCAGCTCTTCAGTTCAGTTCAGTTCAGGTTCTTCACGTTTTTGGTGACTAAATTGTAGAATGACTTGCATTCGAAAAAAGGCCTTTGGCTGAAACACCTTGAAAAAATTCATGAAGGAATTTGAAATCTACACTCACTGAACTGTTAGGGCTGGTGTATAGCATCTTCAATCCCATCAAAGCTGAATTGCCACCAACCGAAAACTAGAAAAGAAGATTCGAATTGATCAAACATGCTTATTAAATGTATTTTGTGTGGCGTATTTATGACTCATTCCTGTGAAAGCCATTGTTAAAGCCTGGTTTTCATTGATCGCAATTCATCGGCGTTCATCGGCGATGGAAGTGCTGGCACCGACATGGAATAGCATTCGCGATCATGGAATTGAAGTTCTTGCAACAAAGTGTGGAACTGCCCCCTTGTCTCTCTTTCTTGAAAAATCTCTCTGACCCAAATTCTCTTTCTCCGGTATTGCTTCTTCCATAAAAGTTGTCTCTTTCTTCTTTAAAGAGCAACGATTAGAAGCAGTTTTGCTAGTAAACGGAGGCATGTTGGATTCACTCGCACCAAATGAATTTGGCGCCAAGACAAGTAAGATAACGATTAATGAAAACCAGGCTTAACAAAAGCAATCATTGGCTGGACAGGATATTTATCAATATTGCACAGTCCATAAATGTCCATAGCACGAAATCAGCCTCGAAAGGTTTTGTGAAAAATATACATCACTAACAAAAAGGAAAATAATAAAGCTGGGTGTCAGAAAGAATACCGATAACAATAATAACAATAATCCTTACATCTAAAGTTGGAAATAACGTTAGTTCTACATAATGCGGACTAATATTAACAACTTATTTACAAACCTGACACTATCACAACTGTTAAGAGGGCTGGTTAACAGAATAGTGAGCAAACAGTTATGGCTGGACAATCTGTGTGTGGTGTGCGAGATTTTGTTTACCACTGCAAGTATCTGATAAAGTTGCAGGACCCTGAAATACCTCTGCTTCCAGTGATAGTTGAATTCCGGTGAGATGAGATGCGCTGCGACTGCTAAACCATCTTATATCTACCCTAGGAATTGAGTAGTTTCAACTATTCGTAAACCTGTTCTATCAGATACAAATGCTTCTGTCCTTTCAGCCATACAGCCGTGTATGACGTTCTCCTCTTCTTGCCAGCATTTGTCCGAGCAAGCTTCTTTTTGCTGGACTGACCAATCAAATGATGTGGAAATATATTTTTAAGGTCCATCTTAAAAACTTTGAAAAAGTAAAACTTTTCTTCGGCATGTGAAAAACCTTCCAATCTTGTTGATGCACTGTGATTTCCTGCTAACCAAATCTCACCTTAGTCGCAAAACTTGTGCTGTGCGTCGCTGCCGCTGCGAGGGGAAATATTTCCCACAGCCGCATGTCGTTGATTGCGTATGTTATTCAAATCCATTGCGCTAATGACTAATTTCCTTTGATAATTTAGGGTATCAGATTTTTGTATAGTTGTTGGATTATTTTTGCACGTTAGGTATGAAAATTGAAATTAATGGACACGATAACGAATCTCAATTCTGATTGGATAATTACTATGGAGCGATTTACTATATAGCTTGATGTTTTGTAAGTGAGAGTCAGATCGTAGATAGAGAATCACACCATATGTTGGAATTGATTAAAAAGATTGTTATAAGAAACTTGTGTTGTTTCTGAATTTCTTCTCGTCAAGATCCAAACGAGTGTGAGGGAGATTCCTCAGCAGCTGTGATGGAATCACCCCATCCACAATCAAGACATTGCCATTCTATGCTTAAACAAACGGAGAATGCTACGGTATTCCCAGTCAAAATTTCCTACTCAGAGGGGTACATTCTTCTTTTTCCTTGATTTTTCTCTGTTTTTATTTTCTTTATTTTTCCTTGCATATGCAATAACCTTCAGCTTGTTGAAGTTTGCATTAATTGGTAGACAGATAGATAAACAAGCCTTCACAACAACAACATTGTCCGGCAGCGCTAACTGTGCCCCAGCCCCTTGAAAGTTGGATACTACAAGAATTCAATTCAACTACAGATGACAATCTTCAAAGGTTTACTCACTTTTGCAGCTGTGATTGCAAGGGCTGCCTTTATCAGTTTGTCAAATAATTCTTTTGATGCAATGAATCGTTCAGCTGCCGCACATTTGCTGAAATGATGAAAGAAACACTCATCCAGTTCTTGAAATGAATTGATCATGTTGTGATCTTGAGAACTTCCAGATGCTATCAATTTCAACTCATTGAAAACCTCAACTGCTGAGACAATCACATCCACATTTGCATTCACCCTAAAAATAAACAGCATCTTTATGGCAAATTTTTATTCTAAGGGAATGCTAGCCTAACTGTATCAAAATTACTTGAAGTTCAAACCATTTTTTTTTCTTGGTTTTAACATTTTTGCTTTTCAATCTCCCAGCAGGGCATTCAGATTTCTAAGAATGCTTCCTGAACCTACCATCACTGGTGCATACACCCTAAACCATTCTTTTGCACTTTCATCATAAAATTGTTTTTTTTACCTTTATTTCCTTTTAATTTTTCAGATTCATTTATTAAATATCAATTCAACCTTATCTCTATGGTTATTGTTCATCTTCAAATCATGTCAACTAGGTGAATGGCCTGGTTTAAATGTTACTATTATTTTGTTTTTATTGACTTGTAACTAAAATCTCAAAATATCATAATTTGCTGCAAAAAGTTTTGAGTTCAAGATTAGCCTAACTATAAGGATTCCATTGTACTTTCTGACAAGACCTCAGGAGTGTATCCATGGACCAGTCTGCAGAGCATGGCAGAACTTGACGATATCTTGCGCGTGCAAGGTATAAAATGGGGAATGAACTGCATGCACATCTGATTCTCTCGGTTGCATCAAGCCCCCCTAGGTACCTATATTGATCCTATACTCACACAATAAGTGTGTGCAAGGCCTAATTTTTGGAGTGCACATCAATCTGTTGCAAATTTTCTTGTGCGTGCAGTTGCCACGCTCTGCAGACTGGTCCATGGAAGAGTTGCACTTGCAAGAGTGGGAATTTGCAGAGTATGGCCTCTCTTGACAAGATCTTGGGTGCGTCAACAGTCCCATACCTCAGGTGCAGGTGTTCAAAAATGTACAAAAATCGTAAGGAGAACCACTACAATATGGGTACCACTGCACAAACAGAAAAACTTCATAATCTATAGGGCACCATTGCCATACTATGCATTCTGGCTTTTTTACATGCTATTTGGTAAATTCTGCTTTAGTTTTTATTTCAAACTAAAGACGGTAAGGGAAAAGGGAATTTCGACCATGCCGCTGCTGCAAAAATCTCCCACAAAACTATTTCTTAAATTTAACATGAAGCTCATGTGCGACAAACTCATGAATACTGACCAGGGTGTTGTAGCTCCTTCGAAATCCACTCTTGGCCATTTATGAAATTATTTATCATCAACCAGATTGGAGAGTTTGATGTGCGCGGGGGACTCTTAAGTTATCTGCGTGCCCATACGCGCAATCAACAGCGTTAAAATCTTTATTCTATATTTCGAGATTTTGTTGACGCCTTTGACATCATTATGATGGAATTTAAAAACTTTGAAGCGATAACTCATATGAAACACGTTTAAAACGATGTTTAAAACATGCGCTATCGCAATTTTAACGCGATTGTATTTTACTTGTATTGTACCTATATAAGTTCTACTCTACTGATATGCGCTTGGTTGATATAAATTTTGATACTATTTGCGCCATTTCTACCCCCGTTGGAAAATCCCCTGCGCAGTTTCCAACTTTTCCAATCTGGATCATCAAAGGGCGAAATTAAGCTGAGCTCAGCCCACAGCAACTTTTCTTACCCCACAGCAACCTTTGTAAATCCTGGCCCAGCTTCTTCTGTAGCTAGGTCTAGGCCAATCAGTGCATCATCTTCACGCGTGTGCCAATAACGTTTTAGCCTTTCTTTGTTAGTCAGGGCAAGTAGAGCAATCAACGTTGCTATTATGAAGTGCTCGAAAATCGACGCCATTTTTGCTTACAGTCAGAATCTTTGCAGTCTCACTATGATAACGAGTCTCATACAAAAAATTATTGAATTTGACATTGTTCTCTTTTGGGGTCTCTAACTGGGGATCCAGAAAAAAATTCGAATAAAGCCCCCTCCGATTCAGAAAAAAGCGCAGGGGTGTGACAGCCCTCCCCCCACCCTCTAATGTATGATCCTGTGTTCAATTTGTGAATGACTTACATTGTCGGAAGTGGGCTTTATTTTTGCAATTTTCCAAATTAAAATATAGTCTCCAGACAAAGAATATTTGATAGCTAAAAGATCCTGAATATCATAGGAAAATCAACGAAGCGAAGGGCACAAAATGCGGTATATAATCACACAAGATATTATAAAATAGTGACTAGTGACATCAATTAGAAAAACTTGTTTATTAGAATTCAAAATGAAAAATCCCATTTTCCTAAATGTCCTTTTTTGCTAGTTATATTGGCGCAAACTGTTACTTTTAAGTCAGGAAATACAAAAAAAACATCCCAAATGCACCACCAAATTTGGCCCCCCCCCCAACACCCCACAATCGACCACACCATCGGTGAAATATCAGAGTATGTTAAAAAATGGCATGCTCCCTCTTGAGATCCTTCAGGCTCGTGTGATCAAATTCAAAGCAACCCTATGTTCTCTTATAAAAAGCAACAATATTATGATTTCTTTTTGATTTTAATTTTGCTCTTTGCTTTTTCTATGCCTTGAGGTATTTTCGTTGTAAAAACCATGGAAATAAAGTGCAGCTCTTCGATTCTCATCTTCGAATACAATGCATCAAATATCGCCAGTGGTGGACTGGCCCACCGGTCAATCGGCCAATGGCCGGTGGCCCCCTTGCAAATTCTTCTAAAAGGGCCCCTTTTTGACGAAAATGTCCCCAGTCCGCCACTGTATTTCGCTATTAATGACCTCACCAAAAAACTCCAATCCACTCTATGTGCACGTTGCCTATTCTGATGGGTGGACATCTTATCATCCAAATTTTTTTAGCTTTAATATGTATCTAATACCCCCCTAAAATCCATAAAACATTAGTGTTTTGAAATTTTTTCACTTGCGAGGGAATTGGATCCAATGGGTAGGAACCACCTTAAAAACTTTCAAAACCGTGTGGGGTGTGACACCCCCATACCACCATAATTTTCGTCCCTGGCCATTCTGGTCCATACACTATTTTGCTCAAAATTGTGGTGGTGCATTAGGGTTTTTTCATTATTGCATACAAAAAATTTGTCCAGCGCCTCCTCATTCTTGTGTTAAAAAATAAAAGTCCTGCCTTAATCTCCTTCTGCCAACGCCATTTGCGTATCCGTTCACTGTCCTGGCAGAATAATGCAGCCATTTTTTATACATTTCTCAAACATCCCCATCTCATTAAGCAGGTCTCCTTGCCCAATCTCTGCTAACCCTTCCGCTAACCAAGCAATGCATGTCGTTGATTGCGTATGTTATTCAAATCCATTGCGCTAATGGCTAATTTCCTTTGATAATTTCGGGTATCAGATTTTTGTATAGTTGTTGGATTATTTTTGCACGTTAGGTATGAAAATTGAAATTAATGGACACGATAACGAATCATAATTCTGATTGGATAATTACTATGGAGCGATTTACTATATAGCTTGATGTTTTGTAACTGAGAGTCAGATAGTAGATAGAGAATTACACCTGATGTTGGAATTGATTAAAACGATTATTATAAAAAACTTGTGTTGTTTCTGAATTTCTTCTCCTCAAGATCCAAACGAGTGTGAGGGAGATTCCTCAGCAGCTGTGATCGAATCACCCCATCCACAATCAAGACATTGCCATTCTACGCTTAAACAAACGGAGAATGCTACGGTATTCCCAGTCAAAATTTCATACTCAGAGGGGTACATTCTTCTTTTTCCTTGATTTTTCTCTGTTTTTATTTTCTTTATTTTTCCTTGCATATGCAATAACCTTCAGCTTGTTGAAGTTTGCATTAATTGGTAGACAGATAGATAAACAAGCCTTCACAACAACAACATTGTCCGGCAGCGCTAACTGTGCCCCAGCCCCTTGAAAGTTGGATGCTACAAGAATTCAATTCAACTACAGATGACAATCTTCAAAGGTTTACTCACTTTTGCAGCTGTGATTGCAAGGGCTGCCTTTATCAGTTTGTCAAATAATTCTTTTGATGCAATGAATCGTTCAGCTGCCGCACATTTGCTGAAATGATGAAAGAAACACTCATCCAGTTCTTGAAATGAATTGATCATGTTGTGATCTTGAGAACTTCCAGATGCTATCAATTTCAACTCATTGAAAACCTCAACTGCTGAGACAATCACATCCACATTTGCATTCACCCTAAAAATAAACAGCATCTTTATGGCAAATTTTTATTCTAAGGGAATGCTAGCCTAACTGTATCAAAATTACTTGAAGTTCAAATCATTTGTTTCCTTGTTTTTAACATTTTGCACTTTTCAATTTCCAAGAAAAGCATTCAGATATCCAAGAATGCTTCCTGAACCTACCATCACTGGTGCATACACCCCAAACCATTCTTTTGCACTTTCATCATAAAATTGTTTTTTTTTACCTTTATTTCCTTTCAATTTTTCAGATATTAAATATCAATTCAACCTTATCTCTATGGCTATTGTTCATCTTCAAATCATGTCAGCTAGGTGAATGGCCTGGTTTAAATGTTACTATTATTTTGTTTTTATTGACTTGTAACTAAAATCTCAAAATATCATAATTTGCTGCAAAACGTTTTGAGTTCTAGATTAGCCTAACTATAAGGATTCCATTGTACTTTCTGACAAGACCTCAGGAGTGTATCCATGGACCAGTCTGCAGAGCATGGCAGAACTTGACGATATCTTGTGCGTGCAAGGTATAAAATGGGGAATGAACTGCATGCACATCTGATTCTCTCGGTTGCATCAAGCCCCCCTAGGTACCTATATTGATCCTATACTCACACAATAAGTGTGTGCAAGGCCTAATTTTTGGAGTGCACATCAATCTGTTGCAAATTTTCTTGTGCGTGCAGTTGCCACGCTCTGCAGACTGGTCCATGGAAGAGTTGCACTTGCAAGAGTGGGAATTTGCAGAGTATGGCCTCTCTTGAC
Organism: Catostylus mosaicus; assembly: GCA_964019065.1. Lineage (NCBI taxonomy): Eukaryota > Metazoa > Cnidaria > Scyphozoa > Rhizostomeae > Catostylidae > Catostylus > Catostylus mosaicus. The sequence goes on from OZ025198.1 coordinate 5,781,805, forward strand.
AAGATCTTGGGTGCGTCAACAGTCCCATACCTCAGGTGCAGGTGTTCAAAAATGTACAAAAATCGTAAGGAGAACCACTACAATATGGGTACCACTGCACAAACAGAAAAACTTCATAATCTATAGGGCACCATTGCCATACTATGCATTCTGGCTTTTTTACATGCTATTTGGTAAATTCTGCTTTAGTTTTTATTTCAAACTAAAGACGGTAAGGGAAAAGGGAATTTCGACCATGCCGCTGCTGCAAAAATCTCCCACAAAACTATTTCTTAAATTTAACATGAAGCTCATGTGCGACAAACTCATGAATACTGACCAGGGTGTTGTAGCTCCTTCGAAATCCACTCTTGGCCATTTATGAAATTATTTATCATCAACCAGATTGGAGAGTTTGATGTGCGCGGGGGACTCTTAAGTTATCTGCGTGCCCATACGCGCAATCAACAGCGTTAAAATCTTTATTCTATATTTCGAGATTTTGTTGACGCCTTTGACATCATTATGATGGAATTTAAAAACTTTGAAGCGATAACTCATATGAAACACGTTTAAAACGATGTTTAAAACATGCGCTATCGCAATTTTAACGCGATTGTATTTTACTTGTATTGTACCTATATAAGTTCTACTCTACTGATATGCGCTTGGTTGATATAAATTTTGATACTATTTGCGCCATTTCTACCCCCGTTGGAAAATCCCCTGCGCAGTTGAGCCGGGTTGGCAGCGCTCGGGACGAAATAGACAAGCCGGGACGAAATAGACAAGCAGGGACGAAATAGACAAGGATTGTTATAACTCATAGAAATGACTAGTAACCGAAACGAAACTAACAGAATATGAATCGCTGTCGCCCATTCTACCTTTTTGATGAGTTTGTAATTTCTTTTTTGTATGTTTTCTTGCTGAAAACTCGAATTTATTTTCAAGCTACGAGCGGCCTAAACAGCTAGCGCCTTCGCAGCAACGGGTCAAAATAAGCAAGAAGCAATGAGCGCTCGGGACGAAATAGACAAGCAGGGACGAAATAGACAAGTCTTTTTATTACTCAAAGAAATGATCTGCAATTAAGATTAAATTATCATAATATGAAACACCGTCGTCTATATTACACAACTTTGTTATTTTTACGTATTTTACTCCGTGCTATTGTCTTATTGCTCTTGGGACGAAATAGACAAGCCGGGACGAAATAGACAAGCCTGGTCGAGATAGACAAGCAGGGACGGAATAGACAAGTCTTCTTATAACTCTTGAAAATGATAAATAACCGAAACAAATCAGCCAGAATATAAATCACCCTCTCAAATTCTATCTTTCTCGATATTTTTATAATGTTTAACTTGTTGTTTTCATGCTTATTTCTTGAATTCATTCCAACTTTTATTGGTAGCGCTCGGGACGAAATAGACAAGCCGGGACGAAATAGACAAGCAGGGACGAAATAGACAAGGATTCTTATAACTCAAAGAAATGAACTGTTATTGAAACAAAACTATCAGAATAAGAATTGCCATCTTCACTTCTATCGGAAAACAATTTTTTTTATTTTTTTATTTCTCTTTTACTTGTTAAATTTTTGAAATTATCCCCACTGAGTTGACAGCGCTAGGGACGAAATAGACAAGCAGGGACGAAATAGACAAGGATTCATATATCTCATATAAACGACCAGTAATCGAGACGAAACTAACAGAATATAAATCGCTGTCGCCCATTCTACCTTTTTCATGAGTTTGTAATTTCCTTTTTGGTCCTTTTCTTGGTTAAAATTTGAATTTATTTACTAACTACGAAAGGCCTAAACAGGTAGCGCCCTCGCAGTTACGGGCAAACTAAGCTAGGGACGAAATAGACAAGCAGGGACGAAATAGACAAGTCTTCTTATAACTCAAAGAAATGAACTGTTATTGAAACAAAACTATCAAAATAAGAATTGCCATCTTCACTTCTATCGGAAAACAATTTCTTTTTACTTTTTCATTTCTCTTTTACTTGTTAAATTCTTGAAATTATCCCCGCTGAGTTGACAGCGCTAGGGACGAAATAGACAAGCAGGGACGAAATAGACAAGGATTCATATATCTCATATAAACGACCAGTAATCGAGACGAAACTAACAGAATATAAATCGCTGTCGCCCATTCTACCTTTTTCATGAGTTTGTAATTTCCTTTTTGGTCCTTTTCTTGGTTAAAATTTGAATTTATTTACTAACTACGAAAGGCCTAAACAGGTAGCGCCCTCGCAGTTACGGGCAAACTAAGCTAGGAACGAAATAGACAAGCAGGGACGAAATAGACAAGGATTCATATATCTCATAGAAATGATCGGAGATCGAAACGAATCTATCATAACATGAATCGCTTTTAAAAAGACTACCTTTTTGGTGACTTTGTAATTTCTTTTTTGGTTCTTTTCTTGGTCAAAATTTGAATTTATTTACAAACTACGAACGGCCTAGACAGATAGCGCCCTCGCAGCAACGGGTCAAAATAAGCAACAAGCAATGAGCGCTCGAGACGAAATAGACAAGAAGGGACGAAATAGACAAGTCTTTTTATTACTCAAAGAAATTATCTGCAATTAAGATTAAATTATCATAATATGAAACACCGTCGTCTATATTACATAACTGTGTTATTTTTACGTATTTTACTCGGTGCTATTATCTTATTGCTCTTGGGACGAAATAGACAAGCCGGGACGAAATAGACAAGCCGGGACGAGATAGACAAGCATTCTTATAACCCTTAAAAATGATAAAAAATCGAAACACATTAGCCAGAATATAAATCACCCTCTCAAATTCTATCTTTTTCGATAATTGCATAATGTTTAACTTGTTGTTGTTTTCAAAGAATTGCACTATCATTGAAACAATCAGAATATGAATCACTATCTTCAATAGTTTTATCATTTTGACGTTTCCTACCCTGTTCTAGGGTCTTTCCACTCTATAGCTATCATGAAATGGTGCATCCAAGTCGAAACGATAGCAACAGAATTCGATTAATATTACTTTTTTGTGAGTTTACATTTTATTTTCCTTTTTGCCAAAAAATTTTATTTGCATTGATCTTCATGTTTCTCCTTCATAATCAAGTTCGTTTGAGAAGATACAATGATATCGACTGTGAATTATGATGTAAATATAAAAAATAGAAAGACTAATTATGCATAATCGTACTACTTTGGGTACTATTTTCAGTCATGATTCGTCACATACAATTAAAAGTAGACGATAGTAATAACGCAGTATGAAACTAAATTATAAGAATAAGATGTATCTATATTTTGACTGGAAATGTTTATATGTTTCAAATTATATTACCTTCTAAGATCATTATTAAATGTCTAAATGCATTCATCGGTATCTACTACCTCTGGCTTTGATAATTGGTGGTACATAACAGCTGCAAAGTGGGAGGCGGGGTAAGATGATGAAAGAGGCCAAGCCATTTTCTTCAGATTTTTAATACTGTTTTTGAAAAGTTTAGGTCAAATCAATTTTGTTGTCAATTTTAAAGATTATCTTTCATCAAGAAACGAAATTCAAGGGCCTACCCCTACTCTATATTTTGACACAACCCCTACCGCTGTTGGCACCAATTATCTAGATTGATATCCACCAAATTCTGACGCCACAAGTTCCTTACCCTTAAAAATGGTCGGGGAAAACTTTACATGAACTTTATCCCGTCAATAAATGATGAAAAAACACAGCCGTTAAGTAGTAAGATGTAGGAATGTTAATGAATATCCAAAACTTTAAGAAATTGCTGTTGGTAAGTTCAATAATTTGTGGGTAGGTAACTGAAGATTCCACTTTATTTCTTTGAGATAGAAGTGTCTAATAACTACGGCAACGTGCAATTTGCACACTTCCAACTCTCGTCGGAAAAATCCCCACACTCACAACTATTATGGTACCATTCTAGGCAATTGCAGCATTGAGTCATACTCGTTCCAACATCTGGCATTTGACAGTGACAGTATATATCAGCATTTATTTTCTATTTTACTCCGCTAGAAGGCCGTGAGTACTCATCAAACTCAAATTTCTCAAATGAATGGTCCTCTAGGCAATTTGGAAGCTTTTTGCTCAAATTTCGATAGTCGAAACAGATGAACCGTGGATCAATTTTTTTTGCAAGACAAACTGCAAAAAATATCGCAGCTACGTCACTGTACGTATCTTTCAACGCCGATGTGACGTCCATAACATCAATTATCAATTCGTTCATTTTGTACCCTCTAAATCTTGCGGCATAATCCAACAAGGACACATCATACCTTATTTCGCTTCCACGCAAATGGAATCTCTGCAAACAATCATATAGAGATACATGGCCGTTTGGCGATAAAATGTTGGATATTGTCGCCCAGTGGCAATTTGATAAATGCCTTATTTTATATATTTGTATGAAGGGTCTTCCATCTCCCACATAGTTTTCTGCAATATCAATACTAACCAATCCAGCATAGTCTGCGCTTGAATCGTAAATTATCTGAGTTGCATTATTAATAATATCATCCGTTAGTGTCTCTTCAGGCAAGTTGGTCACGTGTACATTACAATGTCTAGCCTCTGTCTCAGAGATTTCAAAATCAACTGTAGCCTCCTTAGAAAGTGTCAAATGGTCACTATTATTCTTATTATCTAGGAATCCATCACGGAAAAAGTTTTCAATGCATTGCTCATCATTTCTATCCGATTTTCTAGAGGAAAGGGGTGTAGAAGTTTTCAATGGTTTGAGCTGCCCCCTTTCATCCAAAAATATTGAACTTGATTTCTTCCTTGAAGATACTTCTAGGCTATTGCTCGATGTATCTGATATAACCCCATCTAATATACCCAATTCATCTATTTTCTCTATTCTTATATTGCTTGCATCTAAAGTGGATATATGCTGATGCTGCGAATCAATCAACAAAGGGACATCTTCTGAACCACTCAAAGTTTCACACTCAAATTCGGAAGAATTAATAACCAATTCCTCCAAGTCTGATGTTGGTGATGAAGATACTGATAAGTAGAGAGAAACTGAATCTAGGTCGTCAGGTAGATGATCACAGTCATATGCACCAATGCTTGGATGAATGTCTGGAAAATTTTCAACGTCAGACACCCTTAACGAATCCAAAGAAAGATCATCGAAATTACTATGAGCAGGAGCCTCCTCAAGATAACTACCAGAAAGAGCTGACTTTGCAAAATCCTCAGACTCCGCAAAGATATTATGAAGAGGATCTTCCTCGAAATTATAGACAGAAGTGTCAAAGTTTTTTTTTGAAATATCGGACTGATCAATAGGAGGCTTTTGTATGGGACCACATGCAAATATAGCCCTACCATACTCATCAAAATCAACCTCCAGCCCTGTGCTGACTTCTCGTTCATGAATAAATTTATTGTTTTTCGCTTCATTAGCCAAGTCAATTATAGACCTGAACAGGAACATGTGGTTTATTGGCTTCATTTGATTTAGAAAGTGCCGGTTCTTATTGTAAGAACCATGAAGCTGCTCAACTGTTTCACTATTAATTTTCCCGCTTAACTCTTTTACACACGTTATTCGCCTGAGTGATTCAACCTCAGAGCTTGTGTTGGACTCATGGAATCTATCAAACAAAACCAGACAAGCATCGCTACCAGTTATTGGATGACAGCCTATATCCACAGGATTACTTTTTGTCCCGACTTTTTCTAGGAAAGGGAATGAAATGTGTAGCTTATTACCAAGAGCAAGTGCAATATTTTCAGGAGTAGGACGTGCTACACGACCATCGTGGGGTTTAAAAAAGTTGCCATGGTGAATGTTACCATGCTTAGCAACAATGTGGGCCATATCATTAATGAATACGTTTGGTTTGTGCTTTAAACTACGCAATACATCAAGATAGTCTCTCGGACTTTCTCCTCGTAGCAGAAATTTCACTGCATAAATTATGCCATGGGGGCATGCTACTGTTAACCAACCACCCGAGCAGCCAACAAATTTTTGAAAGACCTTGTTGAACTTCTCATTTCTACTTCCAAGCCCATCCTTTATGCGGTTGATAATGTCCAATTTCCTTCCCTTGCAACTAACACCCACTTTACGTGCCAACTTACGTAAATCATTCAATTTGCTTTCAAACATGGTTTCAATCAGCCGCTCTTCCGACAATTCCCTACAATCGATTTCTATCTCCCCCGTCTCCCAGTGTATTTTCCGACTCTCACTATTGTACAAGAAGTTGCAGTTTCTCGAATTTGGCCCTATATATGGCGACCAATTAAGTAAGTTAGGTTGGATATCGATTGATGTAATCTTCCTATTTCTAAAACCCCTGCTCAACATTGCCTTTGTAACTGTTTTCCAGAAATCCTCACAGTTAACTAAATCTCTTTCTACCTCGTCACAGTTTTGAAGGAATTTATTTGCATCATCAGTTTCTTTATACTTGAAAACAACCTTTCTGTTCAGATCGGCGATTAACACAGAAGGGAAGTATCCACAATCAACACAGTTAAAGTTATAAACCCTTTTGCTCAAGGCCTCGAAATGCATATATGCATTTAACACTGCCTGGCCATCGACCTTAAAATGCCAAATATTTTCTATGATGGAACAAAAAGTACCCACTGCTAAATGGTTTGACTGGCTACTTCTTAGAAAACAACATACATCTAGAGAGAGCAACAAAATATCGTCAAAGTTGTGGACACCGTCTGAGTATTCCTGATAACGATAGAAGTTGTTACAGTCAATGCATCGTCTAAAAAAGGTTTCTATGCCATCTATGTACCCCTGCATGGTTAAAATGCGCGCCGAAGATATTATGTTATATGGGCCAGATAACAGATTTTCACAATCTTGACAAATTACTTCGTTAGGGTAAAATACTTTTGGAAAAAGATCCTTGTTACAGATTAGGTAATCATTCGGGATTGGGAATGGAACTTGCTTACATGCCAACCAGTATATCATCATCTTATCTAGGGATTCTTCCGAATACGGTGGATATGCTGTTTTTTCAGAGGTAGTCTCCTGGCTGTTGATTTCATCCCCATTTTGGATACCGCCGTCATGACTTAAATCAATTTTGGTGGACGTATTCCCCTTTATGACCCTCCTCTGATACAAATACCAGATTGCAATTGCCTTGTGGAGGCAGAAATACTTTATATTCTGTTAGTTTCGTCTCGATTACTGGTCGTTTATATGAGATATATGAATCCTTGTCTATTTCGTCCCTGCTTGTCTATTTCGTCCCTAGCGCTGTCAACTCAGCGGGGATAATTTCAAGAATTTAACAAGTAAAAGAGAAATGAAAAAGTAAAAAGAAATTGTTTTCCGATAGAAGTGAAGATGGCAATTCTTATTTTGATAGTTTTGTTTCAATAACAGTTCATTTCTTTGAGTTATAAGAAGACTTGTCTATTTCGTCCCTGCTTGTCTATTTCGTCCCTAGCTTAGTTTGCCCGTAACTGCGAGGGCGCTACCTGTTTAGGCCTTTCGTAGTTAGTAAATAAATTCAAATTTTAACCAAGAAAAGGACCAAAAAGGAAATTACAAACTCATGAAAAAGGTAGAATGGGCGACAGCGATTTATATTCTGTTAGTTTCGTCTCGATTACTGGTCGTTTATATGAGATATATGAATCCTTGTCTATTTCGTCCCTGCTTGTCTATTTCGTCCCTAGCGCTGTCAACTCAGTGGGGATAATTTCAAAAATTTAACAAGTAAAAGAGAAATAAAAAAATAAAAAAAATTGTTTTCCGATAGAAGTGAAGATGGCAATTCTTATTCTGATAGTTTTGTTTCAATAACAGTTCATTTCTTTGAGTTATAAGAATCCTTGTCTATTTCGTCCCTGCTTGTCTATTTCGTCCCGGCTTGTCTATTTCGTCCCGAGCGCTACCAATAAAAGTTGGAATGAATTCAAGAAATAAGCATGAAAACAACAAGTTAAACATTATAAAAATATCGAGAAAGATAGAATTTGAGAGGGTGATTTATATTCTGGCTAATGTGTTTCGATTTTTTATCATTTTTAAGGGTTATAAGAATGCTTGTCTATCTCGTCCCGGCTTGTCTATTTCGTCCCGGCTTGTCTATTTCGTCCCAAGAGCAATAAGATAATAGCACGGAGTAAAATACGTAAAAATAACAAAGTTGTGTAATATAGACGACGGTGTTTCATATTATGATAATTTAATCTTAATTGCAGATCATTTCTTTGAGTAATAAAAAGACTTGTCTATTTCGTCCCTGCTTGTCTATTTCGTCCCGAGCGCTCATTGCTTCTTGCTTATTTTGACCCGTTGCTGCGAAGGCGCTAGCTGTTTAGGCCGCTCGTAGCTTGAAAATAAATTCGAGTTTTCAGCAAGAAAACATACAAAAAAGAAATTACAAACTCATCAAAAAGGTAGAATGGGCGACAGCGATTCATATTCTGTTAGTTTCGTTTCGGTTACTAGTCATTTCTATGAGTTATAACAATCCTTGTCTATTTCGTCCCTGCTTGTCTATTTCGTCCCGGCTTGTCTATTTCGTCCCGAGCGCTCATTGCTTCTTGCTTATTTTGACCCGTTGCTGCGAAGGCGCTAGCTGTTTAGGCCGCTCGTAGCTTGAAAATAAATTCGAGTTTTCAGCAAGAAAACATACAAAAAAGAAATTACAAACTCATCAAAAAGGTAGAATGGGCGACAGCGATTCATATTCTGTTAGTTTCGTTTCGGTTACTAGTCATTTCTATGAGTTATAACAATCCTTGTCTATTTCGTCCCTGCTTGTCTATTTCGTCCCGGCTTGTCTATTTCGTCCCGAGCGCTGCCAAGACAGTTGAGTTTTTGTCGCATTGTTTACATGCTTGACAAATGGAGCAGATCCTGAAGCCCACATGACTGTCGTAAGATAAATACTTATTCCTTTATTGATGTGACAATAATACGTTATTTGCAGGTATGGACAAAATGTTTCTCATTTAGAAGAGCAAAACAACTTCTGGTTGAAGGGCTACCCTCCCTAAATGATTGAAATATGAAATATATGAAATATGGAATGGCATGGCTGAGTCTAAACATCCTAAAGGATGCTTGAGCATCCTCCTCCCTAAGATCAAACATTTTCAAACATTTGATTTAGGGGTTTTCTTTCGTTTAGTTGTAAATTTTTGATATTGTAAATAGGTTTTGGATTGTAAATAGGTTTTGGATTGTAAATAGGTTTTGGATTGTAAATAGCTTTTAATTTGGTTTCATCATTTGCTTTTTCAGACTTAGTTTAGTTTAGTTTCATTTAATTTTATTTGAGGGCCCCCTGGAAATCAGCACTCGTGCTGAAGGGCTACCACCCCCCAGCTAAATAATTGAAAAATGGGTATGAAAAAGGTGAAATTTCTTTTAATCAGGGCAAACCTATTTGTCTTTTAAAATGGAAATTCCTTGCTAATGTTTTTTCCATGCTGGAGGAAAAAGTATTACTAAAATCTAGCCTAGACTATGTTCTAGACAATTTATTACTCAAATACCAAAATACCCAATATGAACGTGATATACTCAGTCTTAAACCCAATAACCAGTTTGCAGAGTATGACTCATCTTGAAAAGATCTTTGGTGCGCCAACAGTCTTGTGGGTGCGCTAAAACTAAAACAAATTCTTTTGAATACAAGTCTACAGGATAGGCCCACACATTCCACCTAAGCAGCAAAAACTTCAATGATTTATTAAATGATTTCCATACATCCTGATTTTCTAAATCTTGCCACCGATACTTTTTGAAAAGAATATAAAAATTTAAAGATAATCACCTTAATCTATTTATGAAGAAACGATAGTTAAGTTACATTGATCACACTTCTCAAAATATTATATAGTTCTTGATTTGCAATCTAACAATGCTGTGTGAAGAAAGCCCCCTTGGTAATGCGCTGAAGCAAACAATTTTGCCTAAAACTTCCAAGAAGTATGAATAGGTATATTAATTACTACATGTGGGCAGTTAGGGTGGCTTTTCACAGGACAAACTGCTTTCCATCAGCCCAATTGGCTTGAAGCTTAAAATTGATTGATTAATAATTATCAATTTTTAGCCCCAAATTATTGCTCACAATGGATACCCAGTTGAAGAGCATTTTGTAACAACAAAAGATGGTTACATTCTTGGTGTTCATCGAATTCCTCATGGGCGAGGGGACAGTGCCAATGGTACCAGACCAGTTGCCTTTCTTCAGCATGGCCTACTATGCTCCAGTGCAGACTGGGTAGTGAATTTGAAGAATGAAAGTCTTGGATTTCTGTTGGCAGATGCTGGCTTTGATGTTTGGCTTGGAAACAGCCGTGGTAATACATATTCAAGAGCCCATGTTACACTAAGTGTTGATTCTGATGAATTTTGGAGGTTTAGGTATGATGACATGTTATGATGTGTTATGTTATCATTTTAACACTATGCTATGTTATGTTATCATTTTAACACTATGCTATGTTATGTTTGTGCTACACTTTGCTATGCCATGTTATATTCCATTGGGTTACTGTTATGTTATGTTATGTTATGTTATATTATATTATATACATATGTATAAATATAAATATAAATATAAATATGAATATACATGCTTAATTTTGACAATCGTTGCATCAAAGTGTAGAGGTCTTTTCTCCATTTCATTCATTTTATTTCATTCTCAATTTTATTTATTGCAGCTGGGACCAGATGGCCAATTTTGATTTGCCTGCTGTTCTAGCATACATTAAAGAGAACACAAAACAAGAGCAGCTGTATTATGTGGGCCATTCACAAGGCACCATGATTGCCTTTGCTGAATTCTCCTCAAACCAAGAGCTCGCCAAATCTGTGAAAAGGTTTTTTGCACTTGGTCCTGTTTCATATTTGGGAAACATGGAAAGTCCATTGAAATATCTTGCAGATCTTGTCCCTGAGCTAAAGGTAAATTGCTTTTAAGATATACAACTTGCATGTTTTTCCATGTTTTGAAAATGTGGCACTGGGCTTTATACCTTCTGTCTGCCTTCTACCTCTAGATGAAATTTGCTCTGCTTATAAATAATCAGGAAAAACAGTTACAAATAACATCAATGAATTGTTATTTGTCCTTGAAGGAAAAGTAAGTTTTACAGACTATGATGAAATGTAACGAGTGAAGTAGTGAACAGAATGGCAGGCTGGCAACTGGGATAGGAATTTTTAAATGTCTATTTATACTACAGATGATACAGGCAGCATATGAAAGTTTGTTGTGTCATGTGATTATTCTTGCTCCATCTTCTTGAATCCTATAAAGTCTTCTGTAGTATATAAAACTTAAAATTTTCTCCCTATGGTACCAGCAATTGCATTGAATGTGTTATTTCTGTATGAAGCAATTTGCATTCTTCGTTTTTCTGCTAATTATCTGAAGTAACTTTATTCTAGCTAATTTTCAAGATTTTGGGCCTCAGAGATTTCATGCCACAATCATGGTTAATTAAATGGTTTGCATCTCACATTTGCACTTTGTCATTTGGTGAGAAAGTTTGTGCGAACATTATCTTTAGTTTATGTGGTTATGACAAGCCTCAAATGAACGAAGTAAGTTGCTTCAATAGGTTCATCAACATTTTTCTCCATGTTTAAGATGTTAACACAAAATTGTGCCAGTTTCTACCTAGGAATATCAATTGGTATTAGTGTGATGCCTCGAGCCTGCCTTGTCGCACTCTGCTAGATGCTATTATGCATAGCAACTGGGTGAAACATAGCCTTGGTGGCCTTTGGCTAAAAGCAAACTAAACTTAAACTACAAGAGAATCAGTTCATTTCATATATTCATATATCAATTCCTCCTTCGGCCCATCATATTGTTCGGTTTTCATTTTTATATTCATTCTTCTGTTCATTTCTTTGTTTCTTTATTTGTTTGTTTATCCAAAGTTTCATTCATTATTTACTTGATTGCATAAACCTTCAATTATTATTTTATCCATCTAATTTTCTTAATGGTTCATTTATTAATACATCCATCCCTGCATCCAATGAATCTCTTATCTTTTTTCTATTGATTTGTTCATTAATTCGTTATATTCTCAATCAATGTTTTCTGTCCATTTATCACCTTGTTTAATCTGTAGAGTTTTAACACCATCATTTTCTCAATCATTTCCCCTAGACAAGACTGGATGTGTACACAACACATTCACCTGCGGGTACTTCAGTACAGAATATGATTCATTATGCACAGGTAACATGACCATTTGTTGACCCTCAGTTTTCATTTCATTTCCATCTCATTTCTGCCGCAAAATAAATAATTTGGGCATAAAATTATGGGTGAAAGTTAAGTGTAGAAAAAGTGGAGGTGTTTTTGTGTTAAAATTTAGTCCATTCCACATTTCTTTTAAGGACTGAGAGATATACCAATACAACAGGCTATAGCTAGAGCCTAGTCAAGTGATATATAAGATCTATCTATACATAGATTACATCTGATATGATATATTGATATAAGCCATAAATGAATAAGATTATTAAAGCCTATTGATCCTCCACTCCTTCTTTCAATGGATTGATTTAATTGGGCCTAAGATTGATCTTGGTTTTCTAATGTTGCAATTTTTCTCTAGGCTTACAAATCAGGTAAATTTATGAAATATGATTATGGGAAAAAAGAGAATATGGATATATATCATCAGGTAATCTTGTACCTTGTGCCATGTTACTTTTTCATGTTTATTTTTTTGACTTTTATAAAGTGAGGAGAATGGCTTTTATTTTAAGCTATAAGGGAATGTTGACAAATCTTTTACCAATATTACCTCCTGTATCCATCCATCCATCCATCTATTTATCTATCCAGAATGACTTATCTTACTACATGGGCGACAATACGATGCCAAGAACTTTCATTTCAAAGTTATCTTAATGGTTTTAGGGCTGGTAGGTATGACCAGATGTTAATACTTCTCAGATGAACTGCATTCTCTTTCTAAACCGGCCTCTACATCGGTCTCTCTTTGCCGTTAAAAAAGCTTTATATCGTGACCTGAAAAATTGCTAGATCCCGCTGCAGGTTTTATTGTGTACCTGCCGGCTTATTTGTCTCGCTGCCGGCGGATTGGTCTCGCTGCCGGCATGAATGGTCTTGCTGTCGGCATGAATGGTCTCGCTGTCGGCATGATTGATCTCGCTGCCGACGTGATTGGTCTCACTGCCGGCGGATTGGTCTCGCTGCCGGCGTGATTGGTCTCGCTGCCGGCGGATTGGTCTCGCTGCCGGTATGAATGGTCTTGCTGTCGGCATGAATGGTCTCGCTGCCGGCATGATTGGTCTCGCTGCTGACGTGATTGGTCTTGCTGCTGGCAGATTGGTCTCACTGCCGACGTGATTGGTCTCACTGTCGGCATGAATGGTCTCGCTGTCGGCATTATTGATCTTGCTGCCGACGTGATTGGTCTCGCTGCTGGCGTGAATGGTCTCGCTGCTGGCTTCTTATGTTTTGCTGAGAGGTCTTTTCAATGTCTTATTCCTTTTAATGTAAAAAGCTCCATCTTCTTCGTAGGAAACGCCCCCAGAGTATGACCTAACAAAGTTTAATGTTGAAACTGCACTATACTCTGGTGGAAATGACTGGCTTGCAGACCCCGATGACGTCACTCGTTTGGTGAAGATGCTTCCGGTGAAATACTTGTTAAAACATGACGTAATCGATGAATGGATGCATTTAGATTTTATATGGGGCATGGATGCCACCAAACTTGTTTACCTTGATATTATTAAATCAATGAAGAGGGATTTACGAGAATCGAAGCGCAACAACATTTGAAGCGAGTGAAAGTAAGAAATTGAATTTTTGTGATGTTTACTTTTTTTATGCAATAAATCAAACTAGAATAAAATAAGAATAATATTTTTGTATGTTGAAATAGGAGAAAGAGGGTTTACTGGAAAACCGTACAGTCGCTGTAACATGTCGTTATCCTCGTAACATTTCGTTATCATCGTAACATGTCGTTATCATCGTAACATGTCTTTATCCTCGTAACATTTCGTTATCATCGTAACATGTCTTTATCCTCTTAATATTTCGTTATCATCGTAACATGTCTTTATCATCGTAACATTTCTTTATCCTCGTAACATTTCGTTTTCATCGTAACATGTCTTTATCCTCGTAACATTTCGTTTTCATCGTAACATGTCTTTATCCTCGTAACATTTCGTTTTCATCGTAACATGTCTTTATCCTCGTAATATTTCGTTATCATCGTAACATGTCTTTATCATCGTAACATGTCGTTATCCTCGTAACATTTAGTTATAGGCTTCGAACGTAGAAGAATCCACAGGCCTTGTTGAATAAATTTGAATGTAATTCTGACTGATGTATGAAAAATCAAGTAATCCGTCGAGTTATCTGAATTCTGTTGATTGTTTCAAGAACTTCATTTTTGTGTTTATGTGGTTTCCATAACGGCTTTTGACTTAACTTTAGTTGTTATCTGCATGTGTAATTAAATTTGAACTAGACCCTGTTTCAATCTCTACAAACAGGGCTACTTTCTTTATAAATATATAAGTAACTGACAGTAAAATGTAGAATTTTCAATTTTTTACTCTCGATTTGATCGATATAACCATTTCTCATTGTTATTAATCTTTGAATAGTTATCGCGGAAATAAGAGAATGTTTCGCTAAATGAAATGAAAATTATTAAATCGATTTATACCAATAGTTTCTTCTCTTACCAGCGGCGGGGCAAGCTCTAAAAAAGTGAGGGGGGTCGAATTTTAAACATTATTTGGACCACACCCTTTTTTAGGAAACCCCAATGAAGAATTTGAAAGAGGTAGTTCATTAACAGTCTTTGCACCCATGTAGAAGAAGCCTTTCCTCGCGTATTCAGTTCTTATCCGTTGGAGGCATACACTACATTTATTGTTCCTCGCGTCCTTGCAGTGATCTTGATATGTAAAGTATTGGCTCAAAGCATGACAGACATTGTTCTGTTGTACATCAAAATCCAAAGCTTAAGCTTTTAATCCAGATCTAGCTAAATGTTTTCATCAATAAGCCTAATTCTAAGAAAGATCTAAGCCAAAACCATGTTTCAAGCATAGAATGAAACCAAGCCTCACCTTAAGCCTAAAATCATGCATTAAACCTAATCCAAATCAAGAGCTCAAGCTTCTAATCCAAATCCAGCTTAATCTTTTCATCAAATAAACCTAATTTCCAGCTTAATCTACAAACATAAGCCCAAACCAAGCTGCAAGCGAAGTCGGAATGAAGACTGTGCCAGTGTTTTTTAGTACCAATGTGACGAAATTTCGATGGCAAATTAAGAAACTTTTGGTACTAAGGGCTGATCCAAGTTTCTTATAAAATAAAAACGTGTATGGGCTTATTGCCAGTAATTTGCATCAACTCGATAATACTTGGCACTTTCATAAAAGAACACCATCTGCATTTTAAGCTTTAATGTGCATATTTTAATCCCCTATTAAGCCAATGAGGGTCTGTTCTGCAGAACGGGTCTCTTACACAAGCTCTCAAAGGGGCTTGTCGCCCTAAGCCGCGCTCAACCGCGGGTTTAACCCTCCCTGGGTAGAACAGTAATGCTTTTTGTATGATCTTTTTGTAGATAGGATGTTATCATTTGTAGTAAAGATGTTGCATAGTTAGCTTTTTTCACTGTATGTCCTAACTACCACAACACAAACCTCGCCTTTTATGTACTGGCATGCAGGGGTGGTGCCGGAGGGGGGCAGAGGCGGCTGTAGCCCCCGTCGGGGAGGGTCATTAAAGAAGATAATGGGCCTACTCGTAAGCTATTGTTTTTGTCCACTTTAGAAGAATCCATGTCCTTCGTTTGAAGTTTTTTTTTGCAAAACTTTACATAAATGGAAAGCGTTTTAGAAATTGAATCAAATTTCGTTCCCAACTTCCCAGATCGAAATATCCGACTTTTATGAAAATTTTCCCAAGTCATATCGAATTAATTAACTATCCACTGACGGTTTTTGAACTATGACGATGATAAAGATGAAAAATATCTTGTGATACAATGCGGTTATTCCTGGCCATCTGCAGGGCCGCCGAGAGGGAGGGGCAGAGGGGGCAGTTTGCTCCAGGGCCTCAGGGTCCGGGGGGCCTCATCAGCTAATATGAAAATTTTAATTTATAGTCTATTTAGATGCATTTAAGAACCTGCCAATAGAGGCAGCCTACAAGGTTCTAAGAGTGCCTCCAGATTCAGAAATCTAGATTCTCGTGTTTGCTGCCCCTTCAGCTCGCTTCGATCACAGACACGAGGGACCTCATTTTGAAGTTTTGTCCCTGGGCCGCGAAATCTTCTCGGAGGCCCTGGCCATCTGTGCATCAAAAAGTTATTGAGAGATGTAGACCTTTGTGTAGCCCATATCTCCTTTCCCAGAGAACCTAAGCTAGATACCTTCTTCTTGGGAAGAGGGGGGGAGATACCTTCTTCTAGGGAACCGTAGCTAGATACCCACGACAAAACTTGCCGACAAAGAAATCCTTTAGGTATTTAGCACCAAGCTAGCAAAATTTGCCTACGAAATAACTCTTCCTGGGCAAGGACGTGTGTTTGAAGCAAGATGTTGTGCTTCACGAGTATTACCTCCCCTCACCCCATTTTAGCTACGACTTTAAGCCCCTCCCCCTTATCCGCTGCACACTTGTGCAAAGTACTGGACACCGTCAACCAATCACAATAGTTTGTCACTTTGATCGCTTTGGCTTGTCATATGAATAGCCTCATCACATGACGAACAGTGTGCGTATAACAACTACGGCTTGTTTTGTTTTGTGACAAAACACAAGGCCAGGGCAGGCGTCAGTCAGAACGTCTAACTACTGTTGCCGGAAGCTTGAAAGCCATTTCAAAGAACTGCATTTTGCAAACATGGCGAGCTCAGCAGCACTTCTTGTTTTGCTGTGCATTTTGAGTGTATCAGATTGTTTCACACAGTCAAGGATTCTGAAAGATGTCCCTCCTGAAGCTAAACTTAACACCGTGAGTATGAGACCTTCTAACAAATATCCTGAAACGTTTCTCGCGTTTTATTTTTGCGCCTCTGGAAACAAGAAACACGGATATTACGTAACAACGGGATTTTAGACACAATTTTAGGCACCTTTTTCTCACGATCCGTAAAAGTTCTAAACTTTTAATCACTGCTGCAAAATGAAAGAGAAGGGCTGCAGGGACAATCGTATAATTAATCAGGCACTTACTCCTGGGAAATTAATGCGTCCAAACAGGTTCTCTTATGCTTCCAGAACTGGGGCAAAGTTCGGAAGTCAAACACTTATCGGGGACATTCGCTGCTCTCCTGGACAAGGGGGGAGCAGCGCAAATAATTGACTATTGGCCTATTTTCACAGGGCGATTGCCTCGTCCTACTCTAAAAAAAACGTAGACGGTTTTTCAAGATAGGTAAATGAGGAAAGAAAATTTTTACACGAATTATCTAAAACCGATAGGAATCAAATGATTCAAGAAAGGTATAATTGTTTTTATTATACTTATTATTTTACTATTATATGATTAAAGTGCATAACTATAATACAATATTCTATACACTTTACATTTGAACAACTATTACAAAATATCATATGCTAATGTAAATCCTAATTTAAATTAA
Source organism: Catostylus mosaicus (assembly GCA_964019065.1). NCBI lineage: Eukaryota > Metazoa > Cnidaria > Scyphozoa > Rhizostomeae > Catostylidae > Catostylus > Catostylus mosaicus. The sequence continues at coordinate 5,799,471 of OZ025198.1, forward strand.
ATTCAATTAAATTAAATGCTAGTTTATCCTATGTATTTTTTTTTCGAAAGTAAAAAGAAATTAGCAATAAAATAATTCAGCATTTAAATGAATAAATCTGGTGGTTTACACAAAATCAGGACAGAAAAAGGGGAAGGTTTAGCATTATTCGAGGTCGTAGGGAAGTTTGTTGATTATCTGAACTTTGGACCTTGCTCTATCCCAGGGGTGGCGCCAGAGGAATGGGTAAGGAGCTTTAGCCCCCCCCCGTCGGAGTGTAGTAGGATTTAACCTCGTGATCAATGTAGTTTGTATGAACTGTAAAGTTATCTCGTTATGAATGAGTCAAGTTTTAATCTCGCTACGAGTTGGACGTGTCTACGAGTTTCTGCCGTTGATTCTTACACAAAGTGACAGGCTACCCAATTCCCTGTTATAGGAGAGTTTTAGCCTCCCGCCGGGTAGAAATTTCATGCTTGTCGGGGAATTCCTGACGGAAAATTGTGTTCTGATGCACAGAACGGTACCCTCTTTTCTATTTTGTAGCCCTTCTGGTGGGGAACCCAGTCTAATTCTGGCGCCATCCCTGCTCTATCCTCACTGTAGAAATACCAGCCGCGGTCTCGGCCCCTCTCTCGGTGGCCCAAGTTCTTGTCTTACGATCCAGATTGTCAAAATTTATCTGATGAATGCAATCCATCTTAAATTTAATTTTATTCAATTTTGCACAAAAACTCTTGCTATCGTTCCAGTCTCAAATGATAAAGTTCTTTGGATACCCTGTGGAGGAGCATCACGTGACAACCCAAGATGGTTATATTCTCAGTTTGCAGCGAATTCCAAAGGGCAAGAAAGGAGTTCCTCCAAACGGTGGTGTCGTTTTCATGCAACATGGCCTCGTTTCGTCCAGTGCAGACTACGTAATGAATCTACCAGATACCAGCCTCGGTTTTATACTTGCGGATCTAGGCTACGACGTTTGGCTTGGCAACAGCAGAGGAAATACGTATTCTAACAAACACGTGAATATTTCCACTGATGATCCTAAGTTCTGGGCGTTCAGGTTTGTTAATCTTTTGATTCATCATCACAATCATAATAATCACTGCCATCATCATCATTATCATCATCATCAACATCATCATCATCATCATCAGTATCATCATCATCATCATCATCAACATCATCACCATTATCATCATCCTAATAATAATAATCATCTCATCATCACGTGATGCTCTAGTCACATTTGCAATAGTTTCAATGCTCAATCTCGTTGATAAACGAATTTGTGTTCTAGCTGGGACGAAATGGCCAAATACGATTTGCCGGCTTCGATAAACTACGCTCTCTCTGTCTCGAAGCAAGAGCAGCTTTTTTACGTTGGGCATTCTCAAGGCACTCTGATTGGTTTTGCTGGCTTTGGGCAAAATCCAGATTTGGCTAAAAAGATCAAAGCATTCTTTGCTCTGGCACCAGTTACAACAGTCGGTCATATTGAAGGAGCTATCAAAGTTTTGTCCTACTTTATTCCAGAAGTTGAGGTAATTGTATTTTTTTAAGTATAGCCCTTTGCACACGTGATCATTTTCTGTGTCATCATCGGTCCAAGCTCTGGACAGAGCTACACTAGATAAAGTTTAAAGGCTAAAGGCTAAAGGCTAAAGGTTAAATGATAGATCAACCCCTACCAAAATGCTTTGGAACAAATATGAAGAGTTATTTGGCACTGATTGCTTTGTTGTATCTGGCCACTTAATGTTGATATCAGTTCTTTCTTTCAATTTAATAATGTTTGTTGCAAAGAGCGGTCGCTTAACTTTGTTTCAACATTGATTTCCGTCAAAAGGATAGCCATTTAACGAGGTTAAAGCAACATTGCTTTGAAGGGGAGACGGGGAAGCTGCAAAAGAGGCAATAATAATCGTTGTGCAGAACATGCTCCAAGACTCTTGCCAGGGATTATACAACTCCGCTATTGATTTGTTGTGAAAGTTTAGTATTGAGTCCCCTGGGGAGGCACTCAGCACATAGACATAGGGGGGGGGTCAGTCCAAGGATTTTACGGGCTACCCAAAAATATCAGCTCATTTTCAATGAGACCCAATAATATCAACTCTACTAATGACTTTTACCCAAAATTATCACAAATTGCAATTTTAGATGAGAAAGTCTCTTCGATGTTTTTAAATTTGATACCTAGAAATATCATAATTGTATCAAATTTTCTTGCAGGACCCAAAATAATCATTTCTGACAAAAATGTTACCCAAAAATATCAATTTGGGTAAGCATTTGACCAAAAAATATCGGACTGACCCCCGTAGGTCTGTGTGCAAAGTGCCCCCCCCCCCCTCTGGGATTGAGTCTCGATGACCTAAAAATGTATGAAACTATGTTTTGTTTCAAAAATTGCGTCCTGTTCTTCAGAGAATCGATTCAAGGCTTCATTTTTTTCGATAATGCTATTCTTCAAAAATTGTTTGGTGCATTGAAATGCCAATGAAAGTAAGGGATAGGCTATTTTCATTTTTGATAGAAAATGCTACGAAAGCTACAGGGTGTAATCCTTCAATTGATTAAAATACTCGCATCATTATTATTGTAAAAAATGGTTTTAACAAAATTTCAGGACTAAAAGCCTCGATTCAAAAGGCAGTGAACTTCTTGATGTCATTGTAAAAAATTTGATAAGTTTCTTATAAAGGAATGAGTCGCGTGTATGTGAATCGGTCTTTTCCAAGCAGAGTGAGATAGTGGTTGTTATACAACTGTGGTTAGGACGTTAGCGCGAATTGAATTTGAAACGTGAGCTTCTTATCTGCTGATAAGTTTGGACAATTCACCGCAAGGCCTAATAAGTTTAGCCTATTAACATAACCTTTGGTCTTTCAGGAAGTATCAAATGTTCGACACAATTACATGTTTATTTTACATAAGAACAGAATGTTTAAGTTCTGTTGAATTTCTGCCTGCTTTAATTGCATGTTGTTCGTAGTTTCCGGGTAAATCTCAGCCTGATGTTTATGAAAATTGTTGTTAACATGTAACAAAATATCATTAAATATAAGCGAAGTTTCCTTTTTTGTTTTAAGTAGTATTGATATGAAATTTCAAAAAATATATTTTGTTTCAATTCTTATAAATATGAAGTTGTTGTTTTTCAGTATTTGATCAAGTTACTTGGCATCAAAGATTTTGCTCCATCAAATTGGTTGATGAAATTGCTAGCAGATACAATTTGTGACAATAAAGTAACGGATTCCGTCTGCGCTGACATCATCTTTCTTTTATGCGGGTTCGACACATCCAATCTCGACGATGTAAGATATTTACTTTTCTTGCAAATTGTTATGCTTTGTAATATGAAACTTTTCATTTTCAGATCTCACCTGTCCTTTGTGCATCAAATGGACATACCCATCTACCTACCCACTTATTTACATGCCTAAACCTCAATTAAGTAATCCCTCTATTCAGCCATCAAACCCAACCCAGTCACTACCCACATATCAACTTCATCTCTTTGATGCATTTATCAATGCATCGATCAGCCCATCACATCCACCCATCTTCATAATTCGTTATAGTCACAAATTATCGGTATTTTTGGCAAATTACAACCGAAGTTCGTCGCTTTTTAAAAACTTTTGGCATCATGTAATTAATCATTCAAATATTAATTTGCAAAGCTTGTTTTGCTTAATTTTCTTTCCTGCCGCACGAATCTCATAGAAGTAATCATTTGTGCATATTGTACAATATCTTCCTATCCTACACATAATGTTTGAAGTATTGGAATAGCTAGGCACATTCTAATATTGAGGAGAAATCCTCAGGAGACAGGTCTAGAGGCTGCCACTCATTGCATAACAATCAAACAAATGATGCTTTTGACAACAAATGGCATCAAAATCTGTCCTCTATTATTCAGTATATATTTTGTATATTATGACATAAAAAAATTAAACAAAGCAACTCTTATCAATACCATATGCAAATTGGAAAGTTATCAAGTCCAAATTTTAAATTTAAACTGTATTAAACTACAAAATAGGGTAGAATACTGTCGCATCAAATGCCAGGTATCAGATCAGGAGACAAGATAAATATGCAAATAAAAAGTACCACTACCTTGATAAATATTGCGAATAAGTATGCAAGCAAGAGACCCATCGACGTTTGATGCACGAAGAGAAACAGGCAACGAGCCTGGGAGAAGATGGCGTCAGCATTAAAATTCGCGGTTTTTTTGTCATGATTAGTTCCCAGGCTTTTAATTATTTTCTCTATTCCCAAAGAGTGACATTTTCTTCTATACCCAGTAGAGTTAGCACGATTCTATAACTGCTTTTTTCGCCTTCCATTTCAGTCGAGGCTACCAATTTACATTAGTCACACACCAGCTGGAACGTCAACACAAGATGTTATCCATTTTGCTCAGGTAATTAGCGGTCGAAATAGCACAGGGCTGGGTTCATGGCCGAACAGTCAACAGAGACGGTATCCACTTGCGAGGGGTGCTGTAGCCTACCGGGTTACTGGCAGAATTTTTAAACTGGCCCCTTAAAACCTACAAATTAGGCCTTAGAAGTTATAAATCAACATACTATTTTTTGTTGTTCGTTACAATCATTGTTATTGTAGAGCAAGAGGTGATGAATCGATTTCTAGGAAAATTTTGGTTTAGGTTAGATTCCCTTTGGAGCAAAACATTCCCGGGCCATTTGCATTTGCCACATGGTACCCGACCAGTTACAACATTAAGCTGATAAAAAATTTCAGATCACTAGGCAAGCGACTTTAACCTGTCATTTATAAACTTTGAAAACTGTGTATATAAAAATGGCATACCCCAGAAAAACATATGAAATAAACAGTATTTAATCAAGACTGTTTATCGGCATTAAAATTTTTAACTTAAGACGAGCCTTAGAAACGTTTCGGATCAATTGCAGGATCCAACATCAGCGCATGGGACCAGGGGTGGCGCCAGAGGGGGCTGGGGGCTGGGGGGGCTGTAGCCCCCTCGTCGTGAAGTATTAGCCCCCCAGTCGGGGAAAAATTTCGTGTCCATCGGGGAATTTGTGACGGAAAATTGTGTTATAATCTGGCGCCACCCATGCATGGGGTGTTTTTGCCGTCTTCTTTGCTATGTGATTTATCGTAAGACTTTACTTATCAATTAATGTCTCGATATGAAAAAAAATGCAATGGAAAGACATCATAGATACTTAAAGAACATCGATATCAACATGATACTGTTTTTATTCTAGATGGTGCAGTCAAATAAATTCCAAGCGTACGATTATGGAAAAGAAGGAAATCTAAAGCATTATAATCAGGTTCAATTTCTCTTTAATATTTATATCTTTTGTCTTTCAGTAACTGAACTGGACTAATTGGCTATTTACATAGGTTATTTTATCCAGCTTGTCAGGATTAAAAAAACCTCGCATAAAATCATTTGATAGAGAATTCAAAATCTTTCCAACCAAACTCCAAATCGATTTGATTCTATAACTCGTAGTTTTATCCTTTTGAACACATAAAATATCAACTCTTCGAAGATTATAGCTTTTGGGTTTTGGTAGAAAATAGTTTTTGAACCAAACATAGAACTTAATCCCGACCAGATTCCAGTGAATGAGATGAAAATTATACAAGGATAATCACTCTATCTTCCTAATCAAGATGAAACGATGCTTGGTATCCCGCAAACCAATTCCACTCTGCCTTTTGAGAATGAAACCTTATCCAAGGTATCATCTTCCCTTAAGTCAAGGAGTCAGTCTTTTCTTTAGTTTCCAATTCAATCCTTTCTCATCTCACCACCAAGGTTGCCCCTCGGTCAAAGAAAAAACCACAGTCAAGTCCTTTAAATATAAACGACTGTATTGTTTTGATAAATTTCAAGGTGCATATATTTTCAGGAATAGTTTAGGCACAGTTCTCCTGGCCTTGACCTTTTCGGTTCGGGATCACAGTCGAAACCTCTGTCCAAATGCTGTTCAGTAAACCCTTTCACCCCTGGACGGGCCATATGGCCCAATGATAAACACCGTAACGGATATTTTTTCAGGGGGTAAAGTACAAAAATATAGTAGATATTCTGACGGCAGTTTTATATAATAGTTTACGCTTTCACCTAACCTATTTGACTATGCTACCACCTGAAAAGCGTGGCTTTATATGGGCTTTAACAGTTAAATGAAAATAAACTCGGGTGCGAAAGTGTTAACCCAGCCACATGCCCTCTCGAGGTCGGTTAATGGGTACGCAGCAGAAGTTCTGAAGGCACAGGTCATTGAGCCTTAGACCTACGCCAGTGCAGATACTCAGACTGAGCACCATTTGTTCAACAACAAAAAAAGGAATAGATTTGGAAAAGTCTGACATCAGCTAAGATAAGCAGTCAGAACTCCCTCTTTGGTTTAATTAATGGGAATTGCATGTTTGTTTGCTCGCATGCATCCTTGCTTTTATCCTTGCTTCCTCATTTTTTATCTTGCTTCTTTGCTTGCCTATGTGCTCGCTTGCATGCTTGATTCATTGTTTCAGGTTTGCTTGCGTGCATCCTTGCTTGCTTGACTTTATGGTTTCTTCCTTGCTTCCTTGTTTTTTTATCTTGCTTCTTTGCTTGCCTATGTGCTCGCTTGCATGCTTGCTTTCTTGCCACCTTGTTTCTTGTTTGCTTATGTGCATCCTTGCCTACTTGTCTGCTTGCCTGCTTGCTTGTTTGTTTGCTGGCTTGCTTCATTATGTTTTTTTTCCTTGTCACATTCTTTCCTTGTTCGCATCCTTGCCCGCTTGCCTGCTTGCTTATAGACTTGCTTGCTTTCTTTCTTGCCTGTTATCATGCTTGCATACTGACTTGTTTGTCTGCTCGCTTGATTTCCTGATTGCCTGGCAAGAGCTTAAAAATGACGTTAAAACATCCACTAGCCTCCAAATATTTAAGAAAAAGATTAAAACATATTCAGATTCAAAATGCAACTGCAGATTATGCAAACTTTACGCTTCACAGATTGGATTCTTGAAATAGTTACTGAGTCATCCTATTAGTTTTAACATTTTACTTTATCATTGTAATTAATTTTTTTTTCCTATCCTATTCAATGTAATTATTTTCAGTATACTTTAAAATTTTTATCATGTAATGTATAAAATCCTGTAAATATATTTTCGCATACTGTAGATAAATTTATAATAATAATGATAATGGTAATAATAATAATGACAATAATAATGATACCGACCTGAAATACGAAATCCTCAAATGCAGGAACATGAAGTTGAAAAAGTTGTCAGTCTGCCCATTGTCATAGGGGCTTTAGGCACAGTTGCAGGGAATGTACAGAGAAATCTTGAAAAGTTAGAAATAAATCTGAGTGTGGATGTAGTACAGAAAACTGGTTTGCTTGGAACGGCTCGTATACTTCGAAAAGTCCTTGATATGCAATGAAGTGAGATAAAAAGGAAAACGAAGACAGAGAAGAGAAGATTGAATTGATCTGGACAAATGGAAGACAGCTTGTCATATTAGGCCACGGGAGGTGGCTTGATGAAAAGACTGAACAATCCGGTGAAAACCTCTAATACCGTGTGAAAATTACAAAAATAATTATTATTATTGCCCGTTTGCTTGCTCATATTATCATATTTTCATATGCTCATACTTTCTTTTATTTTAGCCAACGCCGCCACTTTACAAAGTGTCGGACAATCCTGTACCTACTGCCATATTCACGGCTACAAATGATTGGCTGGCTGACCCGACCGATGTTGCAGTCTTGAAGCCGCAAATTAAAAATCTTATATTTAGCAAGAACATCGATAACTGGAATCACCTTGATTTTATTTGGGGGAGAGATGCATATAAAATCATTTATCCAGATATAATTGATTTGATGAAGAAACTCTCGGAATAGACTATCCATAATGATATTTGATGGCTGACATATTTGTGTTTGCATATGAAGTTATTTTTGTAAATCAATATTTCGCTTGAAAGTACTAATCCATATTTTTTTGTATTTCCTCGAAGCCTATTAGATGAGTTTTTAATCATCAAACATTTCTAGATTTCGTATATCAAATAGAAAGAAAACGCTTTAGGAAACAAAGGATATCTTTTACTAAAGATGGAGACACACACAGGGGCAGATTTACCGGGGAGTGTGGGGTTATGACAGCTTTTTCCAATACATGTGTCACCAGGAAATTTTGTTTGGTAGCCAATAGTTGAAATGAAGCCAAACTTCTTCTTTAATTACCTTCTTGTCAAGCCACAAGCATTTTCTCTTTCAATGCAATATATTGCTTGCAATGGAAGTAAGTATTGGACGTAATTGGATCGAATCAAACTCTTATTGCGATCCATGAGAGGGGAGGCTTATTCCTAGGGACAGCATTTAATGTCCTTGCATCTTATTGGCATTATGGCCAGGCGAGTGGAGAGAAAAGGTTGAAATCGCGTGCAGTTTTGGCGTTCATGCAGCTAAAGGGAGTTGTTAGAAGCAGTCGGAATGCGAAGAAATGCCTCAGTAAAATAAGGATAATGAATTCTTATAAAAAAGAGTGTTATATGATTAAGTGAGTTATAAGAACAGCTAAAGCATTACTTGAACACCATGATAATAACAGGTCCATCTAAAAAGACTGCAAGAAACTTTCGAAAAGGTTAGAAGACCTTGGAATAGGAACACGAGTTGTTGACTGTAGAAAGGATTTCATCATCTACAGGCTTTTTATGTTATAAGGAACCTACCTCAAGGCCTAGTTCCAACAGTTCCTTATTCATAGACCTTGAATCATCAAATTGTAGTACCAAAAGTTCCTTAATAGTTTCTTAATTTTCCTACACATCAAGTGCCATAAGAATGGTTCTGAAACAGGAAAAAGGTGCTAGAAGAACATGCGAGGCAGCATATGCGGAAACTACTCAATGAAGTCTTGATACACGAATAAATAACAATCTTTGGAGTATTGGCTATTAATGAATGGAACCGACAGTTTAGTTCTTGATGCTTATCAGGGGCGTACCGTGCAAAATAAAAGGGGGGGTCGAAATTTCTATATTTAGGGCAACATTTTTCTAAAGAGGCCCCAACATGGTTGGGGCCGACAGGCCGAGAAATTTTTTTATTCAACTCACTGCATTGGCTGAAACATGCTCCGAATTCGTAAAACCAATCATATTATCAAATATGTTAAGTTAAATTAATAACAGTTATCATTTAAACTGACCATAAATGCAATAAACGGAATTAAAACACAAGTTAAAATTCGGCTTTGAGAACGATCCAAAACGTGAGGCAAAAGACATATGTACACTTCTGATATTAGATTGAATTATTTTTTATTAAAAGGGGGGAAATGAAGGCTGTCAACAAAAATTTTATTATATAAAAATGCATAGATGCCAAGCTAAGACAACTTAGTATGCGAATTTGCTTATTACACCAAAAACTTTAAGTGAAAGTTAAATTATGATCGTAAATCTTTCTCGGATGTAGTGCGAAAAATAATCTCGACGCTTCTTCGTAATCAACTTCAACGGCTCGATTAATGTGCATTATGGCTAAAGCACTGAGTCGCTCATAGTTCATGCTGGATCTTAGCCACGTTCTCAATCTTCTCATAGCCGAAAAGCTCCGCTCGCACTCTGCTGATGTTACTGGCAGCGTGCAACCAATTTTGATTAAAGTAAAGATATAAGGGAATTTTTCCTTTTCACACAACTTTAAAGCTTTGAAGAGGTTATCTGGGCGATCAGCATCTTTGACTTCCATCCATTTTCTCTTCCACGAACGCAGTTCTTGATCAACAACGTCAGGGTTAGGAAGGTCTTCTGAATATTGCTCTGTTAATTCGCTATTTTCCAAATTCGTGTAATCTGGATGGCAGAGGATGGATGGTACCAGTAGAAGGAGTTTTGACGCTGTTATATTGAAGGAATCGAAACGAAACGTCATTTCTGATATGAATCTATCAATTAGTGGTGACGCTATGACACGTCTGTAGTAATCCTCTGGGTTTTCAGCTGGAACGTTGTTGCGGTGCATTTGCCTAGCAACGGTTCTTGGTATAGCTGGCTCTACACTAAGCTTTGTTGCCTAGGTAGGTCTAAATGATTAATTTGTAATAAACAAAAGTCTTTAAAAGTTGAAATTACCTAAAGTAGTTAATCAGGGTTTTACAGCGTTTTGAAGCTTTATGGAGCTCTTTTTCTTGTAGTTTTCTTTTTCTATCTTTATTTGGCATTTTTAATCCAATCGTGACAGTTGATAGCTGATGTATGGTGAAATTTAAACATGCACTGTTATATCTCATGAGGAAAGCATTGCCCTTTTGCGTTAAAAATAGATTTCCTGTTGAATTTCGCAACATAAATGCTATCTTAATTAACTCACAGTAGTTCTTGTACCTTTCATTGTTGTCAATGCAATCATTTATTTGTCAGTCATAATTTTGCCTAGTAGTTTTTGAAAACATTCTTTAAATGTTTTGACAATGTTTTCGTCCTGTCCAAACTGCGCGAAACTTTATATTCATTTAATCATTTTCTAAGTTCTTCCGATGAGAAGTGTGGCAATACACTAAGCCATTTTTGTTAACTGTGCTATCCTTCTCCTGTAAAACTTGGTAGTGTTGAATTAGAAAACTCTTTTGGAACGAGGTTTTCATACTTACACAAAATATTTTTACAACTCAATTTTGAGTTATCACTTTCCGTATAGACTCCTTTTGCCGTGAAAAAACAACAGTATAAATTGGTTCTTCAAAAGCCTATCTTGTTGGGGAGATAAAGGAGTCAAGGACTGCCCCTATCGTTTCAGCCCTTTGTTTTACGGCTAAGTTGACAGCCAATCAGCATCGGAGCTTACACACGCACGCGCTAATTAATAATAGGAGTGATTCCGCCAAGGCTAATTTGCAAAAGTAAATCGTTACTGCACATGCGATCTGGAGCCCTTTTTGGGAGATTCCTCGAGGCTGTCAACTTAGGCTGTTCGTATCCCCAACATTATCCTCAAAAAAAGGAAAAAAAAATGTTTAGATTTTTGAAAAGGGCACTTTTCTGAAAAGGGGGGGTCGTCCGCACCCAGCGACCCCCCCACGGTACGTCCCTGCTTATGGTTTGCAGACTTTTTCGAATCGATAAGTTACTTAGGCATTTCGCTTTCAGTAGTATAAGTGCATTAAATATTTTGACCTTCTACATGTAAGTTCCGTACCAAGCGGTTCCTTTAAATATTTTGACCTTCTACATGTAAGTTCCGTACCAAGTGGTTCCTTATAAAAAAAGTGTGAGCTCTGTACTGTAAGGATCAAATGTAGAGCGCTTGAAATGCGAGAAGTTTTCTGAAAATAATTCCAGTCATACTAAACTACTCCAATAATTTAAAGCGAAACATGATACGTGCCAAACTCTCTCCGCAGACAGTGAATATCCGGTAACTATCGCTTGCACAAATAGTCTTATGATGTACTGAGTGGCCGGCGAAAACCTTGAAAAATTTGGTAAATCAAAGCTGAGAACAACAGTTGCAAGCATCTTATCAGGTATGTAATATCGTTTATTTTATCGATTAGATTTGCTGTAGTTTTATAGAATGTATGGTGAATAAGTGTTTGATTGGATAGATTTGACGCCACACAACCGCCGTTGTATCAGTTCTAAATGGGGTCGGATCCTCATCAATGCAAATTTGAAACAAATATATCCAATAATCTGCATCTTTTGCCGTTAATTAATGGTGAAATGTGATTAACAGAGAAAACATTGGTACTCTTTTGTCTCTTGTAAATATCTGGTCTACAGCAAGAAACCGGGGCTTCTTGCAAGATACCCCTATTGGATGTGGGCTATTTTCCATAGTTAGCCTCAAAGAGAAGATTGTCTTAATTCATTTTGATTTTACGGTGATTTGACCATTATTTTTCAAGTATTGTCACCTAGACCTAGCCTACCACTTTGTCTTAAAAGAAATGAAGAAACTCTGGGTCGAAACTTAAGCACATAATCGATATTCTCGAGATGCAAAGTTATCTTGGCTTTATCTTAATCACAAACATTTTTGCAACCTTTCCATTATCGTCGATAATTGGTAGAGGTGCTCTTAATAGATACATAGTACAGGCATTCAACCAATAGCTCACTAGGTTTATCATGTGACCTATCATGTTACTAGAGCTTTGTTTGCAATTGCGAGCCAAAAAACTTCCGTGAGTGGATTACATTGATGCGATTTTCAATCTGAGTTTATATCTTTGGCCTTTCTATTCTACATAGTTAACAGCAAAGAACAGCGGAAGAGGAGGGGGGGGGGAGGAGTTGACTGCATTCTATACCCCTTGCCGTCCTGGGAGCCCTGAAATCTACATTTTTCATGGATACTGTAAAAGCAGACATTTCCCGTTAAATCTACTTGATAACGCGCTCTTGTATAAAAAGCATGCAAATTAATGAGTAGCTAAAGCACCTTTAAAAGGACCATACTTTTTGCCAAAATCTTCATGGTATAAAACTTTATGAAGACATTAAACGAAGGGCTCTAGCTGTAATAAAAACATTTGCGGAGACTTTTGTTTGAATTTAAAAGGCAAAAGATTCTCGGCGAGCAGTTGTTTCCAGATGGTTAAGTAATAAAAATGTGTGCTCCGTTCGGAAGGCCTTGTCATATGTATAGAATCATATTTAAATATGGACTTCGTTACTGACAAAATGATAAATAACACCGTGCTCGGTGACAAGATTTAAAGTTTGTGCACCCAATTGAAAAGCCATATCTAGCAGTCTCTTTAGAAGAACTACGGAGGAATTTTCATATCGCAACTAAGGGCAAAAGTTGACACACCCTGGTCTTCTTAGTCCTCTAAGAACTTCGAAAACTGTATATCTGAGAAAATGACAGCTCTATGCTTGGATGTTGACGCTATGTATCATGTTTCGTAACCTAAAGCTTTGCAAGAATCAAATGGCCTGTTTTTCATTTGGAATGTTTGGTGATATATCATCCATTTGCCAATACGTAATGAACAGAACATATCAATACATAGTAGTCTGGATTGACCTCAAAAGAAAACCAATTTTTTCGTTGATCGTTGTCAAGGTTCTGACAACTGTTAAAATGATAGGGGCCGCAAAGGTCTGCACCGCAAGGGTTTCTTCTAAGTGCCTATCTACCGAACTGAAAATGATGAACACTTCGGTTGTTTGGAGCACTTTTTAAAGGACGCAGCCAGATTTAAGATTTTCAAAACATTTGAAACTATGAATACCACCTCCTAAAATTAGGAAAACTTATGTAAAAGAAATCTCATCTACTAAAAGTTAAGATAATTTCTAAAATAACGAGGGAAACTGAATTTATAAAAATTGTTAAGGATGCGCAGAATAGGTATACTGTATATGAGGCCTTCCTTGACAAAAGTTTAACAGCACAACACATAACAGGACATGATGAAAGACGAAGCATAAATGTCGATTATCAATCATACATTGTAGTTTAAAACGATTATTCAAGCAAAGGTTCAATTTGTCCATGAAAATTATCCTATGAAAATGAAATTCATCCCGGCATTTTACAAACTTTTTGTGTATTGTCTGTGCTGCAATAAAATTTCTTAATGTGCGCTAAAAAATGTCACTTTTTCTATTATTATAGGATGGACAAGCTATTCAAAAAAAAGCCTACTGGTATGAATTTTCTAATTTCCATAAACTTGTAGAAATCTCTTCTTAAAGAAGATTTATTTTCAAACTTAAGATTTTTATTTTATATTCCATTAAAACTCAATAAGAAATATATCCTATTACCAAGGCAGTTTGTAAATGGCAAGCCTATGTTGAAATGATTTTATTATTCCAGAGGAACCAAGCAAAAAATAAACAATATCAGTTTAGAATACATATTTTTTTTAAGGGGCTAGTAAGTCAGGATTTTCTCATTCTTTCTACTTTAGGCAGAAAATGTAGTGTGTCATTCTTTTCATGATACTAGAGACAAAATGTTACCTAGGGTACGCGTTAACGGTATCTACTGTATTTCTTGTTCAAGGTAGGAGAATATAATGCAAGGTTAATTATATTATTAAATCAATGATATTAATCTAATACTGACACTTTAATTTTTGTGCTTCGTAGATAAAGGCGTTGGCGGTAAGCATCTATCTTTTCTCATTTTGTTTTCATTTAATTTCACGATTATTCATTATATGTATAATTAAAGCGGACGTACAAGATTAATAATGATGTAATTGATAGAAAATTATTGACTTCTGATTAGTAAGATGTAAATCAAGAAATAAACAATATATGTATACTATTTACACTATAAACATAAACAAATAACTCCCAAAATTTGAAAATGTATTCAATAATTTGCCACTTCAGATTCTCGTTCCAAATATCCGCTTATTCTAAACTTTCTCCATGATCTACGTGCCATAAATCGATATCAACAATCTGATATCTCAATGCTCAAAACGTTGTAAACATCATGATTATCATAGCAATTTACCTCAACACTTAAAATTAACGAATCCGTAACTCTGACTAACTTTCCTAAGGTTTATATGGTATCATTAGACATAAAAACGTTTCACTCCCGGTGAGAATACAAATGTACAGTAGCAGCTAGTGATTGGATCAGATTGCAGGGGGGTACTACGATTGATGATGCTGAAGCTAAGAAACCTTACAAATTTTCCACTTAAAATGTTCTAAGCCATTGAAACATTAGCCCCTCTATCTAAGAGGTGACCAAAAAATATATTTAAAGATTATGAATACTTAGTTGCCAAAGAATAGAAAAAAGGAAGGTTTTACTTTTGTCCAGATCCTAGTTTCTGGAATACCTAATTTTAGCACTTAATGATTTTAGCAGTTATAGATATTAATAAATGCATTAAATCATTTTCTAAATTGCGATCTTTTTTGTTTTCATAGCTACCCCCACATTGGGTTAGTCTACCTTTTTTATTTCGATTTTGATTATTTCAATATAAAAGTTTCTACAGATAACAGAGAGTGTATAAAGACACTTTTACTAGTATTCTCTGCTTTCAATTCAACATGAGGACACTTGGTACTTTTCAAGGTATTTTCTAACCACCAAAGAGTTTCCCAAAATTTCCTTCTCTCCTCGTGAATCAACTCTAAATGAATGAAAGATGTTTTCTGATTTTTTAACACGAGGAGATAATTTATTTAGACCACGCCCATTAGAAGGTCGGAAAACACCCCTTATATAGTGTCTATATACAACAGTTCGGTGCAGAAAATATCTCAGTTGAAAATTCCATTTTTGTTATAGTTTGTAGGACTATCTTTGAAAAGAAGTGAAGGGGCTATAGCCCCTGCTAGCCCAATGGCTGCTCGGTGCCTGGTCAAGGCTAAGTCACAGTAAGGTCGCAGTAAGGTCGAATGTAACCACAATAGAAAACCTTTCTTACACTATATTTATCAAAATTAAGTCTACTTAATTGTAGAACTATCGTAACCCCCACCTACTAGTATTAGGAACTTGAGAGTAATACCATAGTTTGCAGTAAACGTTTGCATAATATGGATGGACATGAAAAATGCATTTAAAACCATGAAAAAGAGAAGCTAGAAATCGTATCCTTTTTTCTTAAAAATGATGAAATCAAAATATGGTGACTAATAGTGTCAAAGAAAATACAACAGGACTATGACAAATAAGGAGAATGATCATAAACTGTCATTTTTAAAGATACCAAAGATGTACTTAGAAATAAAAGTGTCAAGGGTAGCACATGTTGTCTTATCGAAACAAAATCTTAATCAAAGAGAAACATTAAATATTTACAGAGAACCGAGCTGTATACTTACGTATTTCTTGTATACTGTTTACAAACTATGGTTACCATAACTTATATTCTTAATTGTAATTTTTGTTTTTTTTATTTCTACAGGATGTATGGGTCAGTATGCCACCTTTTACATTGCTTCTGTTTTGTTGATTTTTATACTCTTTTTATGTCGTGAATAACATCAGCTAGCCAAGACACGTCGACAACTAAGAACCTCCCTTCACAAGCTGCTCAGCTTCCATTCAATCATTCAAGGGTGAGTTAATAGGTACATCCTGAGAGATATCTCGAGGAAACAGAACCTAAAGCTCCAGGTCATCATCAGCTTGATTGCTGCAAGAACACAAAACTGGGTCAACAAATGAAATTTAGCAAATTAAAACTCATGATTTTTAAGAATCATTTTTATCTATTCTATAAAAAGCCCTGCATCACAGCCACTCATAATAATTTTCCCATTAATTCCTCCAAAGTACGCATCATCATCATCAATAACGGTAGGTTCATGATTGAGTGGCCGTGAACTTTTCCACCATCCTCTGCCATTTAACTCGATCTTGCGCATTTCTTTCCCCTTGCACCATTTTCAGTCCATAAATATCGTTGATGTTGTCACTTAATCTTGTTTTCACGATGCTATTAATGTTTTAAATCTCAATTTTTGTTTATTTCATAGCTGCTAAAGCTGTGGGTAAGTATGCTGCCTTTACAAAGTTTCCTTATTAATAATTCTAACTCAAATTATGTTGAAAAACTGCATGAACTTGTGATTTTAAGATAGTTTTGTCTGATTTTTAACTCTAATTTTACCCCCCTTTTTTCTCTGAAACCAAAGAACATATTATTTTTATTACGATAAGTTGGATCTAAAAAACACCTTTTTTGAATTTTTTACTTTTTTAAAAAAAAACGTCTTTTCTCCAATTTCTATGGCCTTTGTTTGAATGAAATTGACCTCTTTCTACGAGATTTTAAAGATACGGGTGCTTACAATTGACAATGGAAGTTGACCCACCGGGTTTACAGCGAAGCATATTTTTAAATGTCAGCTAATTAGGCAAGCACTTTTCACTCAATCTTGTTCCTATCTATTCTAATTGATCAGATGCCTTCCATTTCATTTTGATTTCTTTTATGCTGACTTAAAATGTTGCCTGTTTAAAAACCTAACTTACCTCATTTGATTAAATTAATGAATTACAAAACAGCTTTAAAATGCGATATTTAAGAAAACGAAGAAAATAAAAGGAAACTCTAAAGTCAAGTGGGTGTGCTGAAGATTCAAGTGACAATGATTTTTCAAAAACGTTTTTAATTTCGTTTTAAAAGTGACAATCTTTTCAGCAGTTTTGGTTTCAAATTCATAGCGATGTAATTTTATTAGCAATTAACATTTCATTCAGAGTTGATGATTGAAAAAAAGTAGGAGCTATTACTTTAATTCTTTTTTTCATTTTCGTTTTAGGTATAGATATAAATAGTAAGTATGCATGCTCTTTCTCCTCTTTAGGATATATTCTTTTAAGTATCGGTAACACATTCAAATAATATTGGACAACTTTGAATTGATTCTGATTGCTAGTCATATCCCAATTAACAAAATTATGAAATATTTACCATTGTAAAGTAATTGCTTTATATTTCATATTTTTTTGTTTTATAGGCGACCCCCAAAAAGGTAAGCGCGCTTGCAATATGTCTTCTTTGACTTTCCAAAATACCTTTACATTGATGTGTACTATGGATCTGAAGGACTCCGAATCATGCAATTGCACACAGTTCATTATTTGAAAGGACCATAAAAACTACCCTACTTTAAATAGAACCTTGTTTCTATAATGGTCCCTTCAAATGTATCAATGACAAAAAAGGTTGGTATATTAACATTAGATTTAGAGTGACAGAGTTTTGATCTCAATTGAAATTTTCACGCATATAGATATTAGTGAAAAGTAGTCAGTTAAATATATATGAACATATGCACCATATAGCTCACCTGGGATTTCAGTATTAAAAATGATAAAATTTACTTTCAAAACATCTTGAATTACTGGTATAGGCTATGAGAGACTGATTCTGAAGTATCTGTTGTATGATAAGGCATTATCAAATGAATTTTTTTTAAATGATTTCCTTCAAATAATGAAATTCATAAAGAATACATATACTAAACATATTAGCAAGTCTTTCTATTGAAATTCAAAAACCCGGACTACTGGCCACTTCGAAATGTGAGGGAAGATGGTTCTTGTCTTTCAAAGGCTAATTAAAAAGGCTGTCCACACAGGTTTCTGTCCAGTCGGGCTAGCGGGCCACTTGAAAAAAGCTTAACCTAACCAAAGCACCTTATTTCTAGACATCATTCATTTTTTCACATTTCATGAAATATCTTTATAAGATGAAATCTAATGGTAAAGATAGAAAGAGATGAAAATATATCTTCGTATTGAAATAAAATTTCTTACCAAGCAAGATCGAGCAAATGTTAGGTTAGACAAAGCCTGCAATTTATATCCAGTGAAACATGGAATTTAATATAAGATGGATGTGAACTATGGTAGTTCAGATCTTTGTATTGGTTTTTCATTTTATAATTAAATCAATTAGTATTCTTACCATAAGGCTACTACCAAATTGTAATACTTTCTTATATCATTTTTTGAACACAACTTTGATGCGATCCGGGTACCGCCACATCGAGAATCGACTGCGCCACACAGTCACTACACAGACAGAATGAAATAGTCGTGAAATTTTATTGCAATTCTCACCATTGGAGGTTTGATACTGAGTATATATATATACATACAAACTATAAGGTTACTACCCGCATATATCCTTTTAAGTAGTCATTTCAATATTTGTTATTTATATAAGTTGTTTTAATCTTAATTTCCAATTTTTGTTTTCTTCTAGCTCCACTAAGTATAGGTGAGTATGCTACATTTTAATTTGATGTTTTAATATTTATTTCTTAAATGAGTTAAATGAACTGTAATTTAATCATCAAAACAGCAAGTTGCAACTTAAATCTTTGCATTCTGTATTAAGTTAAGTTTAGCTCTGCCTCTTCGGCGTCTAGCACTATTTTTAGCAGAGCGGTTAATAGTAATTTTCATTGCATATAAATCCACCATGGCACAAAAAGTACCTTATTTTTGACATACTGCTATAACTAAGCTAAAAGCATGAGTTTCTGAAATGTGAACTATGAAAATGAATGGCACACTTGTGTTCAAAACTCATTATATAACCTAGCTATTTATATGAAACACGAAACCAATTACATTCGAGTCCTAATGAAGTCGAATTGAAAGTTGCCAGAACTCTTAATGCTCTAGCCATTTCTAGTTATTTCTTTCGAAACCTTCCAGAAGTTACTGATGATACTTTTCATTTTATATTTTTTGCAATCCTTGCATGATGTTACCTATTTTCAAATATTAATGTTCTTATTTCATAGTTGCCAGATCTGTTGGTAAGTATGCTGAATTTCTATAATATTTATAATTTGATTATTTTCCTTCTTATACAGTTGGAGAGTCAATCTTAATTAGTAAACTTCTAAATAACATTGAGCAATTACAATACATTAAGATGAAGCTGAGAAAAATGCATTTAGGCCAAGACATTGACAATAAGAAATTAATGCTTTATCAAAATCTTTCCTTAACTTCCAACATTTTTTGCAAATAATTCATTCATGCTTTTAACCTTATTCTAAATCTCAATTTCTTGTCTTTTTATAGTTGGTGCAGGTGGAGGTTAGTATGCAACTTTTCTTTGATGCTTCTAATTTAATCGTTTCACTTATTTTAATGTCTATAAGCTATATTGAACAGCAAAGATTTGAAACAGCATGGTTGAAGTGAGCTTGTTTACTTGTCTGTTTGTTGGTTGGTTTGCTTGATTGCTTGCTTGGTTGTTTGTTTGCTTGTTTGCTTGTTTGTTTGCTTGCTTGTTTGTTTGCTTGTTTGTTTGCTTGTTTGTTTGTTTGCTTGCTTGATTGTTTGCTTGTTTGCTTGTTGGTATGCTTGCTTGTTTGCTTGTTTGTTTGTTTGCTTGCTTGATTGTTTGCTTGTTTGCTTGTTGGTATGCTTGCTTGTTTGCTTGTTTGCTTGTTGGCTTGTTTGTTTGTTTGCTTCTTTGTTTGCTTGTTTGTTTGCTTGTTGGCTTGTTTGTTTGTTTGCTTGTTTGTTTGCTTGTTTGTTTATTTGCTTGCTTGATTGTTTGCTTGTTTGCTTGTTGGTATGCTTGCTTGTTTGCTTGTTTGTTTGTTTGCTTGCTTGATTGTTTGCTTGTTTGTTTGCTTGTTGGCTTGTTTGTTTGCTTGCTTGTTTCCTGGATTCCTAGCTGGCTTGTTTGCTTTTTTAATTGCTTGCTTGCTAAGTTTTAATATTTAATTTTGCTAGCTTGTTTCAATGTTTAGGCAATATGTTAGTGCATAAAATAGTTTGATTTTGAATATTTTTTAAGATTTTTGAATAGTTTGATTTTAATTTTGGACTTTTTGTTTTCATTCCAACTGAAAAAAGTCACAAATCTCTGTAATTAAAAGAGTGGTTTGCAATATATTTACCTAGGTTTATTGTAGAGAAGTATATTACAAGCAAAAAGTATAAAATCATCAAAAAGAATATACTAATTAATTGCTGATCGGATATCATTTTCGGGTTAGTTCCTTCCACAACGTATCTACGAGATACTGCGAATGGATATTATATTGCATTAAGCTTGGACATAATGTAACGCTGTGTTGTTCACCAATAGAAAGAGAACTACATATTTTAAGAAATGTCATGAATTGTGAGACATACCAAATATACCAATAGAGCTGATAGAGATATGAATTAATTATATCAGAGCAAGTAGAATTAAACATTTTTTATGGCTGACTATGAGTTTTTGCTAAGCATTGACTATTGCTATTTTCTTTAGCAAATCTTACAAAAATGGATTAATACTCTTAATCATTTTCTTTTAGTACTAAGCGCTACAAGTAAGTATAAAGCATTCGAATAAATTTTCCATTTTGATGCTTATTTCCTATTGTATTGCATTGTATTGTATTGTGTTGTGTTGTGTTGTGTTCTGTTGTGATGTGTTCTGTTGCGTTGTGTTGTGTTGTGTTGAAATGTATGGTATTTTATTGCATTGTATTGTATTGTATTGTATTGCATTGCATTGCATTGCATTGCATTGCATTGCATTGCATTGCATTGCATTGTATTGTGTTGTGTTGTGTTGTGTTGTGTTGAATTGTATGGTTCTTTTATTGCATTGTATTGTATTGTATTGTGTTGTGTTGTGTTGTGTTCTGTTGTGACGTGTTCTGTTGCGTTGTGTTGTGTTGTATTGAAATGTATGGTATTTTATTGCATTGTATTGTATTGTATTGTATTGTATTGTATTGTATTGTATTGTATTGTATTGTATTGTATTGTATTGTATTGTATTGATGTTTGTTCAATGTTAGTTTTTACAATATTAGATATTCACTACATCAGACTAACATAATGCAATTTCAAGGATTGCATAAAGTACTTCATTTGCTGCATAATGAACAGGTGCATTACTCTATAGAATAACACTGGGTTGTATTGAGCTGTAAAATACTTTAATTTGCCACTAATTCTTGAATTTTTTGGCATATTTGAGTGATATAAGTTACTAATAAAATCTCACAATTGTCTTTTTAGTTGTTAATGAAAGACCAAAAACTCCAGGTTAGTACGGTCCTATCTGTATATCTTCACTTACCATTGTTTTTTATTGTTTATTTGTTAACCCAGGCTAAGTTTTTTCTGGAAGCTCATCAACCTGGTCAGCCTGGGGCGCTAAGGCCTGTGTCCTCAAGATTTCTCCTGATCACCCATTCACCGATCTTGGTCCCGAACCCAATGCCTCAAAACTCATGGTTTTGAAGACCTGCGCCTACCAACTCGTTCAAGTAGCTATTTAAGCTGATTTTAGATTCCTCATTGAAACGAAAAAGCGGCCATTTCTAATCGCTCGTTTGTATCAACATTTATATTGTACTGTTTTATTTTTGAATATATCTTCTAGACCAGCACTGTAATACATTGAGCTCTTGAATGCGTTTCCTACGGTGGCCCATAAAGGCAAAACAAAAATCAGTATTTGCGGACAAAAATGAATATTTGAGTACATAAATCAATATTTGGGTACAAAATTTGTTAACAAATTGCAGGAATCAATTCCAGTACAACAATTACAATATCAAACTACGGTTTTTCCGATTCGAAAATAAGTTCCCAGTACAAAACTCAGTTCCAGTACAAAAATATTTTCCAGTACAAAACTCAGTTCCAGTACAAAACTCAGTTCCAGTACAAAACTCAGTTCTGGTACAAAAATATTTTCCAGTACAAAACTCAGTTCCAGTATTCACTGTTCCCCTGGAAACGGGCAAAAAAGGCGGGAATTCACAAAACGAGTAACGAGCACATTGATGTTGCACATTGATGAGCATGGCCGCTTGTAGCAAATATTGCCACAACTGCGGTTTCCCGGTAGGAAAAGGTTACTTATTTTGCCCAAATTGTGGCACAAAGCTGCTCATAACTGGAGCTGAATCTACTGCCCTGTCGGGAACAAATACTGTGACCAATTCAAACGAACATCAACTGTCTTGGCAGCGCTCGGGACGAAATAGACAAGCCGGGACGAAATAGACAAGCAGGGACGAAATAGACAAGGATTGTTATAACTCATAGAAATGACTAGTAACCGAAACGAAACTAACAGAATATGAATCGCTGTCGCCCATTCTACCTTTTTGATGAGTTTGTAATTTCTTTTTTGTATGTTTTCTTGCTGAAAACTCGAATTTATTTTCAAGCTACGAGCGGCCTAAACAGCTAGCGCCTTCGCAGCAACGGGTCAAAATAAGCAAGAAGCAATGAGCGCTCGGGACGAAATAGACAAGCAGGGACGAAATAGACAAGTCTTTTTATTACTCAAAGAAATGATCTGCAATTAAGATTAAATTATCATAATATGAAACACCGTCGTCTATATTACACAACTTTGTTATTTTTACGTATTTTACTCCGTGCTATTGTCTTATTGCTCTTGGGACGAAATAGACAAGCCGGGACGAAATAGACAAGCCTGGTCGAGATAGACAAGCAGGGACGGAATAGACAAGTCTTCTTATAACTCTTGAAAATGATAAATAACCGAAACAAATCAGCCAGAATATAAATCACCCTCTCAAATTCTATCTTTCTCGATATTTTTATAATGTTTAACTTGTTGTTTTCATGCTTATTTCTTGAATTCATTCCAACTTTTATTGGTAGCGCTCGGGACGAAATAGACAAGCCGGGACGAAATAGACAAGCAGGGACGAAATAGACAAGGATTCTTATAACTCAAAGAAATGAACTGTTATTGAAACAAAACTATCAGAATAAGAATTGCCATCTTCACTTCTATCGGAAAACAATTTTTTTTATTTTTTTATTTCTCTTTTACTTGTTAAATTCTTGAAATTATCCCCGCTGAGTTGACAGTGCTAGGGACGAAATAGACAAGCCGGGACGAAATAGACAAGGATTCATATATCTCATATAAACGACCAGTAATCGAGACGAAACTAACAGAATATAAATCGCTGTCGCCAATTCTACCTTTTTCATGAGTTTGTAATTTCCTTTTTGGTCATTTTCTTGGTTAAAATTTGAATTTATTTACTAACTACGAAAGGCCTAAACAGGTAGCGCCCTCGCAGTTACGGGCAAACTAAGCTAGGGACGAAATAGACAAGCAGGGACGAAATAGACAAGTCTTCTTATAACTCAAAGAAATGAACTGTTATTGAAACAAAACTATCAAAATAAGAATTGCCATCTTCACTTCTATCGGAAAACAATTTCTTTTTACTTTTTCATTTCTCTTTTACTTGTTAAATTCTTGAAATTATCCCCGCTGAGTTGACAGCGCTAGGGACGAAATAGACAAGCAGGGACGAAATAGACAAGGATTCATATATCTCATATAAACGACCAGTAATCGAGACGAAACTAACAGAATATAAATCGCTGTCGCTGTTCTGTTGTGACGTGTTCTGTTGCGTTGTGTTGTGTTGTATTGAAATGTATGGTATTTTATTGCATTGTATTGTATTGTATTGTATTGTATTGTATTGTATTGTATTGTATTGTATTGTATTGTATTGTATTGTATTGTATTGTATTGTATTGTATTGTATTGTATTGTATTGATGTTTGTTCAATGTTAGTTTTTACAATATTAGATATTCACTACATCAGACTAACATAATGCAATTTCAAGGATTGCATAAAGTACTTCATTTGCTGCATAATGAACAGGTGCATTACTCTATAGAATAACACTGGGTTGTATTGAGCTGTAAAATACTTTAATTTGCCACTAATTCTTGAATTTTTTGGCATATTTGAGTGATATAAGTTACTAATAAAATCTCACAATTGTCTTTTTAGTTGTTAATGAAAGACCAAAAACTCCAGGTTAGTACGGTCCTATCTGTATATCTTCACTTACCATTGTTTTTTATTGTTTATTTGTTAACCCAGGCTAAGTTTTTTCTGGAAGCTCATCAACCTGGTCAGCCTGGGGCGCTAAGGCCTGTGTCCTCAAGATTTCTCCTGATCACCCATTCACCGATCTTGGTCCCGAACCCAATGCCTCAAAACTCATGGTTTTGAAGACCTGCGCCTACCAACTCGTTCAAGTAGCTATTTAAGCTGATTTTAGATTCCTCATTGAAACGAAAAAGCGGCCATTTCTAATCGCTCGTTTGTATCAACATTTATATTGTACTGTTTTATTTTTGAATATATCTTCTAGACCAGCACTGTAATACATTGAGCTCTTGAATGCGTTTCCTACGGTGGCCCATAAAGGCAAAACAAAAATCAGTATTTGCGGACAAAAATGAATATTTGAGTACATAAATCAATATTTGGGTACAAAATTTGTTAACAAATTGCAGGAATCAATTCCAGTACAACAATTACAATATCAAACTACGGTTTTTCCGATTCGAAAATAAGTTCCCAGTACAAAACTCAGTTCCAGTACAAAAATATTTTCCAGTACAAAACTCAGTTCCAGTACAAAACTCAGTTCCAGTACAAAACTCAGTTCTGGTACAAAAATATTTTCCAGTACAAAACTCAGTTCCAGTATTCACTGTTCCCCTGGAAACGGGCAAAAAAGGCGGGAATTCACAAAACGAGTAACGAGCACATTGATGTTGCACATTGATGAGCATGGCCGCTTGTAGCAAATATTGCCACAACTGCGGTTTCCCGGTAGGAAAAGGTTACTTATTTTGCCCAAATTGTGGCACAAAGCTGCTCATAACTGGAGCTGAATCTACTGCCCTGTCGGGAACAAATACTGTGACCAATTCAAACGAACATCAACTGTCTTGGCAGCGCTCGGGACGAAATAGACAAGCCGGGACGAAATAGACAAGCAGGGACGAAATAGACAAGGATTGTTATAACTCATAGAAATGACTAGTAACCGAAACGAAACTAACAGAATATGAATCGCTGTCGCCCATTCTACCTTTTTGATGAGTTTGTAATTTCTTTTTTGTATGTTTTCTTGCTGAAAACTCGAATTTATTTTCAAGCTACGAGCGGCCTAAACAGCTAGCGCCTTCGCAGCAACGGGTCAAAATAAGCAAGAAGCAATGAGCGCTCGGGACGAAATAGACAAGCAGGGACGAAATAGACAAGTCTTTTTATTACTCAAAGAAATGATCTGCAATTAAGATTAAATTATCATAATATGAAACACCGTCGTCTATATTACACAACTTTGTTATTTTTACGTATTTTACTCCGTGCTATTGTCTTATTGCTCTTGGGACGAAATAGACAAGCCGGGACGAAATAGACAAGCCTGGTCGAGATAGACAAGCAGGGACGGAATAGACAAGTCTTCTTATAACTCTTGAAAATGATAAATAACCGAAACAAATCAGCCAGAATATAAATCACCCTCTCAAATTCTATCTTTCTCGATATTTTTATAATGTTTAACTTGTTGTTTTCATGCTTATTTCTTGAATTCATTCCAACTTTTATTGGTAGCGCTCGGGACGAAATAGACAAGCCGGGACGAAATAGACAAGCAGGGACGAAATAGACAAGGATTCTTATAACTCAAAGAAATGAACTGTTATTGAAACAAAACTATCAGAATAAGAATTGCCATCTTCACTTCTATCGGAAAACAATTTTTTTTATTTTTTTATTTCTCTTTTACTTGTTAAATTCTTGAAATTATCCCCGCTGAGTTGACAGTGCTAGGGACGAAATAGACAAGCCGGGACGAAATAGACAAGGATTCATATATCTCATATAAACGACCAGTAATCGAGACGAAACTAACAGAATATAAATCGCTGTCGCCAATTCTACCTTTTTCATGAGTTTGTAATTTCCTTTTTGGTCATTTTCTTGGTTAAAATTTGAATTTATTTACTAACTACGAAAGGCCTAAACAGGTAGCGCCCTCGCAGTTACGGGCAAACTAAGCTAGGGACGAAATAGACAAGCAGGGACGAAATAGACAAGTCTTCTTATAACTCAAAGAAATGAACTGTTATTGAAACAAAACTATCAAAATAAGAATTGCCATCTTCACTTCTATCGGAAAACAATTTCTTTTTACTTTTTCATTTCTCTTTTACTTGTTAAATTCTTGAAATTATCCCCGCTGAGTTGACAGCGCTAGGGACGAAATAGACAAGCAGGGACGAAATAGACAAGGATTCATATATCTCATATAAACGACCAGTAATCGAGACGAAACTAACAGAATATAAATCGCTGTCGCTGTTCTGTTGTGACGTGTTCTGTTGCGTTGTGTTGTGTTGTATTGAAATGTATGGTATTTTATTGCATTGTATTGTATTGTATTGTATTGTATTGTATTGTATTGTATTGTATTGTATTGTATTGTATTGTATTGTATTGTATTGTATTGTATTGTATTGTATTGTATTGATGTTTGTTCAATGTTAGTTTTTACAATATTAGATATTCACTACATCAGACTAACATAATGCAATTTCAAGGATTGCATAAAGTACTTCATTTGCTGCATAATGAACAGGTGCATTACTCTATAGAATAACACTGGGTTGTATTGAGCTGTAAAATACTTTAATTTGCCACTAATTCTTGAATTTTTTGGCATATTTGAGTGATATAAGTTACTAATAAAATCTCACAATTGTCTTTTTAGTTGTTAATGAAAGACCAAAAACTCCAGGTTAGTACGGTCCTATCTGTATATCTTCACTTACCATTGTTTTTTATTGTTTATTTGTTAACCCAGGCTAAGTTTTTTCTGGAAGCTCATCAACCTGGTCAGCCTGGGGCGCTAAGGCCTGTGTCCTCAAGATTTCTCCTGATCACCCATTCACCGATCTTGGTCCCGAACCCAATGCCTCAAAACTCATGGTTTTGAAGACCTGCGCCTACCAACTCGTTCAAGTAGCTATTTAAGCTGATTTTAGATTCCTCATTGAAACGAAAAAGCGGCCATTTCTAATCGCTCGTTTGTATCAACATTTATATTGTACTGTTTTATTTTTGAATATATCTTCTAGACCAGCACTGTAATACATTGAGCTCTTGAATGCGTTTCCTACGGTGGCCCATAAAGGCAAAACAAAAATCAGTATTTGCGGACAAAAATGAATATTTGAGTACATAAATCAATATTTGGGTACAAAATTTGTTAACAAATTGCAGGAATCAATTCCAGTACAACAATTACAATATCAAACTACGGTTTTTCCGATTCGAAAATAAGTTCCCAGTACAAAACTCAGTTCCAGTACAAAAATATTTTCCAGTACAAAACTCAGTTCCAGTACAAAACTCAGTTCCAGTACAAAACTCAGTTCTGGTACAAAAATATTTTCCAGTACAAAACTCAGTTCCAGTATTCACTGTTCCCCTGGAAACGGGCAAAAAAGGCGGGAATTCACAAAACGAGTAACGAGCACATTGATGTTGCACATTGATGAGCATGGCCGCTTGTAGCAAATATTGCCACAACTGCGGTT
This sequence comes from Catostylus mosaicus, assembly GCA_964019065.1. Classification (NCBI taxonomy): domain Eukaryota; kingdom Metazoa; phylum Cnidaria; class Scyphozoa; order Rhizostomeae; family Catostylidae; genus Catostylus; species Catostylus mosaicus. The sequence continues at coordinate 5,827,396 of OZ025198.1, forward strand.
TCCCGGTAGGAAAAGGTTACTTATTTTGCCCAAATTGTGGCACAAAGCTGCTCATAACTGGAGCTGAATCTACTGCCCTGTCGGGAACAAATACTGTGACCAATTCAAACGAACATCAACTGTCTTGGCAGCGCTCGGGACGAAATAGACAAGCCGGGACGAAATAGACAAGCAGGGACGAAATAGACAAGGATTGTTATAACTCATAGAAATGACTAGTAACCGAAACGAAACTAACAGAATATGAATCGCTGTCGCCCATTCTACCTTTTTGATGAGTTTGTAATTTCTTTTTTGTATGTTTTCTTGCTGAAAACTCGAATTTATTTTCAAGCTACGAGCGGCCTAAACAGCTAGCGCCTTCGCAGCAACGGGTCAAAATAAGCAAGAAGCAATGAGCGCTCGGGACGAAATAGACAAGCAGGGACGAAATAGACAAGTCTTTTTATTACTCAAAGAAATGATCTGCAATTAAGATTAAATTATCATAATATGAAACACCGTCGTCTATATTACACAACTTTGTTATTTTTACGTATTTTACTCCGTGCTATTGTCTTATTGCTCTTGGGACGAAATAGACAAGCCGGGACGAAATAGACAAGCCTGGTCGAGATAGACAAGCAGGGACGGAATAGACAAGTCTTCTTATAACTCTTGAAAATGATAAATAACCGAAACAAATCAGCCAGAATATAAATCACCCTCTCAAATTCTATCTTTCTCGATATTTTTATAATGTTTAACTTGTTGTTTTCATGCTTATTTCTTGAATTCATTCCAACTTTTATTGGTAGCGCTCGGGACGAAATAGACAAGCCGGGACGAAATAGACAAGCAGGGACGAAATAGACAAGGATTCTTATAACTCAAAGAAATGAACTGTTATTGAAACAAAACTATCAGAATAAGAATTGCCATCTTCACTTCTATCGGAAAACAATTTTTTTTATTTTTTTATTTCTCTTTTACTTGTTAAATTCTTGAAATTATCCCCGCTGAGTTGACAGTGCTAGGGACGAAATAGACAAGCCGGGACGAAATAGACAAGGATTCATATATCTCATATAAACGACCAGTAATCGAGACGAAACTAACAGAATATAAATCGCTGTCGCCAATTCTACCTTTTTCATGAGTTTGTAATTTCCTTTTTGGTCATTTTCTTGGTTAAAATTTGAATTTATTTACTAACTACGAAAGGCCTAAACAGGTAGCGCCCTCGCAGTTACGGGCAAACTAAGCTAGGGACGAAATAGACAAGCAGGGACGAAATAGACAAGTCTTCTTATAACTCAAAGAAATGAACTGTTATTGAAACAAAACTATCAAAATAAGAATTGCCATCTTCACTTCTATCGGAAAACAATTTCTTTTTACTTTTTCATTTCTCTTTTACTTGTTAAATTCTTGAAATTATCCCCGCTGAGTTGACAGCGCTAGGGACGAAATAGACAAGCAGGGACGAAATAGACAAGGATTCATATATCTCATATAAACGACCAGTAATCGAGACGAAACTAACAGAATATAAATCGCTGTCGCTGTTCTGTTGTGACGTGTTCTGTTGCGTTGTGTTGTGTTGTATTGAAATGTATGGTATTTTATTGCATTGTATTGTATTGTATTGTATTGTATTGTATTGTATTGTATTGTATTGTATTGTATTGTATTGTATTGTATTGTATTGTATTGTATTGTATTGTATTGTATTGATGTTTGTTCAATGTTAGTTTTTACAATATTAGATATTCACTACATCAGACTAACATAATGCAATTTCAAGGATTGCATAAAGTACTTCATTTGCTGCATAATGAACAGGTGCATTACTCTATAGAATAACACTGGGTTGTATTGAGCTGTAAAATACTTTAATTTGCCACTAATTCTTGAATTTTTTGGCATATTTGAGTGATATAAGTTACTAATAAAATCTCACAATTGTCTTTTTAGTTGTTAATGAAAGACCAAAAACTCCAGGTTAGTACGGTCCTATCTGTATATCTTCACTTACCATTGTTTTTTATTGTTTATTTGTTAACCCAGGCTAAGTTTTTTCTGGAAGCTCATCAACCTGGTCAGCCTGGGGCGCTAAGGCCTGTGTCCTCAAGATTTCTCCTGATCACCCATTCACCGATCTTGGTCCCGAACCCAATGCCTCAAAACTCATGGTTTTGAAGACCTGCGCCTACCAACTCGTTCAAGTAGCTATTTAAGCTGATTTTAGATTCCTCATTGAAACGAAAAAGCGGCCATTTCTAATCGCTCGTTTGTATCAACATTTATATTGTACTGTTTTATTTTTGAATATATCTTCTAGACCAGCACTGTAATACATTGAGCTCTTGAATGCGTTTCCTACGGTGGCCCATAAAGGCAAAACAAAAATCAGTATTTGCGGACAAAAATGAATATTTGAGTACATAAATCAATATTTGGGTACAAAATTTGTTAACAAATTGCAGGAATCAATTCCAGTACAACAATTACAATATCAAACTACGGTTTTTCCGATTCGAAAATAAGTTCCCAGTACAAAACTCAGTTCCAGTACAAAAATATTTTCCAGTACAAAACTCAGTTCCAGTACAAAACTCAGTTCCAGTACAAAACTCAGTTCTGGTACAAAAATATTTTCCAGTACAAAACTCAGTTCCAGTATTCACTGTTCCCCTGGAAACGGGCAAAAAAGGCGGGAATTCACAAAACGAGTAACGAGCACATTGATGTTGCACATTGATGAGCATGGCCGCTTGTAGCAAATATTGCCACAACTGCGGTTTCCCGGTAGGAAAAGGTTACTTATTTTGCCCAAATTGTGGCACAAAGCTGCTCATAACTGGAGCTGAATCTACTGCCCTGTCGGGAACAAATACTGTGACCAATTCAAACGAACATCAACTGTCTTGGCAGCGCTCGGGACGAAATAGACAAGCCGGGACGAAATAGACAAGCAGGGACGAAATAGACAAGGATTGTTATAACTCATAGAAATGACTAGTAACCGAAACGAAACTAACAGAATATGAATCGCTGTCGCCCATTCTACCTTTTTGATGAGTTTGTAATTTCTTTTTTGTATGTTTTCTTGCTGAAAACTCGAATTTATTTTCAAGCTACGAGCGGCCTAAACAGCTAGCGCCTTCGCAGCAACGGGTCAAAATAAGCAAGAAGCAATGAGCGCTCGGGACGAAATAGACAAGCAGGGACGAAATAGACAAGTCTTTTTATTACTCAAAGAAATGATCTGCAATTAAGATTAAATTATCATAATATGAAACACCGTCGTCTATATTACACAACTTTGTTATTTTTACGTATTTTACTCCGTGCTATTGTCTTATTGCTCTTGGGACGAAATAGACAAGCCGGGACGAAATAGACAAGCCTGGTCGAGATAGACAAGCAGGGACGGAATAGACAAGTCTTCTTATAACTCTTGAAAATGATAAATAACCGAAACAAATCAGCCAGAATATAAATCACCCTCTCAAATTCTATCTTTCTCGATATTTTTATAATGTTTAACTTGTTGTTTTCATGCTTATTTCTTGAATTCATTCCAACTTTTATTGGTAGCGCTCGGGACGAAATAGACAAGCCGGGACGAAATAGACAAGCAGGGACGAAATAGACAAGGATTCTTATAACTCAAAGAAATGAACTGTTATTGAAACAAAACTATCAGAATAAGAATTGCCATCTTCACTTCTATCGGAAAACAATTTTTTTTATTTTTTTATTTCTCTTTTACTTGTTAAATTCTTGAAATTATCCCCGCTGAGTTGACAGTGCTAGGGACGAAATAGACAAGCCGGGACGAAATAGACAAGGATTCATATATCTCATATAAACGACCAGTAATCGAGACGAAACTAACAGAATATAAATCGCTGTCGCCAATTCTACCTTTTTCATGAGTTTGTAATTTCCTTTTTGGTCATTTTCTTGGTTAAAATTTGAATTTATTTACTAACTACGAAAGGCCTAAACAGGTAGCGCCCTCGCAGTTACGGGCAAACTAAGCTAGGGACGAAATAGACAAGCAGGGACGAAATAGACAAGTCTTCTTATAACTCAAAGAAATGAACTGTTATTGAAACAAAACTATCAAAATAAGAATTGCCATCTTCACTTCTATCGGAAAACAATTTCTTTTTACTTTTTCATTTCTCTTTTACTTGTTAAATTCTTGAAATTATCCCCGCTGAGTTGACAGCGCTAGGGACGAAATAGACAAGCAGGGACGAAATAGACAAGGATTCATATATCTCATATAAACGACCAGTAATCGAGACGAAACTAACAGAATATAAATCGCTGTCGCCAATTCTACCTTTTTCATGAGTTTGTAATTTCCTTTTTGGTCATTTTCTTGGTTAAAATTTGAATTTATTTACTAACTACGAAAGGCCTAAACAGGTAGCGCCCTCGCAGTTACGGGCAAACTAAGCTAGGGACGAAATAGACAAGCAGGGACGAAATAGACAAGTCTTCTTATAACTCAAAGAAATGAACTGTTATTGAAACAAAACTATCAAAATAAGAATTGCCATCTTCACTTCTATCGGAAAACAATTTCTTTTTACTTTTTCATTTCTCTTTTACTTGTTAAATTCTTGAAATTATCCCCGCTGAGTTGACAGCGCTAGGGACGAAATAGACAAGCAGGGACGAAATAGACAAGGATTCATATATCTCATATAAACGACCAGTAATCGAGACGAAACTAACAGAATATAAATCGCTGTCGCTGTTCTGTTGTGACGTGTTCTGTTGCGTTGTGTTGTGTTGTATTGAAATGTATGGTATTTTATTGCATTGTATTGTATTGTATTGTATTGTATTGTATTGTATTGTATTGTATTGTATTGTATTGTATTGTATTGTATTGTATTGTATTGTATTGTATTGTATTGATGTTTGTTCAATGTTAGTTTTTACAATATTAGATATTCACTACATCAGACTAACATAATGCAATTTCAAGGATTGCATAAAGTACTTCATTTGCTGCATAATGAACAGGTGCATTACTCTATAGAATAACACTGGGTTGTATTGAGCTGTAAAATACTTTAATTTGCCACTAATTCTTGAATTTTTTGGCATATTTGAGTGATATAAGTTACTAATAAAATCTCACAATTGTCTTTTTAGTTGTTAATGAAAGACCAAAAACTCCAGGTTAGTACGGTCCTATCTGTATATCTTCACTTACCATTGTTTTTTATTGTTTATTTGTTAACCCAGGCTAAGTTTTTTCTGGAAGCTCATCAACCTGGTCAGCCTGGGGCGCTAAGGCCTGTGTCCTCAAGATTTCTCCTGATCACCCATTCACCGATCTTGGTCCCGAACCCAATGCCTCAAAACTCATGGTTTTGAAGACCTGCGCCTACCAACTCGTTCAAGTAGCTATTTAAGCTGATTTTAGATTCCTCATTGAAACGAAAAAGCGGCCATTTCTAATCGCTCGTTTGTATCAACATTTATATTGTACTGTTTTATTTTTGAATATATCTTCTAGACCAGCACTGTAATACATTGAGCTCTTGAATGCGTTTCCTACGGTGGCCCATAAAGGCAAAACAAAAATCAGTATTTGCGGACAAAAATGAATATTTGAGTACATAAATCAATATTTGGGTACAAAATTTGTTAACAAATTGCAGGAATCAATTCCAGTACAACAATTACAATATCAAACTACGGTTTTTCCGATTCGAAAATAAGTTCCCAGTACAAAACTCAGTTCCAGTACAAAAATATTTTCCAGTACAAAACTCAGTTCCAGTACAAAACTCAGTTCCAGTACAAAACTCAGTTCTGGTACAAAAATATTTTCCAGTACAAAACTCAGTTCCAGTATTCACTGTTCCCCTGGAAACGGGCAAAAAAGGCGGGAATTCACAAAACGAGTAACGAGCACATTGATGTTGCACATTGATGAGCATGGCCGCTTGTAGCAAATATTGCCACAACTGCGGTTTCCCGGTAGGAAAAGGTTACTTATTTTGCCCAAATTGTGGCACAAAGCTGCTCATAACTGGAGCTGAATCTACTGCCCTGTCGGGAACAAATACTGTGACCAATTCAAACGAACATCAACTGTCTTGGCAGCGCTCGGGACGAAATAGACAAGCCGGGACGAAATAGACAAGCAGGGACGAAATAGACAAGGATTGTTATAACTCATAGAAATGACTAGTAACCGAAACGAAACTAACAGAATATGAATCGCTGTCGCCCATTCTACCTTTTTGATGAGTTTGTAATTTCTTTTTTGTATGTTTTCTTGCTGAAAACTCGAATTTATTTTCAAGCTACGAGCGGCCTAAACAGCTAGCGCCTTCGCAGCAACGGGTCAAAATAAGCAAGAAGCAATGAGCGCTCGGGACGAAATAGACAAGCAGGGACGAAATAGACAAGTCTTTTTATTACTCAAAGAAATGATCTGCAATTAAGATTAAATTATCATAATATGAAACACCGTCGTCTATATTACACAACTTTGTTATTTTTACGTATTTTACTCCGTGCTATTGTCTTATTGCTCTTGGGACGAAATAGACAAGCCGGGACGAAATAGACAAGCCTGGTCGAGATAGACAAGCAGGGACGGAATAGACAAGTCTTCTTATAACTCTTGAAAATGATAAATAACCGAAACAAATCAGCCAGAATATAAATCACCCTCTCAAATTCTATCTTTCTCGATATTTTTATAATGTTTAACTTGTTGTTTTCATGCTTATTTCTTGAATTCATTCCAACTTTTATTGGTAGCGCTCGGGACGAAATAGACAAGCCGGGACGAAATAGACAAGCAGGGACGAAATAGACAAGGATTCTTATAACTCAAAGAAATGAACTGTTATTGAAACAAAACTATCAGAATAAGAATTGCCATCTTCACTTCTATCGGAAAACAATTTTTTTTATTTTTTTATTTCTCTTTTACTTGTTAAATTCTTGAAATTATCCCCGCTGAGTTGACAGTGCTAGGGACGAAATAGACAAGCCGGGACGAAATAGACAAGGATTCATATATCTCATATAAACGACCAGTAATCGAGACGAAACTAACAGAATATAAATCGCTGTCGCCAATTCTACCTTTTTCATGAGTTTGTAATTTCCTTTTTGGTCATTTTCTTGGTTAAAATTTGAATTTATTTACTAACTACGAAAGGCCTAAACAGGTAGCGCCCTCGCAGTTACGGGCAAACTAAGCTAGGGACGAAATAGACAAGCAGGGACGAAATAGACAAGTCTTCTTATAACTCAAAGAAATGAACTGTTATTGAAACAAAACTATCAAAATAAGAATTGCCATCTTCACTTCTATCGGAAAACAATTTCTTTTTACTTTTTCATTTCTCTTTTACTTGTTAAATTCTTGAAATTATCCCCGCTGAGTTGACAGCGCTAGGGACGAAATAGACAAGCAGGGACGAAATAGACAAGGATTCATATATCTCATATAAACGACCAGTAATCGAGACGAAACTAACAGAATATAAATCGCTGTCGCCCATTCTACCTTTTTGATGAGTTTGTAATTTCCTTTTTGGTCCTTTTCTTGGTTAAAATTTGAATTTATTTACTAACTACGAACGGCCTAAACAGGTAGCGCCTTCGCAGTTACGGGCAAACTAAGCTAGGGACGAAATAGACAAGCAGGGACGAAATAGACAAGGATTCTTATAACTCAAAGAAATGAACTGTTATTGAAACAAAACTATCAGAATATGAATTGCCATCTTCACTTCTATCGGAAAACAATTTCTTTTTATTTTTTCATTTCTCTTTTACTTGTTAAATTCTTGAAATTATCCCCGCTGAGTTGACAGCGCTAGGGACGAAATAGACAAGCCGGGACGAAATAGACAAGGATTCATATATCTCATATAAACGACCAGTAATCGAGACGAAACTAACAGAATATGAATCGCTGTCGCCCATTCTACCTTTTTGATGAGTTTGTAATTTCCTCTTTGGTCCTTTTCTTGGTTAAAATTTGAATTTATTTACTAACTACGAACGGCCTAAACAGGTAGCGCCTTCGCAGTTACGGGCAAACTAAGCTAGGGACGAAATAGACAAGCAGGGACGAAATAGACAAGGATTCTTATAACTCAAAGAAATGAACTGTTATTGAAACAAAACTATCAGAATATGAATTGCCATCTTCACTTCTATCGGAAAACAATTTCTTTTTATTTTTTCATTTCTCTTTTACTTGCTAAATTCTTGAAATTATCCCCGCTGAGTTGACAGCGCTAGGGACGAAATAGACAAGCCGGGACGAAATAGACAAGGATTCATATATCTCATATAAACGACCAGTAATCGAGACGAAACTAACAGAATATGAATCGCTGTCGCCCATTCTACCTTTTTGATGAGTTTGTAATTTCCTCTTTGGTCCTTTTCTTGGTTAAAATTTGAATTTATTTACTAACTACGAACGGCCTAAACAGGTAGCGCCTTCGCAGTTACGGGCAAACTAAGCTAGGGACGAAATAGACAAGCAGGGACGAAATAGACAAGGATTCCTATATCTCATAGAAACGACCAGAAGAAAAGCAATCAATGTTTAAAATCCAATAAAACTGCGGTTGGTGAATGGGACGATAATAACTTTCTTCACCTGTCTGTTTTTGATGGAAAGTATGGTCAGTTTAATGCGCGCTCACGACTTATTGTGACTTTCAATAAAAATACGGAGCACCTTGATTGTAGATGTAGACTAAGTTGGTATTTCTGCCTCCACAAGGCACTTGCAATCTGGTATTTGTATCAGAGGAGGGTCATAAAGGGAAATACGTCCACCAAAATTGATTTAAGTCATGACGGCGGTATCCAAAATGGGGATGAAATCAACAGCTCGGAGACTACCTCTGAAAAAACACCATATCCACCGTATTCGGAAAAATCCCTAGATAAGATGATGATATACTGGTTGGCATGTAAGCAAGTTCCATTCCCAATCCCGAATGATTACCTAATCTATAACAAGGATCTTTTTCCAAAAGTATTTTACCCTAACGAAGTAATTTGTCAAGATTGTGAAAATCTGTTATCTGGCCCATATAAAATAACATCTTCGGCGCGCATTTTAACCATGCAGGGGTACATAGATGGCATAGAAACCTTTTTTAGTAGCCAGTCAAACCATTTAGCAGTGGGTACTTTTTGTTCCATCATAGAAAATATTTGGCATTTTAAGGTCGATGGCCAGGCAGTGTTAAATGCATATATGCATTTCGAGGCCTTGAGCAAAAGGGTTTATAACTTTAACTGTGTTGATTGTGGATACTTCCCTTCTGTGTTAATCGCCGATCTGAACAGAAAGGTTGTTTTCAAGTATAAAGAAACTGATGATGCAAATAAATTCCTTCAAAACTGTGACGAGGTAGAAAGAGATTTAGTTAACTGTGAGGATTTCTGGAAAACAGTTACAAAGGCAATGTTGAGCAGGGGTTTTAGAAATAGGAAGATTACATCAATCGATATCCAACCTAACTTACTTAATTGGTCGCCATATATAGGGCCAAATTCGAGAAACTGCAACTTCTTGTACAATAGTGAGAGTCGGAAAATACACTGGGAGACGGGGGAGATAGAAATCGATTGTAGGGAATTGTCGGAAGAGCGGCTGATTGAAACCATGTTTGAAAGCAAATTGAATGATTTACGTAAGTTGGCACGTAAAGTAGGTGTTAGTTGCAAGGGAAGGAAATTGGACATTATCAACCGCATAAAGGATGGGCTTAGAAGTAGAAATGAGAAGTTCAACAAGGTCTTTCAAAAATTTGTTGGCTGCTCGGGTGGTTGGTTAACAGTAGCATGCCCCCATGGCATAATTTATGCAGTGAAATTTCTGCTACGAGGAGAAAGTCCGAGAGACTATCTTGATGTATTGCGTAGTTTAAAGCACAAACCAAACGTATTCATTAATGATATGGCCCACATTGTTGCTAAGCATGGTAACATTCACCATGGCAACTTTTTTAAACCCCACGATGGTCGTGTAGCACGTCCTACTCCTGAAAATATTGCACTTGCTCTTGGTAATAAGCTACACATTTCATTCCCTTTCCTAGAAAAAGTCGGGACAAAAAGTAATCCTGTGGATATAGGCTGTCATCCAATAACTGGTAGCGATGCTTGTCTGGTTTTGTTTGATAGATTCCATGAGTCCAACACAAGCTCTGAGGTTGAATCACTCAGGCGAATAACGTGTGTAAAAGAGTTAAGCGGGAAAATTAATAGTGAAACAGTTGAGCAGCTTCATGGTTCTTACAATAAGAACCGGCACTTTCTAAATCAAATTAAGCCAATAAACCACATCTTCCTGTTCAGGTCTATAATTGACTTGGCTAATGAAGCGAAAAACAATAAATTTATTCATGAACGAGAAGTCAGCACAGGGCTGGAGGTTGATTTTGATGAGTATGGTAGGGCTATATTTGCATGTGGTCCCATACAAAAGCCTCCTATTGATCAGTCCGATATTTCAATAAAAACCTTTGACACTTCTGTCTATAATTTCGAGAATGATCCTCTTCATAATATCTCTGCGGAGTCTGAGGATTTTGCTAAGTCAGCTCTTTCTGGTAGTTATCTTGAGGAGGCTCCTGCTTATAGTAATTTCGATGATCTTTCTTTGGATTCGTTAAGGGTGTCTGACGTTGAAAATTTTCCAGACATTCATCCAAGCATTGGTGCATATGACTGTGATTATCTACCTGACGACCTAGATTCAGTTTCTCTCTACTTATCAGTATTTTCATCACTAACATCAGACTTGGAGGAATTGGTTATTAATTCTTCCCAATTTGAGTGTGAAACTTTGAGTGGTTCAGAAGATGTCCCTTTGTTGATTGATTCGCAGCATCAGCATATATCCACTTTAGATGCAAGCAATATAAGAATAGAGAAAATAGATGTATTGGGTATATTAGATGGGGTTATATCAGATACATCGAGCAATAGCCTAGAAGTATCTTCAAGGAAGAAATTAAGTTCAATATTTTTGGATGAAAGGGGGCAGCTCAAACCATTGAAAACTTCTACACCCCTTTCCTCTAGAAAATCGGATAGAAATGATGAGCAATGCATTGAAAACTTTTTCCGTGATGGATTCCTAGATAATAAGAATAATAGTGACCATTTGACACTTTCTAAGGAGGCTACAGTTGATTTTGAAATCTCTGAGACAGAGGCTAGACATTGTAATGTACACGTGACCAACTTGCCTGAAGAGACACTAACGGATGATATTATTAATAATGCAACTCAGATAATTTACGATTCAAGCGCAGACTATGCTGGATTGGTTAGTATTGATATTGCAGAAAACTATGTGGGAGATGGAAGACCCTTCATACAAATAATTAAAATAAGGCATTTATCAAATTGCCACTGGGCGACAATATCCAACATTTTATCGCCAAACGGCCATGTATCTCTATATGATTGTTTGCAGAGATTCCATTTGCGTGGAAGCGAAATAAGGTATGATGTGTCCTTGTTGGATTATGCCGCAAGATTTAGAGGGTACAAAATGAACGAATTGATAATTGATGTTATGGACGTCACATCGGCGTTGAAAGATACGTACAGTGACGTAGCTGCGATATTTTTTGCAGTTTGTCTTGCAAAAAAAATTGATCCACGGTTCATCTGTTTCGACTATCGAAATTTGAGCAAAAAGCTTCCAAATTGCCTAGAGGACCATTCATTTGAGAAATTTGAGTTTGATGAGTACTCACGGCCTTCTAGCGGAGTAAAATAGAAAATAAATGCTGATATATACTGTCACTGTCAAATGCCAGATGTTGGAACGAGTATGACTCAATGCTGCAATTGCCTAGAATGGTACCATAATAGTTGTGAGTGTGGGGATTTTTCCGACGAGAGTTGGAAGTGTGCAAATTGCACGTTGCCGTAGTTATTAGACACTTCTATCTCAAAGAAATAAAGTGGAATCTTCAGTTACCTACCCACAAATTATTGAACTTACCAACAGCAATTTCTTAAAGTTTTGGATATTCATTAACATTCCTACATCTTACTACTTAACGGCTGTGTTTTTTCATCATTTATTGACGGGATAAAGTTCATGTAAAGTTTTCCCCGACCATTTTTAAGGGTAAGGAACTTGTGGCGTCAGAATTTGGTGGATATCAATCTAGATAATTGGTGCCAACAGCGGTAGGGGTTGTGTCAAAATATAGAGTAGGGGTAGGCCCTTGAATTTCGTTTCTTGATGAAAGATAATCTTTAAAATTGACAACAAAATTGATTTGACCTAAACTTTTCAAAAACAGTATTAAAAATCTGAAAAAAATGGCTTGGCCTCTTTCATCATCTTACCCCGCCTCCCACTTTGCAGCTGTTATGTACCACCAATTATCAAAGCCAGAGGTAGTAGATACCGATGAATGCATTTAGACATTTAATATTGATCTTAGAAGGTAATATAATTTGAAACATATAAACATTTCCAGTCAAAATATAGATACATCTTATTCTTATAATTTAGTTTCATACTGCGTTATTACTATCGTCTACTTTTAATTGTATGTGACGAATCATGACTGAAAATAGTACCCAAAGTAGTACGATTATGCATAATTAGTCTTTCTATTTTTTATATTTACATCATAATTCACAGTCGATATCATTGTATCTTCTCAAACGAACTTGATTATGAAGGAGAAACATGAAGATCAATGCAAATAAAATTTTTTGGCAAAAAGGAAAATAAAATGTAAACTCACAAAAAAGTAATATTAATCGAATTCTGTTGCTATCGTTTCGACTTGGATGCACCATTTCATGATAGCTATAGAGTGGAAAGACCCTAGCACAGGGTAGGAAACGTCAAAATGATAAAACTATTGAAGATAGTGATTCATATTCTGATTGTTTCAATGATAGTGCAATTCTTTGAAAACAACAACAAGTTAAACATTATGCAATTATCGAAAAAGATAGAATTTGAGAGGGTGATTTATATTCTGGCTAATGTGTTTCGATTTTTTATCATTTTTAAGGGTTATAAGAATACTTGTCTATCTCGTCCCGGCTTGTCTATTTCGTCCCGGCTGGTCTATTTTGTCCCAAGAGCAATAAGATAATAGCACCGAGTAAAATACGTAAAAATAACACAGTTATGTAATATAGACGACGGTGTTTCATATTATGATAATTTAATCTTAATTGCAGATATTTTCTTTGAGTAATAAAAAGACTTGTCTATTTCGTCCCTTCTTGACTATTTCGTCTCGAGCGCTCATTGCTTGTTGCTTATTTTGACCCGTTGCTGCGAGGGCGCTATCTGTCTAGGCCGTTCGTAGTTTGTAAATAAATTCAAATTTTGACCAAGAAAAGAACCAAAAAAGAAATTACAAAGTCACCAAAAAGGTAGTCTTTTTAAAAGCGATTCATGTTATGATAGATTCGTTTCGATCTCCGATCATTTCTATGAGATATATGAATCCTTGTCTATTTCGTCCCTGCTTGTCTATTTCGTCCCTAGCTTAGTTTGCCCGTAACTGCGAGGGCGCTACCTGTTTAGGCCTTTCGTAGTTAGTAAATAAATTCAAATTTTAACCAAGAAAAGGACCAAAAAGGAAATTACAAACTCATGAAAAAGGTAGAATGGGCGACAGCGATTTATATTCTGTTAGTTTCGTCTCGATTACTGGTCGTTTATATGAGATATATGAATCCTTGTCTATTTCGTCCCGGCTTGTCTATTTCGTCCCTAGCGCTGTCAACTCAGCGGGGATAATTTCAAGAATTTAACAAGTAAAAGAGAAATGAAAAAGTAAAAAGAAATTGTTTTCCGATAGAAGTGAAGATGGCAATTCTTATTTTGATAGTTTTGTTTCAATAACAGTTCATTTCTTTGAGTTATAAGAATCCTTGTCTATTTCGTCCCTGCTTGTCTATTTCGTCCCTGCTTGTCTATTTCGTCCCGAGCGCTACCAATAAAAGTTGGAATGAATTCAAGAAATAAGCATGAAAACAACAAGTTAAACATTATAAAGATATCGAGAAAGATAGAATTTGAGAGGGTGATTTATATTCTGGCTGATTTGTTTCGGTTATTTATCATTTTCAAGAGTTATAAGAAGACTTGTCTATTCCGTCCCTGCTTGTCTATCTCGACCAGGCTTGTCTATTTCGTCCCGGCTTGTCTATTTCGTCCCAAGAGCAATAAGACAATAGCACGGAGTAAAATACGTAAAAATAACAAAGTTGTGTAATATAGACGACGGTGTTTCATATTATGATAATTTAATCTTAATTGCAGATCATTTCTTTGAGTAATAAAAAGACTTGTCTATTTCGTCCCTGCTTGTCTATTTCGTCCCGAGCGCTCATTGCTTCTTGCTTATTTTGACCCGTTGCTGCGAAGGCGCTAGCTGTTTAGGCCGCTCGTAGCTTGAAAATAAATTCGAGTTTTCAGCAAGAAAACATACAAAAAAGAAATTACAAACTCATCAAAAAGGTAGAATGGGCGACAGCGATTCATATTCTGTTAGTTTCGTTTCGGTTACTAGTCATTTCTATGAGTTATAACAATCCTTGTCTATTTCGTCCCTGCTTGTCTATTTCGTCCCGGCTTGTCTATTTCGTCCCGAGCGCTGCCAAGACAGTTGGCGCAGTTTCCAACTTTTCCAATCTGGATCATCAAAGGGCGAAATTAAGCTGAGCTCAGCCCACAGCAACTTTTCTTACCCCACAGCAACCTTTGTAAATCCTGGCCCAGCTTCTTCTGTAGCTAGGTCTAGGCCAATCAGTGCATCATCTTCACGCGTGTGCCAATAACGTTTTAGCCTTTCTTTGTTAGTCAGGGCAAGTAGAGCAATCAACGTTGCTATTATGAAGTGCTCGAAAATCGACGCCATTTTTGCTTACAGTCAGAATCTTTGCAGTCTCACTATGATAACGAGTCTCATACAAAAAATTATTGAATTTGACATTGTTCTCTTTTGGGGTCTCTAACTGGGGATCCAGAAAAAAATTCGAATAAAGCCCCCTCCGATTCAGAAAAAAGCGCAGGGGTGTGACAGCCCTCCCCCCACCCTCTAATGTATGATCCTGTGTTCAATTTGTGAATGACTTACATTGTCGGAAGTGGGCTTTATTTTTGCAATTTTCCAAATTAAAATATAGTCTCCAGACAAAGAATATTTGATAGCTAAAAGATCCTGAATATCATAGGAAAATCAACGAAGCGAAGGGCACAAAATGCGGTATATAATCACACAAGATATTATAAAATAGTGACTAGTGACATCAATTAGAAAAACTTGTTTATTAGAATTCAAAATGCAAAATCCCATTTTCCTAAATGTCCTTTTTTGCTAGTTATATTGGCGCAAACTGTTACTTTTAAGTCAGGAAATACAAAAAAAACATCCCAAATGCACCACCAAATTTGGCCCCCCCCCCCCCCACAATCGACCACACTATCGGTGAAATATCAGAGTATGTTAAAAAATGGCATGCTCCCTCTTGAGATCCTTCAGGCTCGTGTGATCAAATTCAAAGCAACCCTATGTTCTCTTATAAAAAGCAACAATATTATGATTTCTTTTTGATTTTAATTTTGCTCTTTGCTTTTTCTATGCCTTGAGGTATTTTCGTTGTAAAAACCATGGAAATAAAGTGCAGCTCTTCGATTCTCATCTTCGAATACAATGCATCAAATATCGCCAGTGGTGGACTGGCCCACCGGTCAATCGGCCAATGGCCGGTGGCCCCCTTGCAAATTCTTCTAAAAGGGCCCCTTTTTGACGAAAATGTCCCCAGTCCGCCACTGTATTTCGCTATTAATGACCTCACCAAAAAACTCCACACCACACTATGTGCACGTTGCCTATTCTGATGGGTGGACATCTTATCATCCAAATTTTTTTAGCTTTAATATGTATCTAATACCCCCCTAAAATCCATAAAACATTGGTGTTTTGAAATATATTCACTTGCGAGGGAATTGGATCCAATGGGTAGGAACCACCTTAAAAACTTTCAAAACCGCGTGGGGTGTGACACCCCCATACCACCATAATTTTCGTCCCTGGCCATTCTGGTCCATACACTTTTTTGCTCAAAATTGTGGTGGTGCATTAGGGTTTTTTCATTATTGCATACAAAAAATTTGTCCAGCGCTTCCTCATTCTTGTGTTAAAAAATAAAAGTCCTGCCTTAATCTCCTTCTGCCAACGCCATTTGCGTATTCGTTCCCTGTCCTTGCAGAATAATGCAGCCATTTTTTATACATTTCTCAAACATCCCCATATCATTAAGCAAGTTTCCTTGCCCAATCTCTGCTAACCCTTCCGCTAACCAAGCAATGCATTTTTGACGATATGAAGCACTTACACGCTCAAAGAAATTCATCGTCATACTCTCATTTTGCCGTGCGTTGCTTGCAGGGGCATCTGGATTATTGATCACTGCCGTTTTGAGGCCAGCAGCACTAGCTATATTTTTCCACGTAAACTGCACATTTACTTTCTGCGGATGCTGCTTCACGCTCATTTCATTGGCAAGTTCCCAAAGAACTTTGTATGGAAGCTGATCCAATCGTGTTTTTCCGTGATTTTCTTTATAGGATTCTATTACCTCAAGTAGAGCTTTGCAGGAGATTTTTTTGGTTTCCGCACTTTTGGCATATCCCTCGAGCTCAGCTAGGGTGGCCAACTCTGAACATCCCAAATGGTAGAGAAGACCCATCGCTGGATCATTCCCTCCCTGACACGATCTCCAAATTATCAAGGCATCTTCGCTTTCAAGTAGTACCCCCATCAGGTTTTCGATGCCAAGTCCAACACCAGTTTCATCTAGTTCCATGCCAAGTTCTTGTCTGTCATTGAAGGACACGTCCTTAACCAAATGGGAACATTTTGCTAAAATAACAAATGAAACATGTGGCTTCATTTAGTCCAGAATTTCTCAATGGCAACATAACTAAAACAATGTCACACCTGAAAGAAACTAATGTGATCTAATGATAATGAAAGATATAAATAGAATGCGAGGAAAATGACGCAACATCATGAATACACTCTTTTTTTATAAGAATACTTAATTTTTTTGCTTAGCCCCGATATTCTTCATTTTTTGCTATTATGAGCTTCGAAATATTCTTAAATTATTCAAATATGGTGGCTTAGGGAAAAAGTCATCAAAATAAAATCTAAAACATAGACCTACAGAACATCAAGTACAAGGAGTAAAGACGTACGAGTAATTTAATGTCTAAAAAAATTTAGTTATAAAAAAAACACCCACTAAAAATAATTGTTTCCCAAGATCTTGAGCCTGACAATATTCTTTAAATATTCTTAACTTTCACCAATTTTGAGCCTCATTATTCTTATAATATTAATTTTTATAAAAAAAGAGTGTAGATGAATACAGAAGAGGGCAGAAGGAAGTTTGGGGCAGGTGTAATCATGGAAATTAGTTAAAATGTTTCTTTTTCTCCCCATTGGAAAACAAACGAGGTCTGAAACTGTATATTCCGCGGACCTGAACTGTGATACCAACTTGATAGTAATGTTAAATAATATTTAAATAAAGCTTTTACAAAAGTCATTAATTTTTATTACTTTTAAAATTGTATTTAAATGTTGTGTAATGACTGAAATAACTCATCCAACAACATAAGTAAGATCTCAAATTCAAATAAGTGTGAAAAATATCTAAAATATTAATTGAGGAGAGAGACTTCGATACAGACGGTGAATTTCGAGGAATTTCGAGTTTTGTCATCTGTTATGCAGATTAAAAGTAACATACGCTTCCCCACCCGCGTCAACTATTGCACAGACCTTCCACACTTTTCACAAACCTTCCAACCAGTATTAAAGAACAACTGAATTTGAATCCCGCCACCACTCTAAACTACTAGATGCGCCACTGACCGAATATAGTGCGAAACTCAAGTGCATTTATATCGCTGGCAGAAGGATTTATGTACTCTCGAGATAAATTTCGAAAGTGAAAGAAAAGTTTTCACATTTTTTGAGTAAAACCAAAAACTGATACAAAATTTCGTCGTGCTTGTTCGGCAAGGGCGACCATTTGACAATGGGCGCTTATTCGGTCATTTACAGTATGTTAAAAGATGTGGTTTTTCTCTACATGATTATCAATTACTCAATCATTGCTTAGAAAATATGCAACCACTTTCAAATTCGGCTCAATTTACCTTGATGAAAAAAAAGGCCCAGAATTTTTTGGCGGAGCAGCAGTAGCAGGGGCAGCAGCAGCAGCAGCAGTCATACCAACGTATTGGTCTTTGTGGTGTTGGTCAGATTCACAGCCATTGTCGTTGCTATTACCTAAAGGTAAAGGTACGGTGTTAAAGATATTTCCAAGTTGAGTGACAAGTATTAGGAGGGATCAAGTCAGCGATGCCGGAAGAGGGGGGCAGCTGCTCCCCTTGCCTTTTCCCAAGGGGGCAGAGAGGGCAAGAGGTGCCTTGCTCAATTCTATAAAATCTTTTTGAAATTCAATGAGAAAAAAGCACAAATAGTCTTGGAATGGACATTCAAATGGACAGAGAGGTACAATCATATAACTTCAATATAACACAAGATTTTCTGCTATTTTACAAGATGTATTTTGTGGTCAAGTGCCTTTCAAAGAATGTCTGCCCCCCTGCAACCTTCGAGGCATCCCTGGATCAAGTTCACTGATTTCTCAAGGCATAATTTGCAAACAAGTAGGGGTTCCCAGCCTCCCCCCCCCCCCCCCCGTCGGAGGCCCTGATTTAAATGAGATAAACATAAATGACATGCATAACGATCTGCTTTTTGGACAAAGCTTGTGACGATTTTGGACGATGAGCCAACATTTGGAATTAGACGGGGGCTGAAGTATTTCGCATTTTAAAATTATAAAATGAAATAAAATGCACCAGGATTTGCCCGACAGGGGGGCTAAATAATAGTATAGAGGGTATCTTTCTATACATTTGAACACAAATTTCCGTCGAACATCCCCCGACAGTCAGGATATTTTTCCCTGATGGATGCCACTTTTTCAGCATGTTTTGGATGAAATTAAGATTTCTCTTCGACTCCTTTCTTAACTACCACTTATATTCACCTACCATTTACATTCACTGGTGACCTTTCAAAAAAGTGGGGGCTGTGATACCACATTTACCATTGAAGGGTTGATACCCCTACACCCCTTTGAGGTGGGTCCCTGCCAATGGTAGCAAATACTTACCACCGTCTGTGTGAGTCTCTCACCTTGTTCTAATGCAAAAGAAAAGAGATAAATGCTATTATATCAACTATAAGATATTGGGGGTGGGTGCAGCACCCCCTAGATCCCTCTTAGTTACGCCCCTGTTCTATTACAAGCCTTGCTCTGAAACATATTGTAGCAAAAGTTTCTTAAAAATTAGCAACATAAAGCAAATTATTCATTAAGAACTAAACAAATTGCGGTGAATATCTGTGCAAAAAAACAAATCTAATCATGCCCATAATAAAATAATAACGATAAAAATAACAACAATATCTCAATTTCTAAATAGGTATGATGTAGAACATTACTAGTATGTAGAACATCCTGTGCATTACTAGTGATAGACAATTAAACTTAATTACACTACATTAAACCAAATGATTGATAAACCAAACAGTCAAACCTAACTTATATTAAAACTCACTAGAAAATCTCTTGAGCTCTGTCATTGTTTTTAGCATTTTTTGGTCATTTGATAATATTTTACCTTTGTAACATTTTTTTAAAGCAAATTTCTTGCATTTCCACAGATTTTCTATATTTTCTTTATGTTTTTTGCCTACAATTTATTCAAATTAATTATACAAACAAGTAACTAATATAACACTTAATTAATAGATAGAAAAACATTATATAAAACAATAAATAAATGAAATATATAAATAAATAAGAAAAAACAGTTTTAACTATTCTTGCTCACAGAAAAAGTAACAAGGCTTTTAGTTTTTCTCAAACATCACCATTATATAGAAGATTCGCTAGCAAAAACACTCAGTGGTTCATTTAAGAAGGGGTGCACATCAAATTTTTTGTGGGTGGCTCTGGCTGGGTTGACTAACATTATATTCTTTTATTTTTGACTGGCTTTTTGTCTGATTTGTTCAAGATCGGCTTCTAGCAACTGTTCTGTTTTGTTTATTTTGTATTTTTCTAGATTTCTGGGGTTTTTGTATGTTTCTAAACCAATCTTTTTTGTGTATAAAACATTTTTAGACCCTCTCAGAGAAACTTGGGGGACGAAACCTATAATCTTTTCCCTTCAGGCACCTCTGGCTGGAGGGACCAATATGGAAACAAAGTCCCACTGACCATTTAATGCTACTCCTGCCATTTTAAACTGGGGATGTTCTGATTTAACATCTGCAAATAATGCAAATTGGTTTAAGCACAAATTCAAGGACAATTTTCTTCAAAATATATGGAGAGAGAGGAAAAGGACATATATGTGTTCTACTAAAAATGCAAACCCTCTCTCATATTTGTGTCTCGGCCTTACAGTGGGTATGCTGTGCCCAAAAGCGCATACCAATATAATGTTTTGTATGTATTTATATATTTTATAAACTTTGCAATCACCTCTATAGGGGACCATTATGGAAATAAAAGGTTAACACGATCTTTTAATGCTTTTCCTGCAACTCTAATTAGGGGTGTTTTTTAACTTGTATCTAAACTTGCTTATAAAATATATTGTAAATACTTTATTTGTTTATTTTTTTTCATTTACTTGCTCTTGTAATTTTGTAATACCATTGTAATTTTCTTTTTATTTGTGGCAAATATAGACTTACTTACTTACATGCCTATTAATTTCTGTACACTTGTAAATATTGTAATTAGATCTGTTATCTTCTTAGATTAGATGATAATTTTAAAACTTTAATTTGGTTATGGCAAAAGAATACAAAAATTAATACATTTCATAATTCTAAATCTTTTCAATTTATACCACATTTCTCATTCTCATTTATAACTCATGTAATCTTAAAATATATAAAATGGGCAGAAATTTAAGGAGTTAAGCTTTGTAGGTAACTTCTCCGAATCTAAACATGCCAATATAAACCAGATACCTTCAGTTGAAAAATTGTCATCAGATGGCTGTGCTTGTGCTGGAACATCTTTACATTGCAGCTAAAAGACAATTCCATCTTAGCATTTGCTCAAATAAATTTGCGAAATGTTCTATTTGAACAGGAACCTGTCACTTCGGGTCGAATCGTCTGAAGATATTGAATTTCAAATCACTCGTAAAGTTTTTGAAAATGTCGATTCTTGCACTGAATTGAATTGCTCTGACGATTCGAGCAATTCTCTGACGATTCGCTCTGACGATTCGACCGAAAAGTGCTGTGAAGTTCCTCAAATGTAACTTTTTCATTACTTGGACAAAATTCGATATTTTTCCATAGAATTGAAGTTCGATAAATTTTGTAGAGGTGTTTTTGTTCATTTTTTGATTTGGGTGCGGGATCGACCCTTGCGCGAGCCCTGAAAATCGCCAATTTCATAAAGTTGTCAAGGGGTTTCTAAGTCTTCTGATGATTCGACCGAAAAGTGCTGTGAAGTTCCTCAAATGTAACTTTTTCATTACTTGGACAAAATTCGATATTTTTCCATAAAATTGAAGTTCGATAAATTTTGTAGATGTGGTTTTGTTCATTTTTTGATTTGGGTGCGGGATCGACCCTTGCGCGAGCCCTGAAAATCGCCAATTTCATAAAGTTGTCAAGGGGTTTCTAAGTCTTCTGACGATTCGACCGAAAAGTGCTGTGAAGTTCCTCAAATGTAACTTTTTCATTACGTGGACAAAATTCGATATTTTTTCATAGAATTGAAGTTCGATAAATTTTGTAGAGGTGTTTTTGTTCATTTTTTGATTTGGGTGCGGGATCGACCCTTGCGCGAGCCCTGAAAATCGCCAATTTCATAAAGTTGTCAAGGGGTTTCTAAGTCTTCTGACGATTCGACCGAAAAGTGCTGTGAAGTTCCTCAAATGTAACTTTTTCATTACTTGGACAAAATTCGATATTTTTCCATAGAATTGAAGTTCGATAAATTTTGTAGAGGAGTTTTTGTTCATTTTTTGATTTGGGGGCGGGATCGACCCTTGCGCGAGCCCTGAAAATCGCCAATTTCATAAAGTTGTCAAGGGGTTTCTAAGTCTTCTGACGATTCGACCGAAAAGTGCTGTGAAGTTCCTCAAATGTAACTTTTTCATTACGTGGACAAAATTCGATATTTTTGCATAGAATTGAAGTTCGATAAATGTTTACTTGAGGAAGAGAGTTGCGCTGCGGTGAAAATAACGGAGAGGAAAACACGAAGTGACCCTACCTTGTTATCCATCATCTGCGCCAGTTTATCCTGTTCATCTTTTTGAGATGGTAGTATTGCAGACATGACTGCTTTCCAGTTTTGCTTTTTAAAGTAAAGAGTAACCAAAGGGTAAGAAGTAATCTCCGCTTCTAATGAAAACCCGAAGATGATTCACTTCCGCTTTAGATTTGAATGACAGGGTGCTCCTAGCATTCCCATAGGGTGGCCCTATCACTTCCTTGACGTGTCACTTCCTCGTCGCATGACAGCTGACCCCTATTTCTCCATGGTCCTTATAAATCCTGAAAATCTGGGCATTTGAAAGTTATTACTTAACTATTCTCGTGCCTTGCCATTATTCACAGTTACATGAAAAAACTAATAATTCGAACTAGTCGAATTCTCAATTTCCCCTGAGTAGGAAAAAAGGAATTCACTTTTGTGTTAACTTATTTTTCCGGCAACACGATTATTTGAATAATATTCAAAATATTGATTGAAATTCTATGAATTATTGTAATTCAGATTCGTTCAATCGAAATCAGAAACCCACAACAAACCTTGTGCGTCCAAATCATATTTCTATGCTCTAACTAGACAACCTCCCTGTATCAAGTTCCGCAAATTTTTCCCTCCATCGTGGTCTTGTGGGCCACGACAATTTTGAGGACCGCGCAGATTTGTTTACCTCTGACACATGATTTTTTACCATTTAGGGGGGGGCCTCTTGTTACGCCTTCTCAACTGAAAAACCAAGTAAGAACAATATTATATGGCGATTCTCAGACTCACGCCTTAATAAACTCAACAGTGTAAGACCTTCATATAAGTGGATTCCTTAGGGCTAGTTTACATTGAAGGAATCTTACAGCAGGGGGCAGAGGGGGCATTATGATCTCTAAAATAAGCTTCTTAATTCTTCAAATTCTTTAATTGTTTTGCAGCGCCGCTTTTGGGATAACATCGATAGAAACTATGATGCTTCAATCTTCCAAAAAATTTCCTGAGTGAACCACAAAACTATATCAAATTAGCTTACGACTGTTCAAAGGTGAAGCTCACACAGCTCGGCAAAAACTTGCAACTAGACATATTTCACCCCATTAAACTGCCCCATACATATAAATTCCAAGTCCTTAAAATAATATCATTACGTAATGCACATTGCACATGATGATGCAATCATGTGATGTTTCTGCTGGTAGGCACCCTGTGTTGTGACAAATGGTGCAAGTCCAAAAGCTAAGACAAAAGACGCTACCACAATTATTCTGATTGGACGAACGATAAAATACAATTAACTCAATGTATCAAAGACAGCTTCACTTCCACATAGTAAATTACACGTTGTAATCCCTTGAGATTTCACTTCCTCACTTTCTCATCTAATGAAAATTATTACATTTGTTGTAACAGTCAGTTCACTATGTTGTGACGTGGAAATTTTTTGCATAGAAGTGTGCCACCTGCCTTGTATTTTCAAGTCTTATCGGGGCCTTGTTAATATGTTAATAAGTCTCTCTCCAGCCCTGATAGTCCCTGTGGGGAGGGGCTTGTGAAATCGCAAGGCAAAAATTTTTATCAAACATTAGCCATTTTTGGCTGTGAAGGGGTATTTCGTCAGTCAACTTTGCTCGAATAAAATTAAAATCGAATAGAAATGAAAGACAATCATCCTTTCCAGCCATTATCTCATTGCATTTCTACTGCAGTATTGCATCTGCTACAATAATTTGATAAACTACAAAGTCTATATTGGGTAACCAGTGATAATGTAAATGGCAGAAACCATCCCATTTTGTGAAGAGAAAACTCACTTTTGCCAGGACGCATCAACGGAGACAGCTATATCAAGAATGCCATCTTGATCTGGTAGAATACCATTTTCGCCGTGTTTATTCGTCCCGCACCGGATCCGTATGACTAAATGTTATTCGTCCGGCAAACATGCGCAGCAAGTCTTTGCGCTTCACAATCGCGCGCCAAAGTTACATTTTGCCGGTACGCTTCGCCTTTGCCGTAAATACGGTAATGCTTCACGTCGGCAAATAATTCTTTTCGTTTGTAGGGATTAAGGCTGCTTTCGAACAATATCAAACTTCTTCTTATTGTCAATATTACGTTCGGGACAGCAGAAAGATAGCAACAGCAATAATATTTATACGGACTGGCCGATTTTGTGAAAATTCACTGATTTCACAGGAGAGGACATCCATGAAAGACAATCACCGAATAAAATATTTATAACTGCCTCTTCTTCCCCATTTCCACAGCCTCCCCTTCTACCTCCAAGCAATGATGATTTAGATGATCTTGTAGAGATAGTTGAGGATCGCCTTGACAAAATCATGTGCAATTGAATAATCTCCAAAGCATTGCTTGAAGGGAGAGGGGAGGGAGAAATGAAATTAAATAAATAAATGAATATGCATTTTAGGAGAAATCTTATTTGATATAACCAAGCTTCTCGATATATTTTTTGATGGATCGTAGAAACGGCTGTTTGGTATCTGCCTCCTCCCCTTGTCCACATCAAAATGGCCACTTTTTACTTTCATTTAAATTTTCATTAACTTTCAACTTTCATTAGATCGATACTTGTGAATTCTCCCCTGCCATAAAATGCTTCTTACAATGTAATTGAGGAGGAAGTCATGGGTTCTAGTTTCGAACCCGTTTTAGAAATGACGTAATAAAAGGGGAATTCTAAGAACAAAGCTTCCTTCCCCGAGAAGTCGCATCTCGCCTTCATTCAGTTCATTCATCATGGCCGCGAGACGAGACAGCGATGTAACCTTCAATACTTATGCCTATCCAGACTCAAAGCCAATAATAGCAAACAACAGTGTTATCAACATTTCAAAAAGCAAAACTAATCGCGGTAAGTAAAGGATGGTTTCATTTATGTTGATTGGTACACACTTAAAGACCTTGAGTTGCCTGGCGCATTCCATCCTCTTAGGCCCAAATATTTCTAGCGTGAACCTTACCTATTTTTAGCTTTCAGACTAGAAACAACTCTGGTGGAATTGATAAAAAATTTGCTTGTGTAATTTTAGAGTTGTTTTACAAACTTATCACATTTACAGCGTATCAGACCAGTTACTCAGACCCGGAGCACCTTCGAAGCTTCGGCCTAAATATATCACACAATATTCTCATTTTTCTGTAGTACTTTAATTGTTAAATTTGTAGCCTTGTAATTATTGTAGGTATTTTATCTGATAGTGGCACCTTTCAGGTGTATGTTTTTGATTAGAATTTGTATTCAGGGTGGATTTAGAGTCGAAATGAAATGAAACTACCATATTGCAAAGTATGGCAATGGCGCTCCAAAGATAAATCTTAAATGCCCAAGAAATCGCAACCGGGCGCCCCTCAGATATTGAAGTTTTAATGTATGTGCAGTGGTACCCATAGTGTAGGGGTGCACCTTGCGAATTTTGTCCAGTTAGCGCACCCGCACCTGAGGTGTGGGACTGTTGGCGCACCCAAGATCTTGTCAAGTTTCGGCCATACGCTGCAAACTTGTGAAACTACAGGCAGACTGCATGTAATGCATTGCAGACTGCATGTATAGCCCCCCAAGCCCCCCTCCCCTATTCCACGGTGCATGCTATAGGAGATTAAAACTAACAAAACCTGGTGGTTCAACTTTTATTGTCAAGTGTAAGCGCCCACGTCCAAGGCTCTAGAAAATTGACCCTGATTTTTTACAAAAAATTCTCTCTGATTTTTAACTTAAATTTTACCTCCCTTTTTCTCTGAAACCAAAGAACATATTGTTTTTAATATGATGAGTTGGACCTAAATAACCCCTGTTCTTAAATTTTTTGCTTATTTTTTAAACCACACTCCTTTTTCCCAACTTCTAAGTCTTTTGTTTGGGATGAAATTGAACCCATCTCTCAGAGATTTTAAAGATGCGGTGCGTACAACTGACAATGGGAGTTGACACTCTGGGAACAAAACTATGTGTGCCCAAAGGAAAGGGTGTGATTTGTGTGGCAAGGGTGCAGTAAAAGATATTCTACAGTTTACATTCATCTCTATCAAGAAATATAGGATGGAAACACAAAAATCATGTGAAAAATGCATAGTTTCTCTTGCCCCGATTCTGGTCTGCCTGGTCAAGTCACATATTACACACTTGAAAGACTTATTTGGTGATATTGCACATGCACATTTAGGAATTTTTGGTTGCACATCTGAGATATCGGTGAAAAGTGCCATACTTTTCATACAGAGCAGAGACCTAGGCCAAATTTCATGGATATCAGCGTTAATTCACATTTTACTTTGTGAACCCTCAAGAGTTTTCTGTTAAAACAACAGCAGGGAATTTTTTTAAAGGGAAACTACTAAGGGAAATACCCATTTAGACCCATCCCTTCCCCATCAGTGAGCAGGGAAATCACATAATTTTTCCTGTTGTTCGGGCTCATGACAAATCCAACCTAGATAGGGTAAAGTACAGTATGTTTTAAAAATCATATTTTGAACTGATTTTATGGATCTATGGTTTTGAGAACCTGCTGTGATTTTTAGAAAAGTGTATTTACTGCAAGATAGACACATCTGCTTCTTCCATGTATTAATCTTCTGGGCTCATTTTGCAAATTTTATCATGTTTTCATCATCATCATCAAAGCTTATTTTATTTTTAAACAAAACTAAATCAGATTAACTCAACATAATGGACAATAAAATGATAGTACAAATACACTAACAAAAAAACAAAAAAAAAGAAACCACAAGAATTAAAACTGTTATGTTTGGCATTTTTTATTATGGTTAACATCCAGTTCGTGTCATGGTCAGGTCTTTTAATTTGTTTGCAATTATAACAAAATTGTGAATTTAGTAAAAGTTTCTTTCACCAGGTAGTGATAGTTTCTTTTAAAGTGTCCCAAAGAGCAGTAGTAATATATCCAAACAAGAATACAAAATAGAACATTTAAAAATGAAGAACTAGTTAGAAGGGCTTGAGATTTATTGTTAACATTGACTTAAAATTCAAAATGGCTATGAGCTGAAGATCAGCACAGAAATGCAAATGCATTAAATGATAAATAGTACAATTTTCAAGTTACTGTGCAAAGGCCATGTAAGAGTTTATGTATATCACATAATGACAAACTAATTTTGAATTTTACCTTGTTTGCATACAAGATGTAACTAATTTACTTGAACATGTGCCTCCTTAACCTTTCCAATTTCTCTTCCTGTCATAACTTGGACTTTCAGGTTAACGCAAGAACAACAACTTCTCTCTCTCAGAACAGAACTACTCTCGAGTCCGAAATAAAGGAACAAGGACATCCTTATTCCAGACCCCCTGTTTATTATTTTTGAGGCTTCTGTATCAAGATATTTGAGGACTCATGAGAACTTTGTGACACTTTTCTTCTCCATTTAAAGAAACTGCTAAATGTTTACAGTGAAGCACGTCGTAGCATAAGGATTTTCTGTATACGATTTGGGAAATTTTCCATTTATTCTCAAAACCCCCGTGTATTCCAGACTCGAGAATAGTATGATCATAACATAGAATATAATATCAATTTTACTTCAACAATACGCTATTTAAGTCTTCGCTCCATAGGGAATCCAAAGTCTATTTAAAAGAAATGGCAATTCCTTGCAAATGAATTTTATAGATATTTTATAATTAGATTTCAAGGCCTTAGATAGGTAAATCAATTACAATAACTGTTGTGTGCTGCTACACTGCCTGTTGTGTGAATTATTTCATTGATCTGGAATATATTTATTTGTTTCAGGCATTCAGCAATCAGTGAAAAATGAAGGTGAATATACCTTTTTGTTTAATTTTCAGTATCATAAACAGTTTGTTCTTGGGGTGACACCAAGATTTGAGGGGAGGGAGATTTGAGGGCATCCTCCCCTTGAAAAATTGCTCTGGCGGATAAATTAAATTTAAGCATCATTCATTTGTTTTTATATCTTGTGTATCAAATAATAATTTCATATCCATAATTTATTCCTCCTTTTAAATCAAAAATCAAAAAAGCAATTATTGACTGGATGATGGTAACGGAGATGATGAATTATTTATTTATTCATTTATTTATTTGTTTATTCATTGATTTATTTATTTATTCATTTATTTTTATTTATTGATTTATTTATTCATTTATTTATTCATTATCTATTTATTTATTTATTTATTTATTTTTTTTTAAAGTGGAGTTATTGATTGTGGGCCCCTATAGCCATAGGCCCCTGGGTGACCCCCTGTTCACTCTTTCCTCAGTGTTGGCCGTTGCTACAGTTGGATAAGAAGTGTAGCGTCACCCCTTCCCCTCCTTCTGCCCAGAAATTTTTTTATCGAAAAAAAAACGTCTTTTGCCATCGGCAAATTTTCTTTGCGTGTTAAATAGAGGATTGCACAGTGGTGTAGAGCTGGATTGATATCTAGGGGGGCTCATGTGGAGAGGTGCTGCACATCGGTGAATCCCACAAAGATTGCTGGGATACGTTGGAATCACCCACTAAAATCCATTGAGATTGCTGAGACCCTCGTAGTAATACTCTGAGGTGCCTAATTAACGGGTTCCCAATGAGAGATTTTTTTTGTTTTTTCCCAACCATCTCTCTTTCTAGGACTTCTTGCTTATAAAAAGCCGCTGATTTGAGAATTTTGCGGGAAAATGTTATGGAGACAGCCATCTTGAATGCAATTCTCTTCCCATTTCTAATGCATCACTCAGTGTTTTCGCTTTGGTGATTAATGTTAGAAACAGTAGCATTTCCAATTGTTTGTTTTTCTCTTTCAATTAAAAGTTTGTCAGGGTCAAATGAGCTTTGCTATTTGCATGTTTCACTATCTTTTTTGTAAGTTGCTTCTGTGCCACACTCTTTTCTGCATCTAAAAATATTCGACAGTTGATCCACTCCTTGATCAAATGCACACCATTGTCACGAAACATATCAATGTTATTGATCGTTTTGCAAACTCTGCACCCAATCTTCCCATCAAGCACCACAATCCATTAA
>OZ025198.1:5861813-5981813 GCA_964019065.1 Catostylus mosaicus
GCAATCACCATTTTCGCTCAAACTGGGTTAATTAAAAATTTTCTTCATTATTTGACATCTGTGAAATGTTAATTTGTTTAACTTCGCAAAATTCATTTTTGCTTACTGGTGTTGGATGAAGAGATCGGCCCGTTGATCTGCTGAGGTTAGTAAAATGCCAAAGATTATCTTATCAAA
This sequence comes from Catostylus mosaicus, assembly GCA_964019065.1. Taxonomy (NCBI): domain Eukaryota; kingdom Metazoa; phylum Cnidaria; class Scyphozoa; order Rhizostomeae; family Catostylidae; genus Catostylus; species Catostylus mosaicus. Next base: position 5,861,991 of record OZ025198.1, read on the forward strand.
ACGACCTCTTAAACAGATTTGCTGTCAAAGTACGAAATTTTAAAGGTAAGAAATCTTGATTATTGCGATATTTCCATTGTCAATCGAAATAAACTGTATGAATATAGCAAAGAATAATAATGATGATAAATATCAACCATTATTTGAACTTGATAAACATTCCAAAGTTAAGATTGTACAAAGATGTGTTTCATGAGATAAAAATAGAATAAAATGAAAAGGAAGAGTATATGTAGAATTTACATTTACTTGTAATGCTAATAGAAAATTTGTTGTTATGATGAAGATCTGAAAATTCAAGTCTGTTTAGGATACAGTTGTCCGTAGGAAGCATGTTCAATTGGTTTCTGCCATAAAATAGAAACTTTTTCTTCCAAATTTTGTTTTAATTTATTGGCAATAATATAATAATTACTCCTAATATAATTTTTAAAGATTTATAGAAACTGGGAATATTATTAGAAATGGCGTTAGAGATTTAGTCTTATATATTATATTATTCGGGACATCACTTACAAGGGGAGAAAGATTACAGGAGAAAGGCTGGATTTCCCACCTGAGATAGATATTTTTGCCAAGATCACAGTTTAAATGTGGACTGTTTCCAAAAGTGTTCGTGAAAGTTGCTCTTGTGTAGCATGTTGGTCATATTTTGTCAAGTCGTCCTTAATTGCGTGTTCAAGTCAAATGCTTGTCGTTAGTTCAACTTACTTTCAGGAAGCCTATAGCCCTGTTTACACTTTACAATCTAACCCGGGGCGAACCCGAGTTAGTTTAACCCGGGGCGAACCCTGTTGCGTTTACACAACAGAAGATCATTTCGCGCTTTGCCCTGCAACGCGGCAGCAGCAACCACGTAGGATACTTCAAAATGGCGGTAGATTGACAACTTGCGGGGTTGGAATTTTGCAGACAGATCTTTCATTTAAAGATGCTAACGTTTGCGTTGCAGTTTTATGTTAAAAGACGCTGTTTGTCAAGAAAGTTGGATGAAGAAAAACGAAGAGTTGACAGGAAGTATCGAATCACTATCTGTCTATCTAATTGCTGTTGGATCTTTTCGTCAGTCCAGATGCTTATCAGCAGGAAAACTTACTCTTCAGTCCAAGTTCAACCTCTATCAACAGTTTCCATGCTCATTTTGAATTTAGCAAAATTTTGATTTCGATTTCCAATACAGTTATTTGTTTACATTCAGGGAAATTGTGTTGCATAGGCGCGCTTTTTATATTGAAAGGAAATACGCATGCTCTAGCTGTAAAACGGCCCCGGGTTCGACCCTGATTTGCGTTTACACTACGTTGAAAACAACTAACCCGGGGTGAACTCGGGGCGAACCTACCTCCGATGCAGGGTCAGTTTAAAGTGGGTCGAACTCAGGTTCGCCCCGGGTTGGTTTATGTAGTGAAAACAGGGCTTATGCTGTTATTGTCAATCCGTTGTAATGTATTGTATTGATGTGTTGATAAGAACTCGTATATTCACGTGTAGAGTAAATGATAAATCGGTCTTGTTGTTGAATGGTTACTGTTCAGATCACAAGTGTTTTTAATGTAAAGAGTATCTGCTTAGGGCTAGGCCAATTGGCCAAGGATGCACCATAGAAAGAAATTAAATTAAATAATATAATTCACATCAAAAAACAAAATGTAAATAATATAGATTGAAAATTAGATGAAAATGGAATTAAAGGAAAAGAATAAAATAGAATGGTCTCAAAAAGGTTTAATAATGTAAAATGCAGTAAATTAGAAACAGATACAAAAAAAAAGGTAATAAGAAACTAAATTACAATAAATTATTTTGAAATGAAGAAAAGGTATGATTACTTATCACAAAATATTTAATCGCCACTATTAAAATGAGATTTTTGCATAAACCTTAAAAAATCGGAGCGAAATACACACTTAAAATTCCTACCTGAAGCAAATTTGAAAAAATTAGGGGATCATTTGCCGAAGTGAGCGAGAGACTAGCACCAGTAAAAAGATAAATCTATGATATTTATTTTCTTCAATATATATATTATTTTTGGATAATAGTGATTAATTTAGTATAGGTGTAATTTTGATATGAATTAAATGCAGAAATTATTGCGTTGCTTTCAATCATGATAAAATTAATGTTTTAGATGACAGAGGAAAGAAAAGCGAACGACAAAAGCAAGCAAAACCTAAACGATGAAGTGGCATCCTTAACAATTCATGGCGTATCAAGAATTTTTACCTCATCGTCAAAACAATTGAGAGCAATTTGGGCATGTCTATGCATTGCTTGCTTTTCAGTTTTGCTTTACACCGCGAGTGAGTCAATTGCAAAACATCTGAAACGAGAGGTCGACACAAAAATAGAGCGCAAGCAAAAACATGCCCTCAGTTTGCCTGCCATTACATTTTGCAACACGAATATATTTCACCTTGATTCGACAGCTACTGATAGCGACCCGGTGGAGCAAAAACTACCCAAAAACTGTTCCTTCACCAGCAAGAAATACTTTAAAAATGAAATCAACCGACAATACTTTATACAGTTTTGTCGTATATTCTTCGCAAATCAACCTTTTCCGGGCAATCAGCATGCGGCAAGGGTTGGCCAATACAATGTTGTACCGATTAAATTTCCGGGAAATTTCTCCTTTCTGCCAAATGTATGGCCGTGTTTTACGTTGAATCGGAACCAGTTGCTAAAACAATACACCGGAGGAGATCGCTCTGGTTTTCGGGCGATTCTCTACTATGATGAAAATTATCGCACTACTTATCCTTCTTACGACTTTATAGACGAGGAAAGGCGAGGATTATTCGTTATGCTTCATGATGCTCGTGAGCACGTGACTGGTTTCGAAGGCATCTTCTTGCCAGCAGGTTTTCATACGAGTATTGAAATCAGCAAAAACACGATCAATCGAAAACAAAGCCCATTTCCATCGAATTGTGTTCAGACGGGCCAGGAAGCCTATGAAAATGTCTTCCCTGGTAAAGCGAGCATAGGTACTTGCTACTTTTCATGCTTAAATTTAATAGCGTATAGACGATATGGTGTGGTTTCCAAAGCAATGCGTGCTTTTATGAAACCAGATAGATACCCTAACATCAGGAATCTAAGTTACGAAGAATCTTTACAATATTACCACGAAGCATTAAATTACATGAATGAGTGTAATTGCCAACTTCCATGTGACGAGGAGTCCTACGAAACCAGAGTTAGTCGAACACCATGGCCCCCAAAACGGCAGCATGAAAATCTGTACGGAGCTTTGTATAACTCCGAAGCAGAAAACACAACTTCAAGCAGGGAATTCATAAGAAATCTGTTGAAAGTGAGCATCTACTACAAGAACCTCTATGAATTTGTTTACACAGAAGAAGAGAAGTATGATGTGATGAGCATAGTGAGTGATTTTGGTGGCCAAATGGGACTCCTTATCGGCGCATCGATTTTGTCCTTTGTTGAAATCTTTATTTTGCTCGCAAATTGCATCAATTCAATGCATTCTAAGAGAAGCAATGTGGAATCTATTGCCACTAAATGAGCATTGCATTAATGGTTGAAACGATAACTTAAACGTCAATGAAAATAATTATGGGCGTTTTCTTTTAATCAGATGCATTGCATTTAAAGCCTTCGGTATAGCGTCTATGAATTAGGAACTTTGGCCTACTCTATCGCACTTCATTAGCATCGTAGCAAATATAGTTAAGTATTAGATTTATAGATGCTGTTTAGAATGTCATAAAATCAATCTGGTTTAAATTTTTGCCTTCTTGCTTTGGTGTAGAATTCTATGCCATGATATAAGAGGTGCTCCCTTCAATGCAAGTAGGTTATTTACCGATGGATCTATTTATGGTAAACCACCCTCAGATTCAATAAATACAATTTTTTATTCCTGCGCCAGAGCAAAAAGGTTGATCCATTCATTTCTGTTTTTCAATCTATACATTTATTTATACAACACTCAAATTTCAGTTGGCAAACATTGAAAAAATGCTACAGAATAGAACTGAAATAGTCCAACTCACTTCATTTTAAATGCCTTGCAACCTGCAAAGAGGGACAATATCTGGTGTCCCATGCAAACGCCATATATTGGAATGTCACCATTCAGCTGGAGTAACTTTTTGAGTTTTCTCAACAGTCTTTGTACACATGGCAGCATCTCCAGGATCGTTGCTTAGAAACAATCCATCAGACTCTAAAAAATGTTTTTAAAAATGTGTTTCAAAATGTTCTTACCCCTTTCTGCTATGCTCTTTTGTTTGGTTATTTTCTACCATTATCTCGAATATCGTAAATAAGCTGTTCTTGCTGATTAGCTACGACTAAGCAATGACCAATCAATGACTAGGCTATGACTAAATACAAGATGGTCAAAGCAACTTGGTACATACTTTGCTAAATATCACGGCAAACAAGAACCAGAGGGGAAAGGCGGGGAAGAAGTCCCGCAAAAGGGACTGGAAACCAACCTTACTATAATTGGAGACTAGACAATGATATTAACACACTTGATGTTTCATTCAAAACTTTAATTTTCGGGTAAATCTTTTAATTTCAAACAAAATTTTTGATATGAAAAAGATGTCCAAAAAATTCAATTTCCTTTGATAAATTTCATTGTGACCGATGATATAGATATTTTTTGGTTGAATCTGCCTGCAAAAAAAATATTAACATGGTTCCGAGAGGAAGTGCAAGATTGATGTATAGCTGCAACCAAATGACTGCCAGCCCAACGACTTGATGAGAATATTCTGATTCTAGAACTAACCTGAAAAAAGAAAGAAATTAAAAACCATCACCATGTATTGTATCATTAACATCCAGACAGATATTCCTCAACGTCTTCTCACAACAGTAAACCCACAATAGACACCGCAGCAATATGCTATTCCACAAACCATACTGTAAATCAGGTGCACTCAGGTTCTTGTCAGTACCTAGTGTGCTGACTTTTTTGAACTCGTTAGCAAATAATACAAGAAGTCAAAGTCCATTAGATTCTCTGAATTAGCATTAGATGGCAGACAAAACGAAACTCTTTTAAACTTCACTGATTAATATTCGTGAAGTTAGAATCGTCATATATTTTATTACACATATTCTATAATTTCTCTAAGATACTATTAATTTTACTTACCACTTAGATATTACATTTTGATGCAGAATTAGATAAATAGATAAAGGATCAAATTAAGTATAATGACAAGCACGTGACTATGTAAGATATATAATATAACACATCGTATATTACATCACAAATCATTGCGTCATAGCAGATTACATCATAATTTAGCATATAATGTCAAATTATCTCTGAAGTGAATCTGTGAAAATTTACAAGTGTTCTATTATTCATATCAACCGAACAAGATAGGTGCCCTTGAAATGTCGGATTATGATCATGGGTAGTACTTGATCTTCATTTCAGAGAATGTTACCGGTGAATTACTGTTCCATACCATGAAATCAAGATTTGATGCACTCTCAAGTCTATAAATTGCATTCAAATTTGCATGATCACAATCTTCGTTATGCCACCATCCACCTTTACGAAAAAATGCGCAGCTGTCGCTTGTGTCTTTATCTTTCGTCGCAAACTTCATACCATTGTGGTACTTCATTATATCGACAGCGTCTCCCGAATAACCCGAAACAGTTATATTATACCCATGGGATTCTTCTCCAATTTCAAACTTGCTGTAATTTGCATACAGCGAAACATTTGAAACAATCAAATCAATTCTCAAGTGTGCACCCTTTCCTTGCTTTGCAAGCTGATGAATTTTCTCTAATCCGAGCCAGTAGCTGCCATTTAGATCTCCGAAACCATTCTTGTAGTTAGTCCAGTTGAGGTAGAAATCCACGGTTGCGTCAACACGCCGCTGCAAGATCATCCAGCCACCACCACCACTGGTCATGTCACAGCGAAGATAAAACACACCAACTTCTGGTATCTGGATCTTGTAGATGTCAGACTGGTGCTCTCCTTTGCTGTATGCATCTTGGCAATCTGTGAAGACTGAAATAGGCATCAAAGGTTTAAATTCATGATTGATATTCATGCCTCATAAACTGGTAATCTGAAACAAAATACCTCAGCGCATAAAACATTCATTTTTTATTTTACTTCACTTTTGTTCATTAGACACGGTATTCCTATTGATAAAGGAAGGCTTTTAGGGGGGCTTTTTATATGTTTACAATAAAAAAACTTGCACATCTCAAACTAAAAGTTAACCTATTTTGTTACAGAAATAATATTTTTAAAAAGCCCTATTTAGCTACAACATTTTGATCCATGATGGAACGATTTGATCTAACGATTTCCAGCAAAAATCGGTTATTTTTAAGAGGTATGAGACTAATCCCACCAATATCTGAATACACCTGTTTCTAAACATTCATAAACTGTCTTTGCTTCAACAAAGTCTTTCATTGGTTAATGCGAAGGTCACATGTCCGTCTCTCATTGCTAACAGGGTTTGTCACATGCCCGACTGGCATTGTTGAAGGAATTGATCACATGATCATCTTTCATTCGAGAAAGAGTTGGTCACTTGCGCACTTTTGATTGGTAAACGAATTGGTCACGTGTCAGTTGTATATAGCAGCTCTTGAGATCTATTCGCTTCCAACTTGTACCCGGACGGCTTGAGTTCAGCCATAAATATTTATACTAACCTGTTTGATTCACTCCAATGGCAGGTGAAACTTCTACAACAAAACGGGTTTTTCATCTTATTAATTGCATGTATTGAAATACACTTAGAATATTTCTCAAATGTCTTGGAGCAGTAAGTTAACGTATAGATTATTCTTTGTCCCATTATGTACTACTGCACTTTAATATAAGAAAGATTGCACAACCAGGCCTTGCGATACAGAAGAATTATTTCCGATGACACTGGCTCGCTTGCACCTATAATACCACAATCTACAGCTTCTCAATCCAATACGATGGTTTACTTAAGGGTGCTGGGGGGCCTTTAATCTATAACGCATTGTCCCTAAACCTCCGAAATGTTGATCACATGTGGCAGCTGGGGAGTCGTTCTACTCTTTACCAGATTCTCACACACATGGCCTTAGGCCCAAATACCTATACACTTTTTATTAACTACTACCAATATTTTATTCTATGCTCTCCCTACACCAAAGACTTTGGCCACTCCTTTCACACACCTATCTATTCGGGTCTTGCAGAAGTTTTTACAAGGACTTTTATGATTGGCTTAATTCGAAATATCTGTTTTTATTTCATTGGCAGATCTCAACCGGGATTTTCTTTCAACGATTATTCTCATCAAGAACTTTTATGAAGGTTTAAGTGAGAATTTTGAAATGTTTGCTAGAAAACAATATATTGCCTCATTAAATTCGTGCGAAAGCAAAAACAAAATGCAAAATTTACAACCAAAAATTATAAAATTAAATTTGAAGATAAATTTTCATGAAATTATGAATATAAATATAATTATGGTAATTAGGATTTACATTTTAAAAGTCACAGCGATGAAGACGTGTTGATGAAATATATTAAAAATTGGAATAACAAACAAAATGCGGCCAGAACATGGCATAAATATTTTATCACGAGCAATTTCTAATGAAGATTTTTAATTAGGCAAACAAAGAATTGATGAAATCTGCCTAATTGTTTTGCATATGTGAAACATCGTGCTGGGAAAATCTGTTTACCTTGGTCAAATTGATTTTCCATGATCATTGGTGAGTCCTCGAAGATCACATCATAATAGTCAGAATGCCGATGCCGAGACGCGTGAAAGATATCAAGGTAAGCGAATGAAAATTCAAAACATTAAATGGTATGGGTGCAGCACTCTATCCTTTATGCTTGGGTATGTGATAAGAATTATGATCTACCCTATCGCTTGCACCAAATCAAAGTCACATTAAGCCCAAATAACGCACCATCTTCGCTGCTGAAATTAAAAAAAATAACGACCTGGCAAGACAGCCTAATTTGAGGTCTGAACAATCGCCCCTAAACCCCCCCCCCCCCCAAGTAATTTCTTATAATGTTTTCTAGATTGCCAAAGCCTAGAGAATATTTTTTCTCTTATTCTATTATTCCATTATTCTTTCAGTCTATTTTTCAATCATTCTCTTATTCTATCATTCTATTATTCTGTTAATCTATCATTCTCTCCTTCCAACTGACTTTTCCTTCTCATTCAAGACTTTAGCCTTGCCGCAGTTTTCTTCCACTCCTATCGCTCGCAATCATTCTCAGTTAATTTATCCACTATTTTATTCATTGGCTTAAAATTTTATTTATTTTTTTGATCCATGTTTGTTTTGATCTTCCTCGTTTACCTTTCGCTTTTCTCAGATGTTTTTTGAAAGCTTATATTGCTGGTGTTCTTTCTGGGAACCATAACATGTGTCCAATCCAGTTTAATCGCCGTTCTTTTATTTCTGTTGTGATCGTTGTCTGATGTGGCCTTTCATGTATTTCTTCATTTTTATTTTATTCTTTAACTTGATGTTTAGCTTTCTACGTAGCAGTTTTCTTTGGACGATGTCGAGACTTTCTTCCAATTTCTTGGAAGGGTCCAGATCTCACAAATGTCAAGCAGCATTAGATATATAAATGTATTAAAAGCATTCTTAATTTTAGTTTTCTAGATGTCTGTGTGTTGCAAAGAATTCTTTTATGTTTATTAAAGGCACCAAATGATAGTCCTTTACTTCTTTGTATGTCTTTTTTGGTGTCTCGGATCCTTCTTAACTATTTCATGGTCTTTCATTCGGCGTTATCATCTTTGCAAACATGCTTCAGTTTTCCGTGTTTACATTAAGGCTTCTTTGTTTTCCTTTTAAAAGAAGTTGTTGTGTTGTTCGTGAGTTGTTACATTTCTGAATGTCAATGCTGAAGGTTTTTTTGTCTTTCTTGTAATTAGCTTTGGGTTTGCTTTGGGTTTGCAATTGATCTTGGAATCGCCATTTAATGTTCTCATCACTTTGCGATGGGAAGGAAATAAGTTATTGCATAATTATTGCATAATTAGTTGATTACTCAAATACTTCCCACAATGCCTAACGTTATGGCTTTTGGCAGATAAACATTTTACTGCAAGCTATCATCGAACAAGATGGCCGAATGATTCCAGCTTTTACAGTGATCTATTGCTGGTCTTTTGTGTACCTTATCCGGAGAAACATCACTTATTAGCAAGCAAAAATGTTCGTCGCTTGCAAGATATTCTTTATCCAGCAATTAGGCCATCTTTCAGGCGATTGTTTGCAGCGAACATTCACTAAATTAATATCGGTTAATTTGGGAACTTTTTATAAATTGATTACATCGTTACAATTTCTTCCCATGAGATATGCATCATAAGCAATGCCTTCCTACCGATAACAAACCTCAGTGCTATTGTCCTCAAGTAATAACCCCAAGGGGAATGACAAGGGCTTCTTCTCATATCAATGCCAATGCCAGACTGGCGTTTAAACTTTCTTCAATTTTGCAGCTAGCCAAGTCAAGCAAAGGACGACTCGAGGAATGCTTTAATGAAGAAATTGGAGCCTTAACAATTCATGGGGTACCAAAGATTTTTTCTTCATCAGCGAAATTGTTGCGAGCATTTTGGGCAGTTCTGTGCATTTCTGCAATTACATTCTTGGTGTATTTTGCAACTGCCTCAGTAAAGCGACATCTGCAGCGCGAGGTGGAAACAAAGACAGAGCGAATACAAAGAACTGCCCTTAATTTGCCTGCCATTACAATCTGCAACACGAATATATTTAATCTCGATTCAACAGCTAATGATAGCTACCCGGTTGAGCAAGAACTTCCCACAAACTGTTCCTTCACCAGCAAGAAATACTTTAAAAACGAGGTCAACCGACAATACTTCATGCAGTTTTGTCGTTTATTTTTCGCCAATCAATCGTTTCCGGGCAATCAGCATGCAGCAAGGGTTGGCCAATACAATGTAGTACCGATTAAATTTCCGGAGCATTTTTCGCTTCTTCCACAGGTATGGCCGTGTTTTACGTTGAATCGGAACCAGCTGCTGAAACAATACAGTGGAGGAAGTCGTTCAGGTTTCCGAGCGATTCTATATTTTGACGAAAATGATAGCAGCCAATATTATCCTCCCGACTTTCTAGACGCGGAAAGGCGAGGATTATTCGTCACGATTCACGATGCTCGTGAACACGTGAATGGTTTCGAAGGCATCTTTTTACCGGCGGGTTTTCATACGAGTATTGAAATCAGCAAATACACGATCAAACGGAAACAAAGCCCATTTCCATCACATTGTGTTTACACGGGTCAGGAAGCCTACGAGAATATCTTCCCTGGTAAACCAAGCATCAGTACATGTCTTTTTTCATGCTTCAGCTTGACGGCTTACAAAAGATGCGGCGGAGTTGTATCGGTAATGCGCTCTTTCATGAAACCAGATAGATATCCAAATATTCTGAACATCACCAACCCAGATGCTATGGCATGCCTACATGACAACATTAGATACATGAACGAGTGTAATTGCCAACTTCCATGTGACGAGGAGTCCTACGAAACCAAAGTTAGTCGAACACCATGGCCCCCAAAATGGCAGCATGAAAACCTTTACGGAGCTTTGCATAACTCCGAAACAGAAAACACAACTTCAAGCAGGGAATTCATGAGAAATCTGTTGAAAGTAAGCATCTACTACAAGAACCTCTGTGAATTTGTTTACACAGAAGAAGAGAAGTATGGAGTGATGAGTATATTGAGTGATTTTGGTGGCCAAATGGGACTTTTTATCGGCGCATCGATATTGTCCTTTGTTGAAATTGTTATTTTGCTCGCAAATTGTATCAATTCATTGCATTCTAAGAGAAGCAATGTGGAATCTCTTGCTCTATAAAATGAACTGGTTATATCATGGAGAATTCATCTACCAACTTTAAATTTCCAATCACAGTTAAAATGTAAACCAGTTTCCCAATGCATTTATAAAGAGCAGTAAACTTTACCATCATCAAGAAAAACACATCGAACAAAGCATTTTTAACAATCAGATAATCATATTTCAAATACAAAAGTCTCTAGTATCATCAAATTATCAAACAATGATATATCTTACCAGCACATGAAGTTCCGTTTCCAGTGTATCCGCTATTACAAGTACATGTAAAGGAACCAGCAGTATTGGTACAAGTTGCATTTGCATCACAAGGACTTTTACTACATTCATCTATATCTATATTGCAAAAAAACATACACCAAAGTTAACATTTCCAATCACAGTTTAATTGTAAACCAATTTACTAATTTATTTATAACCTTTAAACACAAATTTTCATTTTAATTTGATGGAATAACTTTCCTTGCTGTAGCAATCACATTTTATCGCGCTAGGCGACCGAAAGATCTTGCCTCTGCAAAGTTCCTAGATTCATCTTGCAGGTATCTTCAGATCGAGTCATTCTACAAAGCGTTGGACGAATCCTTCTCTATGCTGCAACGCATGCTAGATATTGCTTCCATTTTGCATGCGTTATCCAAATGCAAAGGAGAATTTATCTCAATGAATCCCATGAAGAGTTTTCCTTGTTCTCTGATGAACTTTGTGCGCTTGGACAGCTTTTAATTGCTTGAAAATCACCGCGCTTGAACAAGTAAGCTTAACAGTGGCATTTAATGATTTGGCATTTATCTTCCTAATCTCTTTTCCAGCTAAGTAGATAGCTGGTCGCCAGCGTATTTTGTAATGCTGCCAGCTTTGGAGGAATAGGCGATAGACTTTTTAAAAGAGAATAAAGAGCAGAGGGGCAAGGATTCATCCCTGCAGCACCACATTTAGCATCTTTTGTAGTTTAGAGTGAGAACCATTGAATAAAGTATTTCCAAATTGTAGAATTGCTTTTTGAAAAGAAACTGTTTTACGAGCAATGTACCCCTTCATTGACTCGCTCTAGCAATGACATCTGTCCTCTATGCTGCAGAAAGATTCTACAAATTTACAAGTTCAAATGTAAACTGGTTTAAAAATTCATTTATAAGAAGCAACATACTTGCCGATGATAGGTAAAACGACATCAAAGAAAGCATCGTTAACAATAAGATAATCACATTTCAAAGATGAAGACTATCAACAAATTATCAAAAAAATTAAAAAAACTTGCCAGCACATGAAATTCCATTTCCGGTATATCCGCTATTACAAGTACATGTGTAGGAACCAGCAGTATTGGCGCAAGTTGCATTTGCATTACAAGGATTTGCACTACATTCATTCACATCTATATTATAGAAGATTATTTACAATCACAATTTAATTGTAAACAAGTTATTTTGTAGGAACAGCTTATCTCTTCTGTCAGAATGAGACGATTGATTTCCCGGAGTACAATTGCAATCAATTTCTCTTTTAAATTTGAAAGAATAGCCCTCTTGGCTATTGTTATTACATTGCAATAAAGCTAGTTGGCCGTTAGATCTTGCTTCTAGAATATTCCTTGATTGATTTTACAAGCATCTTCATCTTAAAACATAGCTTCAAATGGTTGAAAGAATCCTTCTCTGAGCAGCAACACATGGCAGTGATTGCTTCTACTTTGCACATGCTTTCCGATTGCAAAGGAGATTTTTGCTCGATAAGTCTCATGAAGAGTTTTTCTTTTTTCTCTAACTAACTTTTAGCGCGTGGAAAGCCACAAGATGCTTGGAAGTAAGCTTGGTCTTGATGCAGTTGTGAACAGATTTAAAGAAACCTTTTCGTGTGTAGAACTGCTTTCTAGAAAGCAACTCTTTTTAATGTAGATTGTACCCCCTTAATTGATTTCCTAAAGGCATGTACACTATGCTACACGCATATTCAGTTGTTACACAAAATTCTACAATTAAGATTACTAGATTACTTCTGCTCCTCGACACATTCACAAGTTTAGACTGAACAAAGGCAAAGCGTGCAATTCCTGGTTTTTCCTTCCTTTGCATAGTCATTGCAGATAATGTTTTCATTCCTTTATCGGGTTTGACGGACGTGGAATAAAATACGGTAGCCCTCCACCCCGTTTGGGCTCATTAGCTGCCTTTTCGGAATATTCTCCCTGCCACCCCTATTTATACGGAGCAACAATTCTACCATTGTCAAAAAAATTACATCAAAGAAAGATCATGAGAAAATCATATTGCAGTGGGAAAAGTTTTTACTCCAGTGAAATTATCAAACAAAACTATATCTTACCGGTACATGAAGTTCCATTCCCGGAAAATCCGCCATAACAAATACACAGGTAGGAACCAGCAGTATTGGAACAATATCCATGTCCACCACAAGGAATTGCACTACATTCATCCACATCTAGATTGCAAAAGAACATGTACAATCATTAAAATTTCCAATCACAGTTCGAATCACCGTAATATATACAAGGACCTCGGAGAACGCAATTTTGACAATGAGATTATCAAGTTTAAAACTCAAAAGTATCTACTGGCATGAAAATTATCAAACGATAAAGCATCTTACCAGCACATGAAGTTCCATTTCCGGTGTATCCGCTGTTACAAGTGCATGTGTAGGAACCAACAGTATTGGCACAAGTTGCATTTGCATCACAAGGATTTGCACTACATTCATTCACATCTATATTACAGATAAAGAAATGCAAACTTTAACATTTCCAATCACAGTTCATTTGTGAACCAATTTACTAATTTATTTATAACCTTTAAACACAAATTCTCATTTTAATTTGAAGGAATAACTTCCTTGCTGTAGCAATCACATTTTATCGCGTTTGTCGACCGAAAGATCTTGCCTCTGCAAAGTTATTAGATTCATCTTGCAGGCATCTTCAGATCGCGACATACTAAAAGCGTTGAAACAATACTTCTTTATGCTGCAATGCATGCTAGTGACTGCTTCCATTTTGCACGCGTTATCCAAATGCAAAGGAGAATTTATCTCAATGAACCTCATGAAGAATTTTACTTGTTCTCTGATGAACTTTGTGCGTTTGGACAACCTTTAATTGCTTGAAAATCACCGCGCTTGAAGCAGTAAGCTTAACCGTAGCAGTTCATGATTTTTCATTTATTTTTCTAATCCCTTTCTCAGCTAAGTAGATAGCTAGTCGCCAGTGTATTTTTTAGTGTTTGCACCTTTGATGGATTACTCGATAGAATTTTTATAAAGAATGAAAAGCAGACGGCCTAGGATTGATCCCTGCAGCACCACATTTATCGTCTTCTCGGGATTATAAAGAGAACCATTGAATGATGCGTTCAAAGAGGGATTTCCAAAGTACAGAATTGCTTTTTGAAACGAAACTGTTTTACGAGCAATGTACCCCTTCATTGACTCGCTCTAGCAATGAATCAGTGTTTGGTCTTTTAAAACAGTCGTTTCAAAACTTGAAAACGACCTTGAAAAGATCCTAATTTGGTTCCTTTGAAACGGTATGGTTGCAAACCCTCGAAAGTTTCAATTGATGTTTTTGGGTTTGAAAGAAACTGAGCACTTAGGCTTGAATATCAATGGAAAAATCATACGAGCTAGTGAAAAAAGTAAAACTGCTAGGAGTTACCATCGACAATAAACTAACTTTTGGCCAACACGTGGAGGATCTCTGCATGAAAGTTAGCACAAAAGTTAAGGCATTCTCTAGAGTGTCAAACTATATTAATTTTGATCAAGCAAGGATATTGTTTAATGCTGTCATAATGTCAAATTTCAACTATTGCCCCCTGATTTGGCTATTTTGTAGCAAAGCTGCCAACAGTACCATCAATCGAGTGCATAAACGAGCTCTAAGGGTTTTGTACCAGGATCTTGAATCCTCTTTTGAAGAACTTCTATCGAGACATGATGATGTCACAATACATGTGAAAAACCTAAGCTGCTTTTAGAAGTTTACAAAACGCTCCACCACTTAAATCCGTCATATCTCTGGGAGAGTTTCCAAACAAAATCTATAACCTATAACTTACGTAAAAATTTATAATGCAAACTTCCTCAGAGCTCTCACACTATAAAATATGGGATTAACTCCTTAAGATTTAGGGGAGCTATGCTATGGAATGCCCTAAATGATGATGCAAAGAAAATAGAATCTGTTGCAGCTTTCAAAAAAGAAATAAAAACTTGGAATGGAACCAGCTGCCTTTGTACAATTTGTAGATAGACGATGAATTACTTTGACTTTGATATGTACTTTTTATTTTTATTTTAGTTTTAGTTTCAATTGTAAACAGTTGGTGTAAGTTAGATTTACTTTGTCTGGAACCAACTTTGTACCAACCAACTATGTGTGGAACCAACTTTAAATAAATATATTATTATATTATTATTATATATATTATTTTTAATGACATTCGTCATCTATACTGCAGAATAATTCAGTTGTTCACTAAACGCTTCAATTACGAATACCTCTATTCTTCACAACAGTTACAAGTTTACCAACATCAAAATTTCCATTCACAGTTCAAAGTAAACAAGTTTAAGAATTCATTTGTAAAAAGCAACAAACTTTCCTTTGATATGTAAAATGACATCAAAGAAGCATTTTTAACAATAAGATGATCATAATTTAAAGGCAAAAGTCCCTAGTCTCATCAAATTATCAAACAATTATATATCTTACCAGCACATGAAGTTCCATTTCCGGTATATCCACTATTACAAGTACATGTGTAAGAGCCAGCAGTATTGGCACAAGTTGCACGTGCATCACAAGGATTGGTCAAACATTCATTCACATCTAGAATCCAAAGTGTATATATCAACTTTAACGTTTCCAATTACAGAGCAAAAGTAAACCGGTTAATTAGTTCATTTATAAGAAGCAGCAAATTTTCCAGTAACACATGAAAGGATCTCGAAAATAGCATTTTTCACAACCGCATCATCAAATTTCGTAGAAAAATGTTTAACACGCGTGAAATTATAAATCATTTATTATATATCCTACCAGTACATAAAGTTCCATTTCCACTATATCCGCTATTACAAGTACATGTGTAGGAGCCAGCAGTATTGGCACAAGCTGCATTTGCATTACAAGGACTTGTAGCACATTCATTCACATCTATATCGAAAAAAAAATATACTAACGTTAAAATTTCTAAGTACAGAATTAAGATTACCGCTACTCTTTGGCACATTCGCAAATTTAAACTCAATTAAAAAAAACCTTCAATTCCTGGTTTTCCTTCATTTGCATAGTCATTGCAGATATGGTTTTTATTCCTTTCTCGGGTTTGACGGATGTGGAACGAAATACGATAGCCCCTTCCTCGGGATCAGTAGCCCCCCTTTTGGAATATTCCCGGTGTCACCACTTTTTTTAAAGATGAAACAAATTTACCTATATATTTAAACCACATCAAAGAAAGCATTTTCACAATGAGAGAATCATATTTCAGAAGGAAAAGTTTTTACTCTCATCAAATTATCAAACAATAATATATCTTACCAGCACATGAAATTCCATTTCCGGTATATCCACTATTACAAGTACATGTGTAGGAACCAGCAGTATTGGCACAAGCTGCATTTGCATTACAAGGATTTGCACTACATTCATTCACATCTATATTACAGATAAAGAAATACAAACTTTAACATTTCCAATCACAGTTCATTTGTGAACCAATTTACAAATTTATTTATAACCTTTAAACACAAATTCTCATTTTAATTTGAAGGAATAATTTTCTTGCTGTAGCAATCACATTCTTATCGCGCTAGTCGATGTATTCTGTGTGTCTCATGTACCGACGTGGAAGACTTGAGTCTTTTGGACATAAATTTCCCGCATATTTTTTATAAGAGTGTGATCTATTCTCCATATTCTTGCTCAAAGTCCATGTTTCACAACTATATAATAGAACTGACCATTCAACAGAATTAAATACTTTTTATATCCAACTTAACCTTTTTCTTTGTCAAAAGATTAGCTAGATTTCTTATGCTTTCTTTTCATAAAGTTTTCTTTGCCACTATGATCCTTCTAGCATGGCTTGTAAAAATACTATCTAAGACATTAAACTGTTATTCTTGTCCTATCGCTTGCCCGTGTCTCTTTACTGGCACAAAAGAGAACCTTTCGCCTTCATTATACCCGTGCACTATGTTTAATAACATTGAATGATAATCCAAACCTCTCACTTTCAGTGACAATTTATCCACAATATCTTCTAGTTCATGTTTTCATCTGCTATGAGCGTTGTATTATCCGCATACCTGATATTTTTCAAGTTCTCCCTAATTATCTAACTACCTTCCATGTCACTTACTTCTTTCATAGTAATTTCACTGTTTAACAAAGTCAGATCCATGGATATTCCACCTCCTTGCTTTTTATCTACGCTTTTTATCTCAATATATCTACTTAATTTCATTGCCTATCTTCATTGCTGCCTGTTGCTGCTAGTGCAGATCCTATATCAATCTTGCCATCAATATCTAAGTAATCCAACACGAGCATTTTATCTGTGAACCATCTAATAGACAAGTTAAAATGGAAAGGGCTCCGAGTAACGTAGAAATCTATCTGCCTATCAAAATCGGTCATCATAGACCTGATTTTGTCATTTCCAGAATAAAAAAATACTTAATATCTCATATTCTCGAGTTTCTATCAACGGTTTCTTTTTCGAGGTTCTAAATTATATACAATAGTTCATTTTTTCAGTATCTTATATGATATGGATGTTATATTCTTCATGTTCAAGTCAACAATGGCCCCATTTAAGAATGTAAATGATAGTGCTTAGATATGCATTCTAATACCAGAGTTTGCAAAATTGGTTAGTATTCATTCTATTTTCATTGTGATAGAGATATAGAGATCTAAATGAAAGGGGTTTCATGACACCATCGGTCTTTCAAAGAGATTATATTTGAACCTTGTCAGTTGCAAATTATAAGCCTTTCACCCCCCCCCCCCCCCCAAGAAAAATAGCCAATTTACCACTCAATTTATGAGAAGAAAAAGACTTTACCATAATATATAAAATGACAGCGAAAAAAGCAGTTTATAACAATGAGATGATAGTATTTCAAGAACAAAGTTATCTACTGGCATCAAATTATCAAACAATAATATATCTTACCTGCGCATGAAATTCCGTTTCCGGTATATCCGCTATTACAAGTACATGTGTAGGAACCAGCAGTATTTGCACAAGTTGCATTTGCATCACAAGGAATTGTACTACATTCATCTATATCTATATTGCAAAAAAAAAAACCAACGTTAAAATTTCCAATCACAGTTCGAATGTAAACCAATTTAATAATCAGTTAATGAGAAGAAACAAATTTTACCATAATTTATAAAATGACAGCGAAGAAAGCATTTTTAACAATAAGATGATCATATTTCAAAGACAAAAGTATCTACTGGCATGAAAATTATTAATCAATAACGCGTCTTACCAGCACATGACGTTCCATTTCCAGTATATCCGCCATTACAAGTACATGTGTAGGAACCAACAGTATTGGTACAAGCTGCATTTGCATCACAAGGACGTGTATTACACACATTCGCATCTGTATGAAAAATAAATTTACCAACGTTTGAGTCTCAAATCACAGTTTAAATTCAAATCTTTTTTACGTTTGTACACTTTAAGTTTCGCAAGAGCTTTAGTGATAGGTGTAAAATCTTTATCGTGAAATTGTTTTTTGTATTGCATACTATTTTGTCATGTGCTACGATTCCATTTACCCAAGGAGAAGATGCAGTTAGGGTTGAGAAGCAGAGCCGATACCAGGAGCAGGGACGCGCGCATTAGTTGAATAGATTAGCTAATCAGCTGATTAGCTGCCAGAAATCAAGCCTGGGTTGACAAAAAATTGCGTGCTTGTTTTCGAGACCAGATATCATAGTGGATAATGTACAAACCTTGCATCTTCCTCCAAATTCGAAGGAAATCTTTATTGGCTGGAATATCAGCCTCCTTCTCGAGCAAAGTGTATTCATTGTTTCTCGTGTCCTTTATGATGTAGTTGCAGCCATCCCTCAAAGAGCAGATATGAAAAGATTGGTCGATGAATACTCCGGTGGCAAGAGGCTCATCTATTTTGATCGCGTCAGGGAGCTCGATTTCGTCGTAATACGTACCAGTAGTCGATATGTTGGCACCGACCGCGCACCAAAGATAACAGATAATGAAAAGAGTGAATACTTTCATCATTTTATCGGGTTGTAGCTTTCAATATGAAACCTAGCGAAGCAATGGTTGAGTTTCAAAAGAAAGGCGGGTCCAAATAAAAAATGACTGCTCTATGCGAAACCTTTGCACCGATAGCTTTTTAGTAATATACAAGCAGAAGTCTAACTTCTCTTGGGGGGGGGGTGGGGGTAACATAACTATGTACACCTGGGAGGGGAGAACATAAGAAATTTAGTTTCTATTACTCAAATTATCCCGATCAGGATTGAAAAAAGTGTTGGGAGGGGGCAATCGTTGATCTTTAAGAATTTTCCATTGCACAACCTGATTAGCTGCCTTGCAGAGCTACAGTCGTCGAAGGCTTTGCGGCTTATCGCCGCCGGATGATCATCGCCTTGCAATGCTTGCGGTATATACTTAATTGTTTTTTTCATTCCTCTAAAAAGTTACAATTTACAGATAACAAAATACCCTACTTACAAAAACACTATGCAATACTACTAGAATGATATCCCGGGAAGCAGAAAGCTATGTTTACCCAGAGGCCATTGCACAAAAAATAACATTCAAGCATACACGCGGCAATTTCGCCAAATACTGTCCCTTGGGGGGCAAAAATTTTGTTCTTTGAAAGCACACCTACCCCAATAATAGGTATTTATTTGCCTTAATTATCATTTCTGATCGTTGGGTACCAATTTGACGGTGCCCATCTGTAGGACCGTTTCGAATAACTCCCCTACCAAAGTGAACCAGGCTTTACCCCTATGATGATAGCTTTACCCCTCGGGTGACCTATATATAGATAAAAAAGAAGCACAGCTGAAAATAAGTGAGTTTAAGACAAGAGAAAATCTTAATAAATTGGGACATCTCGCCAATGATCGCAATGGCTGGAAAAATTTGACTAATCTAATTTGTAGTGTCGTGCACGGTGAACAATGATACAGTTATGATCCAAACGTGCAGCGAGAGAGAGAGAGAGAGAGAGAGAGAGAGAGAGAAACCTTTATAGAGGCAATACTATGTATAAAATGATGTATAAGACAACTATAAAAACCCTTATTCATGAATAAAAGTTTTGCAATTGCTGCAGCTGCAAAAACCTACAATCTTTTTGACTTAAAATCTTTTTAAAAACTCTCAAATCTTCTTCTCAACTCTCAAAACCTTCTCAGAGCCTCCTCTTCGATAGCTGACATTCCTTCTTTTAAAGTTTAATGCTACTACGAGTACAGTTGCTAAATTCGTCTTTCTCTTGAGCTGATTTGGTATTTACAGAACAAATCTTTTTTTTACGAAATAAAGAACTTATAGCAGATGGTGCTCTTCCTTTCATAAATCCAGACCACACTACTAATGAATTAATGTTATAAAGAAAATCATTGATATTTTATATAATGAAGATTATTGTTAATCGGTCTGCTGTTACACCACAACGATGAAATAGATGAAAAATTATATAGTAAGGATAACAATTAAGATAACTGTTAAACGGCCTGCTAAAAGTAGTACTCGATGCCGTAGAAGCAGAGCTATACTAAAATTGATAACAGAACAAAACGGTTTAAGTTGTGACTTAAGGTTTCACGCTTGAAGCGATCTTCAGACAACTCCCATTTGAAATACTATTCATTAATGAAGATTAATGTTAACCGGCCTGCTAATAATAGTGCTCAATGCCGTAGAAGCAGAGTTGTAGTAAATGAAAAAAAACTTCCTTGTTACCAGGTTTGATAAGTTTTTATGGTCACGTTTGGTATGTTCTGGTAAGATGAATAAATCATTTGTATCGACCCTGTGTCGTTAAATGAAATTTTTGATGATTATGATGACAAATTAGTGGTAGCAGTAAATAGGATATTTTTTACTAACAGTGTCCCTGAAAAAACATGAGACATTTTTGTTCCGCCAAGAAGAGGTCCAGTCTATCTGGCCCCAAACACCTTCAATTTATGCTGTTTTTTGCAATAATGAAAATTCCTTAAATTAATGCCTGACATATAACGTATATAATATATTAAAGTCTCCGCGATAAAGATAGCAGATGGAGTTCTGTTTTTTAAATATGTTTATGAAGAAAATGAAAATTATTGTTATAATTCAATATTACCTTTCTTGATGTCAAAGTTCTTGCGATAATTGAATGATTTTGTGTGCAAGGCACCTCTGGCAAAAATGATATTATTTTAAATCTGCCCTACAATTGACGAAACCTTGATGCGAAATGCTCGCGGCAATTTCTGCAAAATATTTGAACCTTTCCAACCTGCAAAATGCCAGGAAGATACTTTTTACCTGTAATTAAGTAAAGCAAACGTTTAAACTCGCCGCGAAATTAATTTCAAAATGTTCCAGGGGGGAGCAAACACGTTGGTTCATAAACCAATCAATGATGAGCAAACATAGATGAATATTCGAGATCAACTCAAATGCATACCAGCGGCGGCGCCACCTCGTCGTTGTTGACGGCGGGGAGGGGGGGGGGGGGTTAGACGATAATGGGGGTCTGGCTACGCCCTTCAGATTTTATGCAACGTCCTTTTGAACACAATAATACAGCAAAAAAAAGTTAAGAGGGGCAAATCTTTCTTGCAATCACTTTGCAAGGCTGTTTATGACTGAGAAGCGAAACTTGATTATGGCCTACCCCTACCCTCAATTTTTAAGAAACTGCATTATAATGCTTTCATAAAAGTGGGTAGTTAATTATCCCCCTCTCTATACAACCCCGAGGCTCCATGACTGTCGCATATTTCGTTGTCACACTCCTAAACAGGGTTGTACCACAAAACCACATTACAGTAGGCCAGAATAATACTATCCCGCAGCACATAACTTTTTTGCCGTGGTAATTTTTTGGCATCGAAGCTTGGCTTCCCCCCCCCCCCACTTTTTTGGTCTCGTTGTTGGCCCTGTGTAGCAAAAACTTTGTCCTACAAGTGCACACCCCTTCCGTAAGAATTAGATTGAAACTCTCTTTCCAAATCGTTTGTAAACCTGTTTCTTACTGAAGCAGCCTGTATCAACTTTAAAACAAATTTTTTCATCCATTTATGTGAAGGTTTAAGCAGGGCCATTGAAAAGTGGGGGGGGGGGGCCAGCTTCGATGCCAAAAAGATAACCACGGCAAAAGATCACCAGCTGCCTTTTAAAGGCATAATTTGCAAAAAAGTGGGAGGGTCACGACCCCCTGCCCCCCCCCCCCCGTCATTGGAGGCCCTGTCAAGTGGTGGAGCTATGACTCTAGTCAAAGTCGAAAGGTTTTATCTGTAATAATAATAGTGCCTAGTCATTACGTCCTATGCATGGATTACTCTGAATAATTTTTTCGTTTTCAACATGGTATAGTCAAACACAAAAACACTGCCTGCTCTCATTTTTTTTTGTTAATCTATTTAATATTTCAAAATGATGTGTTTCGTCGTCGTTCATGTTCTCCGAAACGTTAATTTTTCATGGTCTTACTGTTTTCCCTTATTTTTCACTCCTGTCCCCCCCCCCTTGCCTTGCAATGCAGCAGGTGTCTATGGGTCATTTCAAGTCAGCTAGCTGAACTTTACCTCCTTTCGCTTCAAATATGGGAAACAAATCGATGTTTATCAAAGTTATTGACCACCTGCGCAGAAAATCAATAAATAATGTTTCTGTTAATAATCTAAAATTTTTAATCAAAAAGGTACATGCATTGGCATTAGATGATATTAAACCTTTTGTGTTGGTGGCCAGATAAATTTACAGATGGATGCTCGTTTTTGATATAACATTATACGGTAAATTTGCATCTTGTAAAAGATAGCATCTTCTTTCTATAAATATTGTCCTTCCTTTTACAACTTTGCACGGTTCTCCACGGGTCAAATAGAAGCTATAGATGTTATCAAAGCGCTTCTGGAAATATTTATGATTTGTTATTTATGTTACTTATTTATTTTAAAATTGTTTACCCAGGGTGCATATTCAGTCCACGAGTACTGTTTTACAATTGCCCCTGCTACTTAATTACTAACAACTAACAAAATAGAAAGAGTTATGCTATAAAATTTACAATAAAAATAAAAATAGCTGGAAAATGGCTAAATCAAAGAAGTGTAGAAAAAAGGATTATTTTATTACATGATTGCATTTATAACCATATTACGTCATCATATACATGATCTTATCATTCATCCAAGGGCGCAGTAGGAGCTGGATTCTTGGGAGGGGGGCTAAAGACATAATTTTTCCGATGGCTTGTAGTTTTTCGACTACAACGATGAGTTGTAGTTTTTCCAAAAATTTCCGACAGTGTAGCATAGTGTTGAGAATTTCCACCAGACTTGGTGCCTGCCCCCCCCCCCCCCACAGCCACTGCGCCCCTGCATTCATCATATATTTTTACGATAAATTCAGTGAGTTAGCGTAGATTGGAGCAAAGAAGGAAGCCATTTTATTTGTGAACCCAGGCTTGTTTTCTTGAAATTATCTTCATGCTTATATGGGCCTAGAACACCACGGCCTGCACCCTCAAAATTTTCCCGCGAATACCCATTTACTGGCCTTTTAGGGTTAGACATCCGCTTACGGAGAAAGGTTCTGACAACGGTCTTGAACCGCGCGCCCCTCAGTTCATAGGCTCGTTGACCTGAGCCTAAACATCTCTTCGCTGGAAGTCCTTTTTTTTATATTCAAATATGAATATTTACAACATTCGACTCTGTCTCACATCAAATGTCAGGCAAGGGTTGCGATGACTATGTCACAAGCGCAGCTGTGACCAGATGAAATGCTTGGAAATGCCTGACATCTGATGTGAGGGGAAAGAACAAAGGGGAAGTCCTTGTTTATATTGGAATAAACGGGAGTAACAAAATTGACTGGTGGAATTTAAAAATTTACCCCATTTCAATGAGTTCTTCTTTCTGTCCGTTTTATTTTGTTACATCGAATCCAAGTGGATCGGGCAAAAATGAGAACGGGATTTGAATCCATGCGGAAATTGAAATGAATTAAAGAAATGAAGAAATGAAGATGAAGAAAATAATATCAAAGTAAATAAAACAAAATGAAAGGAGATAAAAAGAAGAAAAGTGAACTTTTGTTAATTGAGGTGGTAGGAAATGAGTAAGGATGAAGTGAAATGAAATGAATTTAATTTAAAGACAGAAATAATTCAAAATGAAATAGATGAGATCAAAAAGATCGAAACGAAGCGAAATAAAATAAAATGAAACGAAATGAAAAGGAGTTCATTGAAATTAAAAGAAAGGAATTGGGATCAGTGAGATGAAGATGACATGAAACGAACTGAATTGAAATGTGAGAAAATGAAAGCAAAACAAACGAAACGTAGTGAAAGAACAAAATGAAATGAAATAAGATGAAATTAAATGAAATGAAATGAAGTGAAATGAAATGAAATGAAGTGAAATGAAATGAAATGAAATGAAATGAAATGAAGTGATATGAACTGAAATGAAATGAAATGAAATGAAATGAAATGAAATAAAATGAAATAAAATGAAATAAAATGAAATGAAATAAAATGAAATGAAATGAAATGAAATGAAAATTGTGTAAATGAAGATGAAGAAAATGAGATCAAAGCAAATGATACCAAATGAAAGGAGATGAATTGAAGTGAAATTAATTGAAATTAATTGATAATAAACGAAATGAAATGGGATGGAAGAATATTGAATAAATGAAGATGAAGAACAGGAGATCAATCAAAAGATACAAAAGGAAACGAGATTAAATAAGGTAAAATTAATTAAAATTAACTGAGAATAAATGAAATAAAATGGATAGACATGAGGTTAATAATTTTCTATTAATTAATAATTGAATGAATAGGGTGTTTGATTAATAAATTATGAGCCCTTGCTGGGTGACCTGCTTGGCTTCAGTTGAGTTGCATTGAAATTCTGTAATTAGATTGAGTTGAATGCTGCCTTTTGCAAGAAATTGGCTGAATGATTTTTGGAAGCGAAGTCTCACTTTTTCCTTCCCTAAATGAGTAAGTTCACTTAATTTTCATCAAATATATTAAAAATGAAATGACCGAAGACTACTTTTCTTGTAACTGTATAAGAATACGCGATGGTTTACTTCAGAACATCACGCAAGGTTTCCGATGTTTGTTCTTAGGCCTGTTTTGCATTTGTTTTTAAAGCAACTGTCTCAGTTTTGCAAGAAACATCTGCGCATAGTTTGCAGTTTTTATTCAACTTTGCTTTTTTTTGAATCCAATAAAGGGGCTTTGTTTAATTCGGTTAACTGCTTCATTTGTAAACTTCTTCTCAGGAATTTCTTCGTGGTGTCTCCAAATTTCCAGGTCAGTACAGAGTTCATCGGTTCTGTTCATCGTAGATTCAATTCCACTAAATGCAATTTATTCAATTTTATTATACAAACAAGTAATTAGAAAACACCAATGTTGAACAAAATTAGTAAATAGACGAGAAATAAAAACAGGATAAATTGTGTGAGGGAATTGCTGTAGGGGGGAGCTCTCTCCTTCGATAAACTTATCATGAGGAGACCGACCACTGTTTCAAAATTTCCAAAGTACAGTCATTACTTTATGTTACTTTACAAAAACAAAACCGGGAAAAATTAAGAGGCATAAAAACTAACATAAATAAACATTCATTTTTTGAAATAAAAAGATAGGGTTATTATTAAACAGTTTCTCAGTTTTAATATCATTTCACTACCACAAATTTAGAAAATAACTTGAAGTTTAATATTAATGGTAAGGAGTTCATGAAATCAATTAATTTCTATGTTCTTATAACATGCTTGACATTGCAACATATAATTTAATAAATAAATGATGGAATAATGTATGATTGTATTACTAAGGAAACCAAAAAAATTTTCTGAGATTATTTTTCACATTAAAATGCCATCCTATTAAAATTTTGCAAATTCTATTTGTTCCTAATTGCATCAAACTTTTTAAATTTAAGGAGTTAATGATAAGGACAGTGACAAACAAATACATCTTTGTTTAATTTATTCTTTGCAATTATGAGAAAAAAACTAAATAAAGACGTATTTATGGGTTGTTGAACTTTTCATTCTCTTTCTCACAAGACTTCGTTTTTCACCATCTAAATCAATTTAATTGATATTCTCTGTCTACCATTACCAGATTGGAACATTTTTAAGATGGGCAAGACATCTTTTAAGCTGCATTTTTACACACCAAAACTTTTGAAATTACACACGAAGTCCAGGGTTGTGCTCAAACCAGTGGCAGACTCCTTGGCAAATATTGGGGGGAAAGCCTATTGTTTTGGTAGGATGACATTACACATTTCCATTGTTTTAGAACAAAAGACTATTGTCTTCCAAAATATTGGGGGCCATCGCCCCCCTCACCTCCCCCCAAGTGTATGCCACAGACTCAAACCTATGTTTTATGATGGTAAAAATTATTTCGATTGTGAGGCACCTTTAAAAATAGCAAAATTGGTTGAAATAAGTTTTCTTTTTATGTTACCTTAATAAACTTTTATGTTTTTCTGTTTTTACATTTCCAAAGAGAATTGCAACAAACTGCAAAAGCAACTTTATGCTAGAAATGGGCAGAGTTTATCCTCAATTAAATTTTAAAAAAAATTTTTACATTGGCAACAACTATTATCTTGCAAAATTCTTTCTCTTTTAAGCAAAACCTAGTCCCTTGAAGACACACCTCCTGAAATAGATATGCATTTACAGATTAAGGATTAGATATTTGCTGGATTTTATGCATAAAATTTGAAATCAGGATTTAACCAGCTAAAAAGTTTGTATAAATAAAATAAACTGCACATCACCCCCACTCAACTGTTTAATGTATGTTACCAAAATATAAATGAACATGAATATAATTATAATGATACTATAATAAGCTAATAATAATAATAATAATATAGTTATTTATACAGGGTTGCCTTTTCAGCAACATAGGTGCTGTTATCAATAAGGGCCCTGTTATAAACATATATAATCTAATTACAAATAATGAATTCTTTTATCAAATGAATAGATAGATGATAGTGTTTATATTTATTTTTTGATAAAATGTTTAGTGCATACTTGCTGCTACTAAATAATTCAATTTAATTGTTTTGCATTTCCTTTGACCTTATTTTTTTCAATTTTCATTTGTTTGGATTTGCTCCATTTTATTTGATTTCACTTTTTGTCATTTCATCTCCTTTCATCTCAAATAATTTCAATTCGTTTTATGTTATCTCATTTTATATAATTATGCTTTTTTTGTTGACCTTATTTTCTTCTTTTGATTTATTTCATTTTCCTCCATTTCATTTCACTTTGTTTCATTTTATGTCATTTTATTCCCTGCCATCTCAAAGAATTTCATTCCAATTCATTCCAATCTATCTCGTTTCTTTTCCTTATACTTGCTTGACCTTATTCTCTTCTTTTGATATATTTCATTTTCTTACATTTCATTTTATTTCACTATGACTAAATTCTTGGATGAAAATTGGTTGACCAAAGTTTTAAGGATAACTGTTCACTGTTCTTCACCTACAAGCACTTGCTGATTTTTACCATGCATTAAAATCATTGATATTTTGACCAAAAAAAACCCCCAACGATTGATAGGACAGTGATGTATTCTATTCCAAGCATTCCAAGCATTCAAGCATTTATGGACCTCAATGGTTCTATTCACTGTGCCTTCCTTTTCAACTGTCCATGCTATTTAACAACAGTTCATTCCTTAGTGTCTTCCCTTAAATGTGATCTTCATTTTCCATGGTCTTCCCTTTGATTTATTGCCATCTTAAAATGTGTTGAGAGAATGATGATTTATGTTTAACGTCTGCTTTTAATAGTTTGTCAAAACAGTGTCAATTTCTTTTTTATTCGTTCAAATATTTCTTTATCCATTATTCTTTTTATCCATCTGATTTTTAGTATTCTGTGATAGCACCATGTGTGTCAAATGCACTTATCCTTCTCATCTACTCTTTACCTATTGTAATTACATTTTCATTTTGTCATTTTAATTCATTAACACTGTCACCCTATGAACCTAGAGAAGCTGCTTTTCAGCGAGTTGTAGATTATAAATAAAATATAATAAGCTTTGTTAAGAAATAAAGAGGGTTAATCACATTATCAAAATTAAAACAAATTTTATAAAATTTAAAAGAAAAATTACCCATGCTTCACAACCATATATTAGCAATGAAAATATATAATAATTATAGATAATAATCATATATAATAATATGTAAGTACTTAATAACCTTTTCTTTGTTGTTGACATTGCTTTTCATAAGGTCTCTGAATAATTTCATTTGCTATTCATATTCTCCTTTTTATTTCCTGTTTGCATTTCGTAACTTCTGTGGTAAGTGTGCCAAGGTATTTATATTTATCTGCAATGGCATGGAAACCACCAAATGTGTAAATGCTTTCTGGGAAACCAACTGGGACAGATAACTGCACAAGCATCCAAAATTGGTTGAAATTAAGGGGATCTTATCGAAGCCACAAATCATGATCTTGTCAGAAAATTGAAGTGCAAGAACTAGGTTCCATTTCTGTAATTTTTAATTTAATTTCTTCAATCTCAAAATGTCTTGCATTAGCTTTTACAAGGACTATTATGACTGGCTTAATTCAAATATCTGATTTGCATAACAGTAGGAAATATTTTGTTTAAAACCAATGCTGTGCTAGAAAAGTGGTCTTTGTCTTTTAGACATTTGGAGGGATACCAACCCAAACCCTACTAACCAATAGTTTGCTTGCATTCCCTCAAAACATGAATTGACCAATCAACGATGATCTTGTAAAACTACTGCAGTACTGAACTCGATAGCCTGAGACATTCCATCCTTAAACAGACTATTTCTAGAGGCCAGAATGCATAAATTAAAAACAGATAAAGGAGGAATGAAAGCACTTCATTCTTAAGAATATTCTTGTCAGAAAGTCAATGGATCAAGCCTCTCCAAATATAGCTTTGAATTTCAACTATACCAAACTGTCAAGCTAAATAAGTTACTAGCTTACTTACTAACTATCAAACTAACTAACTAACTAACTAACTAACTAACTAACTAACTAACTAACTAACTAACTAACTAACTAACTAACTATCTAACTAACTAACTAACTAAATAACTAACTGACAAACTAACTATTTAACTTACTTACTAACTAACTAACTAACTTACTAACTGACTTATTAATTAATGACTAACTTACTAAATAAATAACTATGGGCCTCTGCACCCCCTCAAGTATTTTGTATACTAAGATAAGAGTGTAAACATTCAGTAAAATGGTGATTTTCACTAATGCACTCAGCTTTGATTCAAAACATGTTATTACTTTGCCACAACAGCTGCTTGTAAACCACGGAATGCATTATAGTATCATGACCATCTGCCTAATGTTTGAAAACACTGGAACAAAACTCTGTAATGTTCTTCACTGCTACTCAAAACAAATGTGAAGAGTTTGGTGTTTTTTTGATAATTACGATAAAGGTAGGAATGGTTTGATTTTGCCATTGCTGTGATGTGTTAAACGCCTCATTACGTCATGGGTTAATCTAGAGTGAGGATCCATCGCAATCTTTCTAACACCCGAATCATCTTGCACAACACATTCTTCTTTTTGAAAGCTCAATTTATAAGAAGACAGAAGCCCGGCTAAAGAAATAACAACGTCAGAACGAGTCTTAAATGCCTCATTTCTTGCGACTAATTGCGCAAATCAGCACTCTTCTTAACAACAGTCTGGTGCAATAACTTTTGTCTAGAAATGATTATTTTTATGATGATGTTGATAAGAAAATGCTTGAGCTGTCGCTAAAACTCAAGCACAAAACATGTCATCTTGGATATCCTGAAAATATTCGCCAAGCGCCACACAGCTGCTAAGTTCACTTCTCATCGTGTGTGTGTGTATCTGATAGTTGTGTAACATTGATTCTGCTTCTTTTTGTTGTAGCTGAATCTTTTTATGCTTATGATCACAGGGCAGTCATTGTCTCTTGCTTCCTGTGGTCCTATCACGGTTATGTTTTGTCTAATAGTTTGAACGTACAAGAGACACTAATTCAGTTTACTACAGTTGAGTTCAGTACAGTTCAGCTCAGTTCATTTAAGTTTAGTTCTGTTCTGTTCAGTTCTGTTCAGTTCTGTTCTGTTCTGTTCTGTTCTGTTCTGTTCTGTTCTCTTCTGTTTAGTTCTGTTCAGTTCTGAGTTCAGTTCTGTTCAGTTCCTGTTCTGTTCGGTTATGTTCTGTTCTGTTCTGTTCTGTTCTGTTCTGTTCTGTTCTGTTCAATTCTGTTCTGTTCTGTTCAATTCTGTTCTGTTCAGTTCTGTTCAATTTATTTCAAATTCACTACATACAATTTAGTGAGAACTACACAATTAGATACATATAAACTAGTACAAAATGTAAAGATACAAACTTGTACAAAAAATTCAGATACTATACAGGAACATAGGAATAAACTAAATAGAATGGAGGGAGTTATTTAGAAGGTAAGTCTCTCAATATTTACAAAACTAATCGAGGAGGGAGCACCTCCTGGTTCTGTTCTGTTCGGTTCAGTTCAGTGGAAGTTAAAGCAGGACTACATAGATTTTAGCTGATAAACTAAGTGCAATGGCCTTGGCCTTGTTTTGAATAAAACGGTTTCAAAGTTGGAAAGGAAATATCTAATAATCTCTTTTAAAAAGGAATAATTTTAGAGTTAGTTGAAAACTTATAACAAATGGCGATCTCTTGAAATAATCAGGCAAATAATTTGAAAAGATCTCGTACAGTTTGAGAAAAAAACGCAAAAAAAATCATAAAAATTAGGCAGAAAATCATAGAAGTCTCAAAAAATTGGAGAAAATGGCAGAAAAATGTCTGAAAATGACATTAAAATCCCAGAAGAAAGCAGAAAACATCAGGAATCGTAGAAAAATCTCAAACCATAAAAATCAGTGAAAAATCACAAAAATGTCATAAAAATCTCCCCCAATTTTTATGAGTGATATAATCCTTCGTAAACGTATAGTAACTGGTAATATGAATTAACGTTTTTAGATGGATATACAAAAATGATGAACTAGATATGTTCTTACAGTGGCTATGATTGTTGCAACACAGTAATAATAATTATAGAAAGTTTCCTTTGAGATTCAATCTAAAATACAATTACAATTGTCGCCATTTCAAAGGTTATTGGTCAGCCTGGGTTTGCAGTATAAAAGTAAATAACAAGTGAAATAAGGGGATTTTCATTTCATTTCATATATTTTAGGAGGGTCACCCCGCAGCAATAAAGCTGATTTTCAAGGGGCTGTCCACTTAACTACTTACAACAAATTTAAAAACACTTAAAGATAAAGATTTACATTTATTCTACGTAAAAACTATTACCACTAATTGTTAAGATAA
Organism: Catostylus mosaicus; assembly: GCA_964019065.1. Taxonomy (NCBI): domain Eukaryota; kingdom Metazoa; phylum Cnidaria; class Scyphozoa; order Rhizostomeae; family Catostylidae; genus Catostylus; species Catostylus mosaicus. Next base: position 5,893,573 of record OZ025198.1, read on the forward strand.
AAAAGATTAAAGAAAATAGTAAAGACCCTTTCGCCACAGGATCAAACTCAGAAAAAAGAAAGAAAAGTTAAAATGGGAGTAACTTTGTCTTTGTCAAGGCTTTTTTTCTAAAACAGAAGATGAGGTAAATGATAATAATATGATGGTTTTGTTTCATATTCAACTACTACAACACAAACCTCTCTATTTAGGTAAATTTTACTGGCATGCTTAGTAACCATTTTAAAATGATGGATAACAAAGTAAAATTTAAGCAAATTAAGATAAATGTAGATCGGTAGCAGTCCATTCCTTATTTGTGCGGAAAAATATAATGTAAGTTGTGCGTATAATTGTTCCTTCATTTGTTATATCCTCCCTTTTTAATCTAATAGTCACGAAATAATTATTTTGTTTTTTGCAGATGAACGGAGTGCAAAATGGATCCATCGACAGAAAATAGTTTTGAAGGAGCCATGGATATGGGTAAGTTATTGAAACTGATTTATTGATAAATGCCCATGGTTAACTTTCTTGAAATGTAAGGAAGGGAAAGGGCAATTTTAACTTTGATCTAACGAATAACGGGCTCCCAAGAAATAAAATATGATTAAGCCTTGGAAAGACAAGAAACTAGATCAGTCGCATTCCTAGGTCCAAGATTCCGTGTTTCGATAAGAAAAGTATTGCAAAGGATCATGGGACGTCATGTGTCACTTTTCATTCATTTTTATTTATTTTAAAACTCTTTACCCAGTTATTCAGTTATGAATAACTGTTTTACAATATACCCTGCAACTAAAAATCAAAATAACCTATTAAATCACAATAATTGTCTAAACCTATAGATATTTAAGACATCTTTTAATGAAAACTTGACTAGAATAAAACAGAAATTGTCTCCCATTTTTTGGACCAATTTTCTATTCGCTTCGACTGAAACACGGCCGAAGGGCACGTGCTCCTTCGCAGTGACCCATAAGGACTTAGATTTGATGTTTCATATGTAAAAACATTATTTTATTTGCTTCAACTATAGGACATTCAAATTTTACAAAACATCTTCCATATACATTGAACTTTCAATGTCAAGAGAGAAGAGCGTTTTATTAAATTTGTTGAAGGCTGAATCAGTTTTTTATTTTCTGTTTTATCATGAAAATTTGATTTTGTTTTGTTTCTTTTTAAAGAAGGGGACGAGGTTTCGTTTGTTAAAGACAGAATAAAGGTAGGATTCTTTTTTCCAGCATTTTAGATTAATTTGCACTCCAAATTTTTTCAACTGTTTATTTAAAATGAGTTTATTGATGTTATTCGAATTCTAGCCTCCACTTTCACGGTTCACTAAATTTCCACAAATCTTACACCGTCAGTGTAAACCCCAGACTGCTAACTTTGCAAAGTGCGCGCGAAAGTTTTTTTAGAAACGATAATTGTGCGCGTGAGCGCTCTCTCGAAGCTGTTTGGATAAGTCGTGCGTAGCACGGTGTTTGAGCAGGACTTGAGCTTTTACCACACGCGAATCAGTAGGGCAGAAAATGCGCGCGTTAAAATTGTGCTGCGCGCTTCAGGACATCGAAGTTGGCAGACCATTCACGTTAGAAGGTTTTGCGATCGTAAGATTTTGTCTCTGCCGGTTTCCGATGTGAATGTTTACATCCTATAAAAACTTGAGTATAAAAATATAAAAATATAAGATATAAAAATTAAATAATTTTGCAGGCAAGAGGCATTAGATCAGGGAATTACTTTTCTTCTTCTCATAAACAAGGCCAGTTCATTTTTCATTTAATTTTTAAATCTTTATACATTGTGGCCTCTCAGATGATAAGATCTGCTTAACATGGGGTCATGGCATCAAACTTATTAAAGTGTAATGCAACATAATGCTTATAAGCACAATATTAAGCTGAAAATTACAATTGAATAATAGTTTGATGCGTTGAACCTTGCTGTAGACTATCTGCAGATTCAGATCGAAGTACTGTCACTGCCTTGTTTAACAAGAGTCTAAAAAATTCTTAAATTTGTGGATAAAGTTCTTTTTAGATAGTACGGTCAGTTTCTAACTAGGCAATTACAAAAATTAGCTGAGGACAACAGCTTGATAGCTGCCAGGACCCAGGTCTGGGTTAACAAATAAATAAACAAGCATGGAAACAAACAAACAAAACGAAACGTAACGGAAGGAGGCCAAGAAGTATCTTGAAACAGGTAGCAAAAGATTCCTCGCAACAAAATCTGTTAGATTCTAAAACAACTGGGAATATAAGCAAGCTTTATTTCGTCTTTTTATTAAATTTATTTCACTTCTACATTTCTAAATATTGTCACAGTTAAATCGTAAAACTGAAGCCTAAATGTTTGTAACATTTTGTAGAAATATTTATGCTGATTTATAACTTTAACAGTGTCGATTAAGATAAATTTTATTTTACTTTGTTTTATTTTATTTCATTTTATTTTATTTTATCTTATTTTATTTTAATTTATCTTATTTTATTTCATCATTTTTTATTTTTTTTTAATTTTTTTTATTTTATTTTATTTTATTTTACTTTATTTTATTTTATATCATCTTATTTTGTAATACTTTATTTTATTTTAAAACGTATTTAAGGAGAATAGCCCTTCAGTCTTCCTGATTTTCAAGGTTTCCTCCGCTTAAACACTTAAAAATAAATTAGAATAAGCAAGTATATCAATATAAAGAAACAATATTTTATTTATACAATGGAGATAAAAATTAATTTAAAAGGCTTTTATACAAAATTTACAATAATGATATAAAAGATTAAAATTCATTAGTTTTATGGTCTGTTAGCTTTTCTGGTTATATTTTTTGTTGACCCATTTTGTCAATTAATAAACCATATTTTTACGTTTTTATTGCAAAGGATTCATCCTGCATGCATACTCTGAGTAAAAGAAGACAAGTTAGAACAATAGATATTATTATGTAATGAAATTTTAATGGGATATAGCTTAGATACGCCATATGCTAGCGTTCTCTTTTTTAACTCAGCCCCGAATTGAATAGGATTACACTTATTTCACAAGTTTTTCTGTGACCCCCGTCCCTGCCAACTGTTCTTAAAATAAATAAACAGTTTCGCGGTTTTAATCGGGAGTGTGCAAACAGTGAAGTGTTGCGTGAGTCACCACAGCCGAGTTCACCTTCTGCTTTACGTCTTTGACGTGGCTTTGACGGGGGTGGGTGGAGTTTTGGCTGTTGTACGCCACTTGCGATCTTTGGTAGTTCTAACGTAGGTAGCTAGGAAGGCAGCATGTTAAAGTTTAACATTTAGCGTCATATTTGGATTCGTGTTACGATAGGTTACGTCAAAATGCGACCAGCACAGGTTGTTTTCTATCACCTATATTGATATTTAGCATCTAGCTTCGTCAGTTAGTAATGCTGCATTGTGAAGTAGGGACTGCGTTTAGAGGCGTCATATCAGTCCCAAAAATGGCGGATAAAACATCTCATTTATTGGTAAGGCCTTTTTTGTTCAATTCCTTATACCAAGGATGCAAATCATATATTCTCATCTCCCAATGTTTATTGTCATGAAAACTCGATTTTCGAATTCCCCTCCTTTCATATTAAGCAGCCGTGTGGAGTCTTTATCTGTAGATAGAATGCAGGTTGTGACCGATGTGATTGGTGATTCCCTCCATTGTAACTGTTCTCGTGACGGGGACCTAACAAAAAACATGAATATTGCATCATAATAAAGCATAATATCAAAATTTATAGGCCTTTCCTAGTACATTGCTGGTATAGATTTAACGTTATACTTTAGTTTGTACAGCTGGAAACTCAATACAAAATGTTTCATAAGGGAGTCCATGACAAAAATTATCAAACACTTCATAATTAATCGCATTTTGCAAGAGTTATTTTGTCAAATGAATAAATTTATTTAGTTTCCCTTTTTTTATCATAATACTAATATAGCTGGATTTTGTGTCAAAAATTCAAATTTCATACCTAGGGTCTTTCTAAGAAAATTTTGATCGAATTATTTGCAGGCTGCCTATGGGACGAAAAACTTTCTATACACCATAGTGAATAATTTTCACACTTTAACACTATATAACAATCTATTTCTTAAATATGTTTATTAAGAATAGCATTTAAGTCATACATGTTTCTCCTTGTAAGAAACCGAATTAAAAACTAACCATTTAAAATCTTTATATAGATTAAGTCTCGTTTTATTCGTTAAAAGTTCATAATTTTCAGCAATTTAACGGCTCGTCTTAATTTTATAGTCATGAAAGTCAAAATTAAGTTTCGCTCATTGAGAAAGAGGAATTATTTTAGAACGATTATATCACCAAAATACTAGCTGCTCTTGATATCATATGATTCTAGAGAATTGTTTTGTTTCGGACCCATTCCTGGTCGTCTTAATGACCCCTGCTCTTCCCCGAAGCCCCCGATGGTCCCTCGATCATTTTCTTTCTTCTATCCCTGAGAATGCACTGAGAATGCACCCCATTACTAGCATAGGCCATCCTCGCTGGTTATGACTTTATGAAAACTTGACGTGTTGACCGATTTCTGCTGTTAGTCTGAATCCCAGTGGATTTTGAACACAATAAGAAATGTACCTGCTTAATTAGCGCTGTGATGTGGCTTATCAACCTGCCGATAGAATCGCAATTTAGAAAGGTCATCTCTTCAGCAAATGTAAACTGGCTTCTTCATTGTTTTGGTAAAAGATCAAATATTTAGACTCTAACACGTATGGACACGGGCGAAGGGTGGCTTTCCTTTCCAATTTTTGGCATTTCTACATTCTTTTGTCCTAATGATATCTCAAGTTATCTTATTCTAGTAATGATACGTAATTTGTAAAAAATTCTTGTCTTTGCTCTTAAAGTCTGTTTGAACATTAATACTTTTATGGCCCTATGTTTAAGTTTATTTGAAAGGACAGTATAGAAAATTGCAATACCTATCAATACAGTACAGCACAACAGAGTATATTGCTGTACAGTACATTGCTGTACAGTGCATTGCTGTACAGTGCATTACAGTACAGCACATTACAATACAGAAAATTGCATAACAGTACGTTATATTACAGTACAGTATATTACAGAACAGTACATAACAGTACAGTACATTAAAATACAGCATATCACATTACGTTTCATTACAGTATAGTACACTACAGTACAATATTGTACATTGTAGTATAGTGCATTACAGAACGGTACATTACAACACAGTAAATTGCATTACAGTACATTACATTACAGTACATCACTGTACACAGCAGTAGAATATATTACAGTACAATACTCTGCAGCACAGTACAACACATCACAGAACATCACAGTACAAAACAGTGCATTGCGATGCAATTTCAGGCATTTATTTGCATCGCAGCACAATAGCGACAAACTTAAATGCATGAACTGTTCTTAGAACGTATTTGCGAAAGATTTGTTCAGTTAATGAGCTTCACAGGTTAGTAAAAAGAAAGCAGTCCGCACAATTACAACTCATCTTTTGATAAGAAAGTCAATTTTAGCCTCAGTTTTGTTATGATATCCAATCAATTTTAATCGTATTTTTGCATGCTTTTGAATAATTGATAGCATTCGTCCGAACTCCTTGCGTTTGAACTCTTAAACTAAGCTTATCTTCGCTTTCTGTTCAGATTAGAACCCAGAATTGAATATGTAATTAAAGTTGATCTTTCTGAGCCTTCAAGAGTTTGTCATCTGCTACTTACCATTGATCACGTCAAAGATGATTGGCCTATCTATCTTCAAATGATGGCCTACTTGGCAGGAAACCACTGACAATAAACGATGAAGGGATGCAAAATATTTCGCTTCGTCTGCTAGTATTTTTTTATAAAGCTAAAAAGCGCACAACACAAATTGTATTGTAAAACCAAGGTGGAGGCAAGAAACATTACGTCATCGAGTTGCCTTGACTCCGAACATCACAAATGCGCCCCAAAACTACAGTTCATATGAATTTTTCGCATTAAAAAGAGTTGCGATAAAGTACAAAACACAACTATATTTGTAAATCATAATGGGTAAACAGATAGATTATAGAATAATAAATCCAGCAAAAGGTTGTATAAAAACTCTTCAAATCACAGCTCACCACGATTTCACAATTCATGTCTCTTTTTTTCTTCTCGCCGTCCACCCACCTTTATGAATCCCCTCTTTCTTTAATAGCATGACAAAACAGAACAACAAAACATTAAATACAGACGCACAGCGTCCAACAAAAAGCGAGTTTATTCCCCGCAGATTTGTATTGTAACTTTTTAGTGGATAAAAAACTGTTTTCTTTCATTTTATTATCGTTGTCTTGCAGTCCCCTAGCCAAGCAGAAAGGGGAAGCTTGAAGTCTGGCAGTAAAATTGATATGAAGGTAAATATATGATGTTTTTAAAATACCGTACTAGCCTGATTTTGTAGTTGACTGTCGTCTACTTGTTTTTACATAAAAATAACCGTTAAAAGAAGCATGAGGCTGAGATTTGCCTAAAAGGTAACAAAATAAGAAAAGAAGCAGCCTCAAAAACAGAAATGATTCAATTAAGATTAATCTTTTTTATTTAATTCAGAAATGAAATGCAGGCAAGATTTGAAACACCAAAAGTAGTTTTATATATTTATGCTTTTTGTGATAGAAAAAAACAACAGAAATTGATCAAATATTTCATTTCAACATTTCTTGTTCAAGACACTTCTTAAAATAGAATTAGTTTTACACAGGAAAATCTGAGGCTGAAATTATATGGGAAAATATAAACGCAAGTCTGAAACTGAAACAACATATTCTCACAAAAGAACTTGTAGTCTCAAGAGGATAGAGATAAATGCCTAGTCTTGAAATGTATTCATGCGACCAATGAAACTCCCTAACCTTTTCGTCCCTAGAGAGATTATCAGTGAAAGAATTAGTTTTCCTCATGAGATTGGGAGATTTTTTAAATACCTTGATTCGCCTGTAGTTCAACATTTGCTAGGCCCCTTTGCTCCAACATCATGAATTATACAACCTCCTTGTAGTCTGCCCAGGCGCACTAAATGCTATTGTACAGCTGTATTTTCACCGGGGGTGAAATGGTCAGATTGCAAGAGCTTTATCTAAATGATGATGTTGAACCAAAGAAGCTGCAAAAATGTTGAACTACAAATTAATAAAGCCATTGAAGCATTAGCCCCTCTCCTAATAAGTAACCAATTCTCGCCGAAGATCAAAGGGCCTTTGGGTCCCTCCAAAGAAAAGTGTCAACTGATTCATAATCCTGTTTATATGAAGAATTGAGGCGCGATACCCTCTGAGCTTGCGATATTAATTTTTTTTAAGAAATTAAAAACGAGTGAAATCTATAAACATTAGATATAAATAGGCTACTCTTCGTAGGGTTTATGCTGATTTTTAATCTCTTGTTTCTAGGACAGAAAGAAGTCATATAAAAAAGAAAAGAAAAGGGTTGCCAAAGAAGTTTCATTGGCTTTAAAGGATAGAAGTGTTGTTATCTTGTCATCTTGGCTAAAGGTAGCATTTTTTTTTAATTTTTATATCCTTCAATAACGTTAAAAGTATAATTAAAAGCTCCTTTTGTAATTTATGGTTGATGAAGCTTCAATTATCAAATATAAATGCTTAAAACTACAATAAAAACATCAAAAGCTGTGAGTTTTTTGCCTACTTACGAAAGACAATGTAAAGAAAATCTATATCAAAATGTAAATTCAATAGCCTAGAAAAATTCTTATTATTTTATAAATATTTCCTTATCAATATTTTGTAAATAATCAGATGGTTTGTATTCAGGAGGTGGAGAGTTTTAATTTCTCACAATAACTCTGAAAATAATGTTTCTTCTAGCATCAAAATAAGAAATCTTGATCGTTCGTTGAACTGAGCTACCGAGTTAGATGTTATATATGTTAAATGAAAATGAATTTAATTAAAGGCTAATACCTTGAATGTTTAAATGCTTATATGAAATACTCAAATAAAAATAATCATAGAAATTTTAAAAAAAAACTTATTACTCATGAAGATAAAACTCAAAACATTTGAATAGTTAAAACTTTCTATGAGTATAAACATATATATGATAATTATAATATAATGAAAAGTTGCATTTGTAGTTTATAGTTAATATTTCTTATAATTTATATAACTTCAATGATCAAATACAAGTGCCTAAAACTACAATTAAAAACTTCAAAAATTGTGATAACCGGTTTGGCACAGTAGATTGGTCGTGTGACTCCGAATGTTGTGAGCGCGGTTTCGATGCCACGGTCGAGACTAAAAATTTACAATTGGGTAGCACCCTTATGGTTAGTATATATACTCCATGTCAGCCAATGCCTAATTGATTTAACATATAGATATGCTATAGCCTATTTTAATTTATATATAATATATATATCTATATAATAATTAGCTCCATTTTTAATTATTAAGACGTACTCAATATAAAACTTGAACTTCTTATGCGTTGTGTTATAAACCCTCTTTGCCCTTGTATCGTAGACTTTCCCTTATTCGAACAAAGGAAAGTTATCAAAATAGAAATTAGGAATTGACATAGATAAAAGTTAAAAAATACATGATTTTTTATAGGATTTAAAAATTACAAATTAGAAAAAGTCTAAAATCTAACAATTGTACTAATTTCGTTGCCATGTACTAAATCATAATTACTTAGATCGAAGCATTCAAATAGCAATTTAATCTTTTTAAACCAATTTAGTAACAAGGCGTTCTATTTTTATACAACACATTCGCTCCGCTGCCATGCAAGTCTTTCTATTGGCTGTGAATTGAAAACCGCATTATCCACATTGCGAAAGAGTACTTTCAAAACCCAAGCAGATGTTAACACATTATCTTGACAAATCTTATGATTTCCTCAAAATCATGTTTATGGTCAGGTTTTGCTATGAAATTTTGATGTGAATTATGTTGGTGTGATTGGGTGTTTTACCAATCGTGGCTCGGGTTCCGACTGCTTTTCAAAACTGGTCATTCTGTTTTCCCTTCAAAGCTTTCGTTTATCCACACATAAAAGAGTGTCAGTATTTAAGCAAATGCCGCTGCTTTATGGCACGCGACGAAGGAGCTCTTGTTATTTCATACAAACATCTTTAATTACGTTTAAAATTCTTTAACATTTCCATTGACCTTGCGCAGCCATCATTTAAAATTCCTTTTTCGTTGGCTCTTTAAAACGATAATTTATCGTTTATTCATTTATTCGTTAATTCAATTTTCCATTTATTCATTTATTCATTTATTCATCCATTTAGTTTATTGATTTATTGATTAATTCATTCATTCCTTCAATCATTTATTCATTTAATCCTACACTCATCTCTTATTCATTAATTCATTAATTCATTTTTGTAATTTTCTCACTCGTCAATTCGTTCATTTATATATTCTTTATTTATTTATGTATTCATTCATTCATTTTTTCGTTTACCCGTTCATTCATTTCTTCAATGTTTCATCACTCCCTCATCAAACCCTTATGCCATTTTCTTTTAGATTCGCGGAACTTTGAAAAGCTGGGCAAAGTTTTGGTGTGTTGTCAAACCAGGGTGGTTGATTATATATAAAAGTAACAAGGTGAGTTAAATATTTGCTATTTTTAAATAATTATTTTTGTAAATTTGTATTCTATATTTTCAAGATTTTGCTTGTTCAAAATATTTTATTGATTGGTATGGTGACATGCTATCATAACTTTTAGTGTTCAGTGTTGTTTTTCTTTTCTAAATTATTATTTGTTGAAGTCAGCGTATTATTCTAATTCATATGTTAACACACTTTGGATGTAACGATATTAATGTGCTGTAGTGCTATGTAATGTAATTTGATGTAATGCAATATTATGTTATATAATATATTGTAATGTAATGAAAGATAATGTATTGAATACTTAAATGTAATGTAATGTAATGTAATGTAATGTAATATAATGTTATGTAATGTAATGTGATTTGATGTGATGTGGTGTGTTGTGATGTGATCTGATGTGATGTGATGTGGAGTGTTGTGATGCGATGTGATGTGTTGTGATGCGATGTGATGTGATGTGATGTAACGTAATCGCTTCCAGAAACAGCTTTTGTTTATTTTTTTGTACCGCAGATTTTGTTTTTCAGTCAATGCTACCATTTTCTTTCAGCATCATCATTGGGTTGGCACAGTTGTGTTAACATGTTGTGAAGCAATCGAAAGGCCATCTTCAAAGGAGGGTTATTGTTTCAAGCTATTTCATCCCCTCAAAGAAAGCATATGGAGTACAAAAGTAAGAACAATAGATTATAATCATCATCATCATCATCATCATCATCACCATCATCATTAGCATCATCAATATCATCATCATCAACATCATCATCATCATCATCATCATCATCATCATCATCATCATCATCATCATCATCATCATCTATCATCATCAATATCATCATCATCATTAATCATCATCATCATCATCATCAATCATCATCAATATCATCATCATCATCATCATCATCATCATCATCATCATCATCATCATCATCATCATCATCATCATCATCATCATCATCAATCATCATCAATATAATCATCAGCATTAATCATCACCATCATCATCGTTAGCTTTACTTCGCCCAATGATAAGTTCAATTAATGATTTTTTTATACCCTAAAATTGTCACAAAGTCCTAAGACTGTTTATTTTGCTGCGTTTATTTTACTCTCATTTTCCGACGCTATAACCCTTGAATCCAATGAACGGCCTATTTTCAACATTTTCTAAACTAAACGCTACATTAGTTTGCCTGCGCTTCTATCACGCGCAATTAAGCAAGCAAAGATTTCCCGGCTATTTTTCGCAAAACTTTAATGAGTTTTTAATCACCCTCCTGAGGAATAGAGATAATTATTTTTAACATCTGAATCAACATTTGCCTCAATTTTACACGAGATGTTCAATGTTCAAAATTTTATTTATGTAAACAAGTTAACTTAGATGATCCCAGCAAAATTGACGGACATATATGTTCATGGTTTTAATGGCAAGGGCGTGGGAGCTGTAAAGTTTTAACTGCAAGAAGATTGGATTTCTGATTAGTTTGGCGATATCCCTTAAAGATTTGCCTAAAAAGTGTAAGGATGTTAGGCCGCGGAAAGCGCCATCGCAAACAACTTGCAGTAAGCCTATGGATTTTAAGCAATAACAACAGTGAGTTCAAGATGGTAAGAAAGGCATACAGGAATTAATTGTTGCTATTTTGAAGTAAACCATTATTTTATCTCTGTTTATCGTAAAGAAACTGTTTCCCGGTTGATAAAGGTAGTGAGTTTCCTGCCCTTTTCAATACAACTGTAATAGAAGTGTCTTGCTAATTATAAAAACAAAGGATTTTGTACACAACAAAGGTATCCTGAGATACACTCAAACAATTGATTTTTAATAAAACTAAAGATATTTTTCTTGTTATACAATACAACAAGGAATTTATGTTTAAAGCTTAAGATGTTGTCTTGTTACACAATAAAACAAAGGATTTTTGCAACACAAAGGTATTTTCAGACACAATAGAACAATAGATCTTTGTATGAAATAAAAGATTTATTCTTGTCGCACAATAGTACGGATGATCATTGTTTACAACAAAAGATTTTTCTTCTCACACAACCAATAAAAGAATGTTTGTAAAAGACAAAATATGTTTTCTTTTCACACAATAATACAATGGATGATTGTATAAAACGTCAATCATATTTTATATTCCATTGTTAACAACGCTGTTTGAAGAAATTTTTCGTGAAATAGTTTGCAGTTTTATTAACTGGTGGACACTCGCGAACCAGCACTCGCGGGTAACCGCGCTCATGATGCGCTTAATGGTCTAGGGATTTATGATGTTCACCCGATGAAGACGTTTGATATAGAGGGGCGTTGCCAAAATGGGCCGCTGCACCTTTCCCCTCCCCCCTAATCTTCTGTATCAGTCAGCTCAACGAATGTTTCATCGGCAAATGATGGAATTCTGCGACCATCTTGTTTTGTTTTGCTGTCAGCGTATGCTCAATTAAACGCGAGAAGTATTCTAGTTTGGAAGTTTATTATACAGGAAATAAACGTTCCAATGCTAAGGAAATCACTGCTTATAACTGAAGAGACGCATATGCCACGTCCTTCTGCCGCCCATGCCCTTAAGATATGCCACACTGTCGGAAAATCTCAACTTTGTTCCCTTCTGAAAAAATCTTTGACAGCTCCACCCTTGTTGATATATTGATTTCTTTTTCACTTTTGCAGGGTCCCAAGGGAGAGATTGCTGGATCCTTAGCACAACCGATGCCAAGAGACCACCTAATCCTACGAGCACCAACTATCTCCATGGGTATTTATCCAAAATATTTTAGACTGTTCTCTAAGCATGATCATTACCCAACTCTTATCTGACCCTAACCCTTATCATAGCTCTGTATCAAACCTTATCCAACGCAAACCCTAACCGTGACCGTTAACCCTTACCCCAACCCTAAGCTAGCCCTTAACTCGATCCTCAAGCACCCCTCTTGCTAAGCTAACCCTATCTCTAATCTTAGCAATGAACCAACTACAATCCTAAACCAACCCCAAGCATAATCCTAAACTAGCTTTAATCCTTATTCTAGAGCAATCCTCTTACTAGGCATATCCAATCTCCAAGCTTAAGGATAAATCCAATTACAATCCTAACTTAATCCTAAACCTAACCCTCAGGACCGTCGAGGGGGGGAGGAGGGGGTAGGCGGGTCCAAACCCTCAGGCCGCAAAAAATTTTTCTTCAATGAAAAAATTGATTGCTCATTAGGGCCCGGTGCAATGAAATACCCCGAGGCCCGCACTGGCTCTCGACGGCCCTGCTAACCCTATCCCTAACCCTGAACCTAATCCTAAAGCAACCCTCTTACTAAGCTAACCCTATCTCTAATCTTAGCGATGATCCAATCCCAATCTGAAACTTCATTAAACATAATCCCAAAACAACTTCAACTCTAAAAACCTCGATCTCAAACGACCTTATATATAACCGATATTTAAAAACTTTGAGGCAGAAATTGACCAGTGCAAAATTTTGATTTTTTCGCAGGCAATTGTTGGATGGATGCAATTGAAGTTGCACAGAAATCCAGTATTATCAATTCTGAGAAAGTAATGTAAGTAACACCCTGCATTGTCAAACATTGCCAAATCAATATTTTCCGTGTTTACTGTTAACCCTTTCGCAACCGGATTTATTCTCATTCAACTATCGGAACCCATATAAATCTCCACTTTTCAGGGGGTAATAAAAAGTCAAATAAATTAGGTGAAAGCGTAAACTATTATAGAGTACTGCCATCACAACAATTACAATATTTTCTACTTTACCTCCTGAAAAATTATTTTTTTCGATGTTTGTCATTGGGCCATATGGCCCCTCCGGGGGTGAAAGGGTTGAGATTTTACGGTCAGCTGCATATAGTTATTGAAAATTCAGCAATTCTGCTAGCTATGAGTACACTTATGATAGATGTAAGGAACACTGAAAAGCGATAGGAATACTGAGCATATACGACCAGACATTATGTATTATTTATTAGTTGTATTTCGCCTCCGTATGTGAGGCCGCTTCAGGGTATTGTGTAAAAATGATATAACGCATAAAGGAAGGTGCTTTTTGAAAAGAAATGTCGGCATGTGATTGGTAGATGGGAAGATGTGTGATGCATCGCAGAGGAGATAGGGTGTTGGTGGTAGTGACCTAAAGGGGTGTAAATTGAATGTGACAGTACTGCGTTGTCATGTTGTTGAGTTCTGTGTTTTGAAGTTGACAATTGTACTTTATTTAATGTTTAATTGATTGTTTAATGTTAATTAATGTTGATTAATGTTAATAGCGTTTATGAATTCCAGGGTTAGCGATTTGTATGGTGCAAAAGATGGGTCTGAAAATGGTAAGTAGTGTCATCAATGGAATTAGATCAATTATGTCTTTTTAAGCTGGGTACATTGTAAAACATATTTTACGTCAACTGGATGTATTTCACCCAGTTGAAATAAATCAAAATGAAAAACGAAATGACTTGAAAGCAAGGTTAAGTTAGAGCCTATCATGGTGGCCGACTCAGATGCAAAAGGTACGGAAGCTATAATCCGTACCATTTGCAAATCAAAATTGTGCGACCCATGCTTAAGAATTTTAAGCACCCTCTCCGGCATCAGTTTTGGTCATTAAGCTCCATATCGTAAAAATGATTTTATATACGACTACAATTTTTAGAGAGGGGTAGGGTAATGCAACTTGTTTTTAAAGCGTGTGGTCTAAATGTTGGTAAATGTTTTGAGCAGATTGCAAACGCCTAGGAGATTTTAAAGTTTGATGTTGAAAAAGAAGACATGAAATTTGGCTGTCACACATTGGCTAGGGTAGGCAGGTGAGGGTGAGGGTTAATAGTCTGGTATTAGCCAGAGGCTATTCTAACAACTTATCACTCCCCCCCTCCGGTTGTAATAGGACTGGACACAAATATCCATTATACTAATTTATGCTAATTATGTTGATTTGACTATTGTATATTTCCTTTTGTAAAACGTTTTTTGAGTCAGTCAGTGTTTTATCTCGAAACGAGTAGCACGTAATTGCTTCAGCTCTCGCTCGTACAAGTACTGAACTACTCAAGATAACAGGATAAAATCATATATTTCCAACCTGTTATACGGTTGCTATGCGTAATTGCATATAGCAGGGTGCAACCAAAGTTAGCACTCAAAGCTACGGTTCAGGTACCTATTTTGCTCCTGGGTAGACTGAGCTAACCTTAGCCTAGGATGCTTTTCTCATCTGAACGAGGATTCGAACCGATGACGTCTACATCGCCAGTCCCTTAACCTTAATATTACACCACAGTGCCCACAGCTGAGAAATTACCTCCAATGGTTCATTTCTCTTTCATTGATGGCAAATTCTGATTCAGTATTTCCCTGGGTAACCCGTATTTTCAAACCACTCTTGCTTCAATCTCTTATTTTACTTGCAGTAACATAGCAGCGTCTCCTCTCGCAGCAACATCGCAGCGTCTTCACTCGCAACGACATCGCAGCGTCTCCACTCGCAGTGACATCGCAGCGTCTCCACTCGCAGTGACATCGCAGCGTCTCCTCTTGCAGCAGCATCGCAGCGTCTCCACTCGCAGTGACTCGCAGCGTCTCCTCTCGCAGCAGCATCGCAGTGTTTCCACTCGCAGCCACATCGCAGCGTACGCTATTCCTGTTTATGATCTGCTAGCTACAATCAATTGACAATCATTTTTTTATCTTCGTTTTTAGGAAATGACGATTACCCAGAAGAAGATCCTTTTGTGGCTGTAAGTCAATTTCCTGCTCTTGTTTTAAATGTTGGGAAATGTGCATGATCACATTGGGTAGGGATCTTACGCTGCATTAACTGAATTTACTGAATAGCAGACCGGTTTACAGTTATCTTCATTCATTATATTTACTGAATTTCTCAAGAAATCAGTCCTGTCGTTAGGTAATTAAATTGTATCAAATTGCAGTCAATAAAATTGTTTATTTTCTAAAACAATCCGTCAATTAATCAATCAATCAATCAATCAATCAATCAATCAATCAATCAATTAATAAAAATCAGTCAATCAATAAAAAAAACAATTAATTAATCAATCAATCAGTCAACCAATCAATCAATCAATCAATCAATTAATAAAAATCAGTCAATCAATAAAAAAAACAATCAATTAATCAATCAATCAATCAATCAATCCATCAATCAATCAATTAATTTATAAAAATCAGTCAATCAATAAAAAAAACAATCAATTAATCAATCAATCAGTCAATCAATCAATCAATCAATCAATTAATAAAAATCAGTCAATCAATAAAAAAAACAATCAATTAATCAATCAATCAACCAATCAATCAATCAATCAATCAATCAATCAATCAATCAAAAAAACAAGCAGTCAATCAATCCATCAGTCAATCAATCCATCAGTCAATCAATACTTTTATTGCTGATTAGTGAGTTGTATTTTGTAGGAAAAGTCAGATGAAGTATCAAGTATGGATGACAATGATCATTCAGACAGAGGAGAGAACGAAGATCGTAAGTTTTTCTCACATTTGTGCGGTCTAAGCTCTCTACCATTAGGGGTTGATGATCTGTGCCATAGCTCAGAATAAGGTCAGGAACAGTTGATTGATCATACACATGTTAATGATCGATTGATCGACAATCAACAGCCTCAGTTCTCATCCGCAATAAGTGCGGTGTTTGAAGTTTTGTAATCAAAACAATCGTATCACAAAACTGATATGAAGTGATCAGTGATTTCTAGAACAAACTTATTTTGCGCTATGGCATAGGTCCACACTACCATTAGAGAGGGGTTTAATGTAGATATTCTTCTCTATCGTATCAAACTTACAACATTCTTGAAAAGCCATAGAACTAAAATACGCATTTTGAATGGAAATAGATGAACGTAAATTGATTTGTATTTTTGTAAATATCTGGTCTTAATTATTTCATTATTTATGCATAAAACCAACTGTAAAAAGGCTTATGATTATGATGATGATCAAGGCATTTGAAAGCCAAAAATATTGTACCATCAGTGTATCTTCTTAACTTTAATAAGTATTGTTTCTCGCTTTAATCACTCGCGCTCCAGCCCCCCCCCCCCCAACTCCAACACTTCGATCAAAACTGAATAATTATTTCTAGAAACTCTTTTTGATCCTCTTTCGCTTTTGCAGTTTTTGGCTACCCCTCAGAAACAGAACCATATAAAGAAGCAGAATATATTCTGGCTTCTGCGGAGGAGTTTGGTGAGGTGAGTTTCTGCAAGATTGTCTCAGTAAGAGCTTCTTCGGAGGAGCCTTTGGCCTCTAAAGGCTTTAACTAATTCCAAATTGTTAACTTTTAATGGGAGAATTGCCCCTCAGATCGCGAATAAACCAGAAATTTTCACCCCTGGACGGGCCATATGACCCAATGACAAACACCGGAAAAGATGATTTTTCAGGGGTTAAGTACAAAATATTGTAAATGTTCTGATGGCAGTTTTCATTAATATTTTAAGCTTTCACCAAAGATATTTGACTATGCTACCCCCTGAAAAGCGTAGAATTATATGGGTTATAACCGTTAACTGAAAATGAATCCGGGTGCGAAACGCCGATCATGATGACGCTTAAATAGTGCAGAGCAGTGAGATGTCCTGTTGATCGGTGACAGAGCATAGCCGAGATGGCAGGAACGATTCGTTGCTTTTTGTCAGAACTTATACCGTGCTGACCGGTCAGAACCGCAGTTGAACCTATGTTCAGTTGTGGTATTAGCGTTTTACGTAATGCCTTTTTCGTTAATTTACGACCTTGGTATCAACAACGAAAAATTGAAATTCGATTGTGACGTCAATTTGCGTGTGGTTTTTGTGACGTCAGATTTTCGTGGCATAAATGGGAGCAATGATCGATTTAAGAGTATTCCTTGAACGGCAGAAGATCTCGATTGGTTATTTGATTCGATGTTGTAAGCGTCTATGCGAAGAGTGTGCGGATTCGTTTCGATTGCTATCGACTGTTCTGAAAAGCTACAAGTTGAGTTCAGATTAATTTTTATCATCTTAACTAATCATGAAAAGGCAAGAGGTTTTAATCTGGATTGGTTCGAATTACCTTCACTTATCATGAAAGGCTTAAAGTTTGGATCTGGATTGGTTGGATTACCTTCACTTATCATTAAAAGCTTAAAGTTTTAATCTGGATTGCTTAGTATTACCTCCACTAATCATGAAAGGCTTAAAGTTTTGATCTGGATTGGTTGGATTACCTTCACTTATCATGAAAAGCTTAAAGTTTTAATCTGGATTGCTTCGGATTACCTCCACTTATCATGAAAGACTAAAGGTTGAGATCTGGGTTGGTGTGGATCGTATTCACTTGTCATGGAATGACTAAAAGTTTATATTTGGATTGGTTTGGATTACCTTCACTTATAAAATATCAACAAGTTGAGAACAGGATAAGTTTGAATCCTCCTCACTTGCCATGGAAAGACTAATGTTTGAGGCCAGGATTAGTTTGGATCCCATGCACCCATTTTAGAATAGCAAACCTTGAAATCAGGATTGGTCTGGATCGCCTTCATCTAGTTCAGAATCGTGCGAGCTGATATCTTGATTAGTTTGAATTGCTTTTAAGCATTCTGAATGGCTACAAGATGAGATGTAGATTAATGAAGATCACTTCCACCTTTTAAAAAGTGTGCAAGTTGGAATCTGGAATAGATTGACTATCATTCAGCACTTTTCGACGGGATCAGTTTCTAAAGATTACCTTCAAGTGATCTGAATATCTTTGGATTTTTTGAATTACAAGCCGGGATTTTATTGGTGGAGAATACTGATCTGCGTGTGTTTATGTGATGATCAACTGCTTCAATAATACCTGGTAAAGATTTAAGACAAGTTTTTCCCACGTCGGGCAAAACCTGGCGCCACCTCTGCTAGTCAGGAGTATAAATTTGTACTTGCTCCGTAGTTATGAGCGCCGTCTGCGTCTGCACTCTGCTTTATTCGATTGCGCATAGCGACAGAAGTAAAATGTAAATGAGGGAGGGAAGCCCTTGGTTACTAGCAGACTTCAAACCACCGATAGGTCATTAATCTTGAAATAATCGCATACCACTTGATGGAAATGGCCATGTTATCTAAACACGCAGTGTTGTCAGGGCACAAGCAACTTCTACATACAATTTATAATCCCAATTACAAATGAAGAACTAATTAATAAAATTAATACAATATAATACGGAAAGTTAAAACAATACAATGCAAAGAGGGGCTTGATAAATTGTAAGGAGGGAATAACTACAAAGGGAAGCTCCCTTTTAGTTTAACATAATCTATAATCTAGGAAAGAGACAAGTCACCCACCTCTATCCTAAAATGTCGTCCGGTGAATTTGTGCAAGGTCATATAATTATGCATTTCTTTTCACAAATTAATAGAAAGTTTAACTGTGTAGTATAGAGTGAAATTCGTCAGTTGACCTCTTTGATCAATAAATCTTGAGTTTTGCTTTGGACGATATTTTTGATTGTGCATTTCATTTTGGTGAAATCTCGGAAGCTTCCGGGGGCTTTGCCCCCTGTCCCAACCAGGGCACAGCCCTGGACCTGCTGGGGGCCTTTGAGTACCTCTAGACCCCAGTCCACAAGCTGCAGACTTTCCCCAAAACTCTTCACCATATTATTAAAGAATATCTATATCTGGAACCCCCCCCTAAATTTTTAGATCCGCCACTGCTTTATACAAGTTTGGTTTTGTTCTATTTTCACAGGAAGGAGAAGCAGTTGAAGAAATGGAAGAGGACAATAAAAGCATTCTTTGGGCTTTGCTTAAGCAGGTAATGGTTTCATTGAGGAAAAATGATAGCAACTAATTGCTACTTAGCAAGAGTACATATCACCACTTTCTCATATGTCTATAGGAAGTAAGTTATACAACTTAGAACCAATAAGGAAAAAGCCATTTTTGTAATCTCTATAATTCTTATGATAAATAAGTCATGGCGTCATCATCAAATATAGAGACCAAAATAGCAGGAAGCCTACCAAATTCTCAAGGAATGATTGCGACGATGTAAGTAAATCATACATGAAAGGAGAAACGCTAAGCGGCAGAAACAAGAAGCACATATGACAATATTTCTATATTTATCACTTATATATCGCCCTGGCGAAAATGGCCTTTTCAGAGCATCTTTCACATATTCTAATCCCTTGCATAAAGGCAATCGAACTGATCCATCCGAGAACTATTAGCAGCTAGAATATTACCAATGATACATGTGATGTCATCAATGAAAACGATTTGCTAAGAATATATCTAAACAGCAAAGATTTCTTATTAAATATGCACAGTAAACACACATAAAGAGAAAACAATTTCTCTCATATCTTTATTAATCATTGTTATCAATCTCATCTTTTTCCGGATTCATCCTTTTCCGTATTAATCTTTTTCCGGATTCATCTTTTTCCGGATTCATCCTTTTCTGGATTAATCTTTTTTCGGGATTCATCCTTTTCCGGATTCATCTTTTCCCGGATTAATCCCTTTGAATAACTGGAATGGATTGATCATAAAGATGATCACTTTCTTCATATAAACCACTTTTTAGTATGAATTATGCCAGAATCTCGATCTTTATTATATTGGCATGTACTTTAAACTTTTTTCAGGTTCGACCTGGTATGGATTTATCAAAAGTTACATTACCTACGTTTATTCTGGAGCCAAGATCATTTTTGGATAAATTGTCAGATCATTATTATCATGCCGATTACCTTGCAAGGTATCATTTTCTCTTCCTTCTAGAAATACCCTATTTTGTAATGCGTAGTGTGATCACCATCGTCAATCATCAATCATCATCAATTATCATCATCATCAATCATCAACATCATCATCATCATCACCAACATCATTATTATCATCATCATCATCATCATCATCATCATTATCATCATCATCATCATCAATCATCAACATCATCATCACCAACATCATTAATATCATCATCATCATCATTATCATCATCATTATCATCGTCATCATCATCATCATAATCATCATCATTATCATCATTATCATCATCATCATCATTATCATCATCATTATCATCGTCATCATCATCATCATAATCATCATCATTATCATCATTATCATCATCATCATCATTATAATCATCATCATCATCATCATCATCATCATCATCATCATCATCATCATTATTATCATCATCAACATCATCATCATCAATTATCATCATCATCATCATCATCATCATCATCATCATCATCATCATCATTATCATCATCATCATCATCATCATATCATGATGTACATTGATTATTTTTTTTATCAATTTCTCATCATCCACCCAGCGATTTCCTGTCACATTTGCCTACTCTAATAAGCCCTCTGTTATTTAGGGCTGCGCTGGAGGAGGACCCATACACAAGGATAAAAGAGGTCGTTAAATGGTATTTATCTGGATTCTACAAGAAACCTAAGGTATTAACAATATCTTTTACAATATTATAAGTATCCTTATTAGCTACCTTTTAACATTTTACCTATTATTTTCAGAGGTTACAAACTTTCTTTTATCTTCTGCCTAATTCAAAAGAAAAATTAATTAATTTTCTGTCAACTAAAGTTAAGTAGATTCCTAATCTGGTTGCTGTTACTTTGTTAGAGTGACATAATTCAGTCATGAAGTTTAGAAAAGTTTTTAATTGGTTCAGAAAACAATTTTCTAATGTGCGTGTTACATAACATTTCATGGAAAAAAACCAATTGAACAAAATAAATCGCAATACAAAATGAATTAAATAAACCCATACACGATTTTTTTTAATAGGAACAAACCATATCAATTAGGCTTCAAATGCCTAAAAGTTAAGAACATATTAAGAAAATTACAAGGCTTCATAGCTTTCTTCCAAAAACATAAGATGGAAAGAGTAAAACACAGTGTTGAAATAGTATTTAAAAAGTGTTCGAATTATTATTTCAAGTACCTATGATTTTGTCTTGCCAAAATTTTTCATTGGGCGCAAGGTGAATTCACAGACATTTGCTAACATTTGACCCGCGACTCCTTTTTCAGAGAAATTATCGTTCTTTTGAAAAATCAGTGCACATTTTAAAAGCAAAGATATTAAGAACATGTTAAGAATATTTTAAGCTTGCAAACCAAAAAAGTTTAGAACATAACTTAGCTTCATCGAAATTCGATGTTCTTATATAAAAAAAACGTGTATTCTTAAATTTTTCATTGTTGAAGAGACTTCCTGATGTGGCATCAAAGGTTATCATCTCTTTTTAGAAAACGCCCAAGGTGCAACTTGAATTTTTAATCTCGAAACATTTGTCTTCTGCCAGGGTTTAAAGAAACCTTACAACCCGATCATTGGCGAAACGTTTCGGTGTATGTGGTTGGACAGTGCGAACCAATCAAAGACGTTCTTCATTGCTGAGCAAGTATCCCATCATCCTCCAGTGTCAGCGTTCTATTGTTCGAACAGGAAAGGTGGTTACGTCACATATGGTTCGATTCTTGCTAAGTCTAAATTCTATGGTGAGCTCTCCCATCATCTCTCAATTGATTAGGTTGAAGTGTGTGACAGTACTGTGGCCTTAGCAGTAGCGGGAACATTTAGGGAGTAATAATATAATAACATGATAAAATAATCAATTTATTTAAAGTTGGTGCCACACAACTATGTACAGTTAATGTTAGAAACACTTCTATGCAAGCTAATCCGAACCAACTGCTTAAATGAATACTTACAGTAAATATACTAACAATGAGGGTGCTACCCACTAAAAAAATTACAATTAGGTAGCACCCTCATGGTTAATATATTCACTCCATGTCAGCCATTGCCTATTTGAATTTATATATAAAGCTTGGCTCTGACGAAGGCATTAAGCCGAAACAAGAGAAAACAAGTCCCCGGGGGTGGTCGAACTGCGTAAAACTACATTGGAGTCTCGCGTCTTTTTCATTGTGCCTGTTTGGCGCAGTGGTTTGGTTGTGTGTCCTCCTAAGGTCGAGACTAAAAAATTACAATTGGGTAGCACCCTCATGGTTAGTATGTTTACTCCATGTAAGCCATTGCCTATTTGAATTTATATACAATAAATATATATACGTTAAATAAATAAGATATAAAATACATGGTATAAAATTTCAAAGTAGAATTAAAAATATCAAAGTTGTGGTATGAAAGTCCTACATAACCTACTTATTCATTCAGCGCCATTCCAGCTTTTAATTTCTTTCTTAAACTCAGTGATATATTGAGCATTCCTCATGTGCTGAGGGAAGGGGTAGGCCCTTGATAAATGTCGTTCCTTACTCGCAAACTGTCTTCTAATTGATCAGAAAAAGATTTGACTTTTCTAAACTTTTCTTTAGCAGTATCATCGTTATCCAAAGAGCGTTTCCTAGAATTTAAAGGGCGTAAATGAACCATCAGCATCATCTTACCCCATCCCCAACTTCGCAGAGGCTGACGCTGGGCCCCAGCACTCTATTTTCTGGAATCTTTGCATAAGGACACTTCGGCTGAGTTTTTCAAAGAAATAGAAAAATATAAATCCTTGCCTCGGTTTCAAAAAGTTAATCACATTGCATCTGCAATCCTGTGAGTTCCTGCAATCCTTCCCTTATTCACCCTTGCCTGTCAATATTGATATAATTATTCTGATGCTTGCATGCTTCGTTTTCATTTCTCAAGATGAAGGACCAGCGATTTTTCCCTTCTCTCCACTAAATATCCCTCACTATTCATTTCTACTTTTAATACCCTAACCTTTCTTTCCTGCCATACAAACCCCTTAAAATTTCTTATCTGCCTTGACCAGGAAATTCATCATCCGCAATACTGGATGGAACAGCAACGGTAACTCTCTTAAAACTTGGCGAGGATTATGCCCTTAACATGCCTTATGCTCACATCAAAGGTACGAATACGTTTGTATATATCAATCTTTTTAGATACAATTTTTCATTTTAGATACAATTTTGTAAAAAATTACAATTTTTGCATCATTTCACCACTAAGTGCATATTCAAATAGTTACCTCAAGTGTATGATTTGTTCATTCAGACCACTCAATGTTTACGTCACTCAATTCCTAGTTAATTAAATGGGTGTTAGAGTCGTAAATAGGGAAAGGATTGACGTAATGATAATAATAACATTAGAGCAGGTAGCATCGCATCAGAACATAGAGCAGAAATGTTTTATGCCGCTGTGCAAAGAGCATTTGCGCCTGCAAGCTGCGCATGGAAGGGAGGGGGGAGAATTTGTTCCGCCCTTTGTCCTGCGCCTCCTGTTGTTATGATCCAGGCCTCTTGGGATGCGCCATTTGTTACAATTGGTTGCAATCCGCTTATGCGATGCTTGATCTCCGAGATGCAGGAGTTATGTCATGATCCTGCTGAATTTGAAGTGAGAAATACATGTTAACTATCCGCTATCTGTAGCTCAATTTGCGTTAAAATGTTAAAGAAAAAGAATTCAAGACATCTTGAAATTCGCATCAGTTGATTTAATTGTTTTCCATGTGAGACCTGCATAAAGTAATAGGGCAATTAAATGTTTTAAATTAGGGAATGTTCAAACATTAACTGGTTTGAATTTTGAGATTCGAGACAGTAGGTAGCCGCTTTTATATACAAAACTAAGAAAAATATATGCCTAATACAACAGATATGTGTGTGTTTTTGTATGCTTGATTTATATATGTGTTTATATCTTTCTTCTTTATCGTATAATTTGGTCTTAAGTAGTCCATGTATGTACTGATGTCTTGAGCAGGGAACATTGTAAGGTTATTTATAAGTTTATGTATATGAAGTTAATATATTTCACCCTGTTGAAGTAAATCAAAATGAAAGTGTAATGAAAGCAATATAATATCATGCAGGTAGAGCGTGTTATTGTTATTATTATTTTAAATTATTTACAGTAGGCGAGTTTAAATAATTAATAAAGCTCGTATAATAGCTAAGTGAAGCCTGCTATTTACAAAAAATTACTATTAATAGGTTGAAATATTAGCATTAATTACAATAAATGGGTAAAAGGTACAAATTAAAGGTTTTATTCCAGAAATCCACAGCAACCAAGTTTCCATTTGTGAAAACTTTCAATTGCTTTGGTTGCCGAAAGATCTTTCCATTGTAAACATATATACTGCTAGTTTTCAGTACATCTTTCTTTTTACTTTAGGAATACTGTTGGGTACTTTAACAGCAGAGCTGGGTGGAAAGGTCATCATCAAATGCGAAAAGACAGGATACAGCGCAGAAATTGAGTTCAAATTAAAGGTATTTCTTGCAATTACTTTGTAGCTAATTCTCAATTCGTTGAATTTAACAAAACACGATGTTAACTAACGATAGCCATAACGGCCTATTATCTGTTAAATACCGTAAATACCGTGAATACCGTACTTTTTAAACCCTCTTTCTGATAAGATCCCCCTTTTACAGCAGAAATTTGACAAAAGCCACCCTCCCTATTAAGCGCCCCGTTTCATGCAAGAATAACCACAGAGTAGAGTGGAATGATTTAGTGATAGCTTAAGGATGTATTTCGTCGTTATATGGCCAATTTTTTCTATTTTATGTGTTTCAGAGTCAAAATGTTCTTATTCTGTCTTCAGTTCTGTCTTCAGTTCTGTCTTCAGCGTCTCTAGAAGTCATTTTTAGATAAGAACCAGAAAATTGAAGGAGAATAAAAATGAACTTTTTGTATCCTTGACCTTGATTTTTTAAATGCGACCCTCCCCCCCCCTCTTAAATAACCCCCTCTATACTAAGTTCCCCTTTAGAACCTCGAAAATTAAATAAACCTCCGGGGGCTTAATAGAGCTTTTACGGTATTCATAAGTTTCAACAATTACCATTCCATCTTCTTTTGCAACCACCTCCCATGCTGTTTTTAAGATCTTTTTCAATCACTTTTAACCAGGCTAGGTTTTCTCCACTGCCATTTTTCTTTTCAAATTCTTTACATAATTCTTGTAAAAAAGTTTTATGCAATGTTGACCACGAATTTGTGAATATTTAACATTCACAGTTACTTCAAGGCAAATGAATTTAGCGAATATACAAGGGGGGTATGGGGGGGGCTCTCTCCTCGATTAGTTTACCTATTGAATGAGCTCCTCCTTTAAGTAATTCCTGGTAAACAATTCATCTGATTCCTCTTGTATTTATGTATTTTATTTATTTCTCTGTACAATTGTATCTTATTTCTGAAACATTATTATACCTACAGTTTATTTATTTTTTGTATTGATACAAAGATAAATTGTTTGTAGAGATTTTTAACTGCGATATAAACTGATTCAAAATAACGCTAACTATTCATTCTTTCAAGTTGGAAAATATTCTCTGATTTCTGAATCTTTCCTAAGTTATGACAAAACAAAATATTATTGCGAAACTTGAAACTCCTCTACATTATATTCTTGTAGATATTCTGTTTTTTTTATTTATCTTAAATTCGTTTGGTTTCATTTGATTCAATTTCTAGCCATTTTGGAACAAAAGTGCACAAAGTAACAAGATCAGCGGAAAAATAAAAATGGGAAAAGACGTTCTGTCAAAACTTGACGGGAAGTGGGTTCGTGAAATTTTCATTCTTTTATCAAATATAAAAGCTTACAAAAATAAATCACTTTGTTCAACAGTAATTCTCCATTTTATTTTATTTTATTTTATTTTTTTTCATTTTATTTTATCTTATTTATTTTATTTTATCTTATTTATTTTATTTTATTTAATTTTGTTTTATTTAATATATTTTATTATTTTTATTTATTTTATTTTATTTTTTTTTATTTTTTTTATTTAATATATTTTATTTTATCTTATTTATTTTATTTTATCTTATTTATTTTATTTTATTTAATTTTGTTTTATTTAATATATTTTATTATTTTTATTTATTTTATTTTATTTTTTTTTATTTTTTTTATTTAATATATTTTATTTTATTTTATTTTATTTTATTCTATTCTATTCTATTCTATTCTATCTACTTTCCTTTTTACTTGTACTGTATTTATATATTGCTCTTGATCACACTGAAAGACTGTATTGATTGAAATATTAATTGAAGTGAAATAAAAAAACACTGCGAACTTTACTGTCTCAGGGCAAAGCTATCATATATTGGAAGAGTTTCAAAAACATTTATAAATAGGCTTGATAGGTATGAACTTAGAATTTAGTCATTACATTTAAAACCCTAGGGGTAGAATAATATCTAATTTAATTATTAAAACCAAATTCTGTTTCTGCTACTAGGATGGAGAGATCTGTATAACAGAATATTCACAACGAGAATCTCAGGTTAGTATTGTTAAATTGTAATTAGTAAACTGGTTTTTGCCTGAGACTTTAGCGCGGGTACCTGCAGATTTTCTGCGTTCCAAGAACGTGATAAAATTGACTAAATATCAACTACATAGCCTGGGTTTACAGCATTAAAGTAAATAACAAGCGTAATATATAAAAAAGGCAATTACATTAACCCTTTCGCACCCGTATTTATTTTCAGTTAACTGTTAAAACCCATATAATTCCATGCTTTTTAGGGGGTAGCATAGTCAAATATCTTGAGTGAAAACGTAAACTATTATAGAAAACTGCCATCAGAACATTTACAATGCTTTCTATTTAATCCCCTGAAAAATTATCTTTTCCGGTGTCTGTCATTGGGCCATATGGCCCTTCCAGGGGTGAAAGGGTAAAGGAATAAGTGACTAAATAAAGAATGAAATGAAATGAATAAATGAATGGATGAATAAATAGATAGGTGCGTAAATTAGGAAATAAATGAATTGAATAAATTAATGAATAAACAAATAAATAGACATGTAAATAAATAAATGAATAAGAAAATGGGAGTTCGTAGAAGGGGAGTAGTTCGGGGTTTTTCCATGATCTATTCGTATAGCAAATTGTGTAATAAGTAGTGTAAATGGAGATTGTAGTGATCTGGAAATGATGTAATGTCTACGTTGTTAATCGATAGAAAGAGAGTCACTGTAAGAATTTTTTTGGACTTGAATACACCTCACAAATTTAGATCGGTGTACAATCTTAAGTAGTTTTTAATAAGTATTGCGAATTGATATTGTAATAAGTTTAGAAATGATGTAGTTTAGGTGAAAGTCGCGACGATTCATGTACTTAAAAAGTAACATTAAAAGTAAACAGTTTCATTATTTTAAACTCCAACAACTCTGGATTCGATTATGATGTTGACAATGATAATTTTAGTTTTTCAACGCCCTTTTCCTACAGCCAAATATTTACTAAGTATTGCGAATGGATATTGATATACGTTCAGAAGTACTATAACTTCTGTGTTTTTCATCCGAAGAATGAGAGTCTACATTTTTCAAACTGCCTTTTATGATAACATTTAATTTTACAAATACAAATCTCACTGAAGATGAATTTATTTAGTTGGCTTAAAAGGATCAACTTCCCTCGGTTCAAATCCGCCTTAACCCTTTCGCACCCGGATTTACATTCATTTAACTGCTAAAACCATATAAAACTACGCTTTTCAGGGGGCATCATAGTCAAAAAAACTAGGTGAAAGCGTAAACTATTATAGAAAACTGCCGTCAGAACATCTACTATGTTTTGTACTTTACCCCCTGAAAAAATATCTTTTACGTGGTTTGTCGTTGGGCCATCTGGCCCGTCCGGGGGTGAAAGTGTTAATGGTTCATTTGCTATTTTGTTAGACTGAGGAACCATTGCCAGAGATTTTCTTCAGTGCTTCGGACGCCAGGAAGGAGCGCTTAAAGCGATACACCGTCAGCATGGAAGAACAAGACGATTTCGAATCCGAAAAGTTATGGGCGAAAGTTAGCGAAGCAATCAAGGCTCAGGATCAGGTATTAATAACTTATTATGAAATGAATAAACACTTCTTCTATCTATGACGTCACACACAGTAAGAACTACACAACGAACTTTCTTTAAAAAATACATTTATATATTTAACTGTCGGCAATTTGTTTGTACCAGGTATTAATAACTTATTATGAAATAAATAAACACTTCTTCTATGTATGACGTCACACACAGTAAGAACTACACAACGAACTTCTTTAAAAAATACATTTATATATTTAACTGTCGGTAATTGGTTTGTACCAGGTATTAATAACTTATTATGAAATAAATTAACACTTCTTCTATCTATGACGTCACACACAGTAATAACTACAAAACGAACTTCTTTAAAAAATACATTTATATATTTAACTGTCGGTAATTGGTTTGTACCAGGTATTAATAACTTATTATGAAATAAATTAACACTTCTTCTATCTATGACGTCACACACAGTAATAACTACAAAACGAACTTTCTTTAAAAAATACATTTATATATTTAACTGTCGGTAATTGGTTTGTACCAGGTATTAATAACTTATTATGAAATAAATTAACACTTCTTCTATCTATGACGTCACACACAGTAATAACTACAAAACGAACTTTCTTTAAAAAATACATTTATATATTTAACTGTCGGCAATTGGTTTGTACCAGGTATTAATAACTTATTATGAAATAAGTTAACACTTCTTCTATGTATGACGTCATATACAGTTAGAACTATTCAACGAACTTTCTTAAAAAAATAGATTAATATTTTTAGTTATGGGTAATTGGTTTGTAATTGTCCCTTTAATTTTACTTTAGTTCCTGGTCTTTTTTGTAATGTTTCCGGGGGAGTCAAGATATTTTCCTTATTGGTGTATCGCCTTTCGTGTATAATTTATATTGTGTATAAAAAGGACGCTTTATAATGCTTAATAAGCGTTTTCTGCACTTTGCCTAACGTGAGTCAGTTGTGATGATGTATTCAGTGTTTCAGTTGCTTCAGAAAGATCCAGTTTTGTTCTAACAATATGCTTTTCAGATCTTGCCTTATGTTTAGCACCCAGGTCGCCTTTTGTCTTCCCTTTTCCTTTTTTCTAAGTTGTTCTTCAAGCGCTTTTTTGCTGTTTTTTTCAGGATGCAGTCGCATCAGATGTCCTAACCACTCAAGTCTTCCTACTCTCAAGTCGTTTTTGGTCTCCCTTTTTCACTTTTCTAAAATGTTCTTCAAGCAGTGGCGGGCACTTGGCCAAATATTGGGGGGGGGCAAGCCTATTGTTTTGGTAGGATGACATCACACATTTCCATTGTTTTAGAACAAAAGAATATTGTCTTCCAAAATATTGGGAGGGCCATCGCCCCCCCCCCTCGCCCCCCCCCCCCAAGTGTCCGCCACTGTCTTCAAGGGATTTTCTTGCTGGCTCTATTAATTTGAGGGATCGAGTTCCTGTCAATGCAACTTCGCCAATTAAAGTTTCTAACAGTTTCCTCGACTATCTAAGACATTGACAGTATTTTTTATTTTGCATTTCGCCTTAGGAAATGGCAACGAGAGAAAAATTATGTTTGGAAGATAATCAACGGGCAGTGCATAAGGGGCTAAAGGAGAAATCAGAAGAATGGAAACCTAAATATTTTGAAAAGGACGCTATGTCTGAGAATCCTCATTCATGGGTTTATAAATATAGCGAGTAAGTATACGTTATTTTAACATGCAAGCTTTTTTACTCTTTGTTCCAGAATCATTGGATCCGGCGAATGGCTAATCACTGTCCACATTCATTCATTGTCACATTTATCATTTTATGCTCGTTTTTAGCTTTTCTAGGCCCCTTACTCGCGCCATTTTTGTAATAGATATGTCAATTTTAAAGGTACATTTTGTTAGGTTGTTACATTTGACTTCTTATTTGTATCTTGTTGTTCTATTTCATCAACTTTTCAATTTTCCTCGTTTCTCCGTTAAAAGCTTTACCGTAAGTTTTGCAGTATTTCCCAGCAGTTTTTCACTTGTAAATCAAACATTGTGAAATCCCATTGTGGATTCTGAAGTGGCCTCCTTTGATTTGCCTTCGCTTGCAGCCTTCGCCCATGGGAGCTAAGTACAGACCTCACTCAACCAGAGGGATTTGACTTGCAATCCCTGACACTGTGATTTCCCATTGCCAATTTTCAAGTGACTGCCCCATATAAACTCAAGGCCGAATCCAATGGGGTCCCTGGGGGTGGAGTGCTCCCTCAAGGACCACAAATTGCCATTTCGTTGGAAATTTATCCTTATTTGAAAAATAGATCAAACAATAGGCTATTGTTCTGTAAACAGTGGGTCTATTGTTTTACAGTCAATTGTCGGAAATTTTATCGGACATTGAACGAAATTTCATCTTTCTTGCCCCCCTGTTCGGAGATGCCTGATTTCGGTCCTCCATGAACTGTCGTTCTTTTTCAGCCTTCGTCCTTGGGATCAAGGTACCGATCTCACGCAATACGAGTATAATGGTGTGATGAAAACAGTTACACGTCATGTTGCACCGATCTTTAAACGCAGCCTAAGCATCACCAACGTGAAGACAATTTCACTTCGGCAAGCATCAAGCAACAGACTTCCAAGCATTGTCGAACCAAAGAACGAAGTACTGCATCGCGACAGGGACCTCGACAGGTAAGTTTAGATTCGTAATCAGGCATGCTAGAGTCGGGGGGGGGGGGGAGCTGGATGGGACTGTTGCCTCGCACTTTTTGCCAATGTGTTTTATTGGAAGCATACTTTTTGGTCTATTTGATCTGTCTATTGCATTTATGTTCTACTGGCCTTTATTGCCATCACAAAGTTTAGGCATGTCATAAGCTTTTTATCGACCTCTTGGGAGCACCAACATGAACTTGAGTGACCACGCCCAAATATGGCCACGCCCAATCTTCAATAGCCCCTTCACTCGAAAATCTGCTCCAATGCCCCTGTCAATCATTTCACTTCCAACAATTTGTAGACTGTCTTAATAAAGATATTTTTAAAATCGTAATATGGTAAATATATTAGCCTTACAAATGTATAAATGAAGACAGTATCCAATAGAAATAAATTGAAAAAGATGATGATAGTAAATTTGAAAATCACTTCTAGATCTAGCCATGAGCATCTTCCCGGCAGCAGCGATGATGAGTCGGAGACGCGCTCCAACTTGCAGGTGTCAACAGAAACGCAACGCTCCATCGAGGAACAAATCAAACCATTGGTCCAAGTACAACAAGACATGCATAAGCAACTGAGCGCTTTGCGAATGGACATGAACAGAATGAGGAGTGCGCAGGAGGACTCTGCTGGCCTCGCTTTCAAAGATTGGTTTGTACTGATTGCAATATTGATTTTACATACAGTAGTATTCAATTGGATTGGTAGTAAGAGAAATTAGTTTATGTTCATAGGCCCGTATTTATTATCAAAATTCATTCATTAATCAGCCTTCGAAGCACATCATTGCTGCTCGAAATGCGCGCCGAAGATTCAAGCTTACCCCCTTATTCACGATTTGAAGTGATTGCATGTGCATTAGACTGCATTGGCTTATTCGCATGCACTTTTATTGCTAAGCACGGGGGTAAGATTACGTTTCTGAAGCTCATATCACCTCCCGAGCAAGGTTCAACTGCTAAGATCCACTGGCTTCAAAAAGTGAAATACAATGCTTCTTACATAGATAAACCAGCCACTTGGGGATGCTAAGCCCCCATGGATTTTTACCCCAACCCAACCCCCCCCAATCGACATGAGATTTCGGATAGTATACCCCCAATATAAAAAATTAATTTTGGATTTCAGTGGCTTTTTGCTGATAATCAGGCATGAAAAGGAAGTTAAAACTGACATTGTTGCTTGCTGGAGCCAGTTTCACCCTTTCACCCCCTGTGATAATGCAGTTTTTCAGTAGCAACTAATGCATTTGGTCAGATTGTAAGGGGGTACAATAAATGATGACGATGGAGGGGAGAAACCTCACACATATCAAACTAGAAGTGAATCACGCTATCGAAACATTAGCCCCTCCTTCTAAGAAGTAACCAATGCTCGCTGAAGATCAAAGTGCCAAATACTCTTTCATGGCCGGCAATGTCTTCTCTTTGAAACAAAACCTTTGCCCTGGGGTGTCACACCCCCACACCCCACTGTAACTGCGGCCCTGAATTTAATCTAAGGCACCCTTTGTTTTTTTACCTCTGACATCACACCTACGTTCCTTCCAAGATAATACATTCTAATTACTGTGGCTTAAACCTTGAATTAAATAACTCAGCAGAATTACCTTTCAGTGAACGAATCGATTAACCAGTTTCAGCTGAACACCCCATATCATTGTTCATACATTATATTCTCCCAATTAAACGCCCATCCTCTGTAACCGCCGCACTCTAATAAGCGGTTGCTTGGAATAATGGAAGTTTATAATAAACGCCTAGAACGCGAATCAATATCATGGCTATTTGATATATAATCATTTAACTATTTAGTTATATATGAAATACATAATAATTATTCTATAAATTTAATTATCAAAAGTCAATATTAACCAATATTTATGAGTTGAGTGGTATTTAGACATATAATTATTCATATTTTAAGCGAATGTTCGAAGATTTTAGCAGATAAAAAACTTATTTACAATTCCTGCAACATCGATATTAGTAGCTAGGAAATTTTATGACATGTGACTCGTCTATAGAAGCCTCTTGACCTCGTTTGGGTGTATATTGTTCCATTCTTTCTGCGGGGGCTTTCTTCTAGGAAAAATAGTAATAGGACCATATTCTCATTTCCCAACATCGAACTTTCCACCCCTGTCATTCCCATCTGTGAACGCCATATGGTCCAGCCCAAATACAAGCAATCAGCCTTTTTCATCTCTACAAGTATTGGTTAATACTTGGCTTTACAAACTTTTACAATTTCAGCTTAATTATTTTGTCTCAGTTTACTCTCAGGATCCTCATGAACAAATGTTCTTAAAAACAAAACTTTCCATGATTTCTCGAGCCCTAGCCAAAGCTCCTCCCGATTATGTGTTATACTGAAATGTTCCGTGAATATTCAACTGTAGATTAATGTTTCAAGTGTTCTTAAT
Organism: Catostylus mosaicus; assembly: GCA_964019065.1. Taxonomy (NCBI): domain Eukaryota; kingdom Metazoa; phylum Cnidaria; class Scyphozoa; order Rhizostomeae; family Catostylidae; genus Catostylus; species Catostylus mosaicus. Next base: position 5,927,248 of record OZ025198.1, read on the forward strand.
TTGGTAAGGGTATCAGATCATTAGTAGTATCAGGGAAACCAGAGCGATCTTGGAGCAAGGGAGGCAAGCAAGAAAGAGAACCAATCTTGTCCGAAATTGATTAAGACATTGTGAGAGGTTACGGCTGTGATCTGTTGCGATGAATTTTATTGCTTTGCCCATTTCAACGTTTCAGAGTTAAGTAGTGTTCTTCTAAATTGGGATATTATTTTGTTCCCTTGTACGCTCCTCAGCCTCAAAGATTTAGGTTACCAAATAAATTGTTTCCCTGCCTGTTTGTAGTCTTGCTGCCTAGCTTGTTTCTTCCTGTGTCTGTTTGTTTTGTTTGTTTGTCTGTTTGTTTATTTGTTTGTTTGTTTGTTTGTTTGCTTGCCTAATTGCATGCTTACTTACCTATCTTTTGTCAATCTTATTTCTCTTCTAGCTATATAAGCATAGGTAATGTATACTAGGGTATATGTTTGATCCATAATAGGTATATGTAATAAATATTTAGGTGCGTGGTTGGTTTGAAATAAAATGATAATTTTCATTAAATGCTAATAAATTATTGCTTTTCCTAAAAAAACTTTCTTGCCAGTCGCTTTCCTCTCGGTTTCCCTCCAATTCCTCCTTTTCCCTCCCCTCATTTGAAAAAGCAGATACAATTTCTATAGTTCGCTTATGGCATCCCTGATTATTTTTAAAAATTATATTGGATACATATTGGTGAATGGTAGATAGTTATAAAGAATGCTGTTTGAGATGACCTGCTGAAACATGACAAATTTGTTGCTTCTATTCTCTCTTTTCTTTGTAAAATGGTGTTTTAAAGCTATATTACATGAAAAAGTGATAGTAATCAGGGCTCTTAAAAAACATGGCTCTAGAGAAGGATGAGGATGGTTTCCAAAAAAAAGATGAGCGAAATTTCGAAATTGAGCGAAATTGAGACTGAAGCACTGTCGTAAAGGTTTTCTTTCGCAAAGGTTTTCTGTCGTGCAGATTCCTGTCGTAATGATTTCTATCGCAAAGATTTCTATCGTAATGATTTCTATCGTAAAGATTTCTATCGTAATGATTTCTATCGTAAAGATTTCTATCGTAAAGATTTCTATCGTAATGATTTCTATCGTAATGATTTCTATCGTAAAGATTTCTATCGTAAAGATTTCTATCGTAATGATTTCTATCGTAAAGATTTTTATCGTAAACATTTCTGTCGTAAACATTCCTACCGTTAAGTGCTTACAATGACTTTAAAAGTCAGAGGTAAAGGCATTGAAGCAAACAAAACATTACTGGAATTTTGAAAAGGGTGCTTTGAAAGTGTATGATACAATTTGACTTTAAACTCACCAATAGAACGATGTTCTTCTACCTGACTTTATTTCCTTTCTAATCTCGCTGCTCTGTTACATTCTGTTCAGAACTCTTCACACGCATATTTTAAGAATACGAAGCAGTACCACCTTTTGGCTTTCTTTTTTCTGTTGATTGCAATGCTTGTATGAGATCTGCATCAACACAGCCTCTGAACATAGAAAATAATCCCTATTTTAATCTTGGCTTTTACTCCGAAGGCAGTGAAATGAATTATGTGTCGCAGTCGCTGGTTTCAAGCGTTTTATACCCTTGAAGGTATGACGTCACAATCAATAATTTTCAATTGAGTATTGACGTCACAATCAATAGAATGTTTGACGTCATAACTAGGCATTTGCAAATAGCGTCTGGAACGCTGTCAGTTCAATTTGCCAGAACCGTTCGCGATGACTTGACTCTAGAGCTGGACCCAATGGAGACTAGAGTATCATCCTTCGGTGAAGCCAATAATGTAACCACCCCAACCCGAACCCTGGTACAATTTACCGCTAAATTATGGAGACCACGTGCTCTTTCAGGTAACCAAGTTTAACTTTCATAACACCATGACTTCTGTCAGGCTACTGTTTCTCGCGGTGTCACTGTTTCTCGTATCGCCTTTGGAGTGTCATCAAATTTTTTGTAAGCACAAAATTCTGTAGTATGTATTGTAAACATTTAGAGGCATCACACCCTCCACGATCCTTATCTAATCTTACGTCACTAGGCGTGCTCTAATACACACCCCCCGTGCATTAATTTCAGGGGAAATTTTCCCTGACATTATCGCCTATTAATTTTTGCAAATCGGTCATGATAGGAAATTGCAAAAAAAAACATGAACGGCCATTGTCATCACCCTTCTTTATCCACCATCATTCAAAAGTTTTGAAATAAAGAATTTATTAACGTGCACCCTCTCTATATTACCACTCCACTTTTTCAAAATTGGCCCTAACATCCATTCCCCATTCTAATAGCACCCTCCTTTCATTGCAAATTGGCTGACATTCCTTCCCCCCTCGTATGATCACCCTTTCTCTTCTATGATAAACTGGGTAACATACACGCCCTTCTTTTTTCCCTCCCCCCCCCTTTCAATTAGAGACGCCACAGTACCTCCCTAACCGACCACGTGAATATCGTGCTTTGATCTTTGACCAGTAAACAATCCAATTCAACGATTTTTCTTTAATTCAAAACGTTTTCAACAATTAACAAACCAATTTTATTGTTTTAATGACAATAAAAAGGGTTATTCTCAAAAGAATAATCCAGCGACAAGTTCGTCACTTTTTGTACAATTTTGGCTCTCGGTGGAATAGGCGTCAAGACAACCTCGAAGTAATTAAAACAAGCGGCGAACTACAGTCACTGGTTAGGCCATTCTCAATATCACCTTGTTTGAATGCAAACAGAAATCGAAAAATGCCACCAACGGAGCAAAACGAAGCGGATATTTGGGATTCAAACTCGACTAAAAAAGATGTGATTCAAGCTGGTGATATTTCAAGACAACCGGCTGATGATGAACCAATTTGGGTCTTTGGTTATGGGTCATTAATATGGAAAACCAATTTCCCATATACGAAAAAGATTTCTGGTTTTATAAAAGGTTTTACAAGGAGATTCTGGCAAGGCAGCACGGATCATCGTGGAGTCCCTGGAAAGGTAAGGAAATTTCCAAATTATAAGGCAAATATGGCTGTTTCTTATCATTTTTATTTTATTTTCTATTTTCACAATTTATTACATTTATTCCCAATAATGGATATTTTCATTCTTAAGAGCTGATAATCTAGGCCTATCGAAATTGTTCACTCACCGGAAAATTTTAGGTCTCTACATTTACGGAGACAACTAGAGGACTTCACGCAAGATATGAAGAATTTAGGCCAAAGTATAGACAAATTCAAGAATGGTGCGGCGGTGCCAGCTTCTCCGAAGTGGGGGGGGGGGAGCTAAGTTGATGGTGGGGGTCGGGTCACGCCCTTCTGTTTTTGGGGAGCGCCCTTTTGAAAAAAATGAAAATGGTTGCATCTGTTTTCAATTAATTTGAAACACAGTCTGCGTTTAAGAAATTAAACTTACCGAAGACCCAGCCCTTCCCTGTATTTTTGTTTAGATAGGTAGATATTTATATAATTAGGCCGGGAAAAGGGTGTGTCTGAAAAATGACAGGGCCTCTGGACATGTATTCAGCCTTTCATTTTGTGGGGTTCTCTATATTGTATAAAACCCATGGCAGTACTGTAAATCTTTGAATTAGTGCCCCCTGTGAATAAGCTCTACCCCTTGAATAAGAGCCAGCCACCTCGATATTAAGAATCAGGCCCTTATTCGAAATTTTAGCTTCATTTGGGACACAATTTTAGTTCTTCAAAAATTGGCAAGGTAGTTAGCCAAAAAGGAGTAGAAAAAACAGAAAAATCTGTTCTAGTTTGTTTTTTTCATTTTTACTTTATTTTTTTTCATAACATGGAAACTTTTTTAATACTTTCTCAAGTACATTTATGTCAATTTTCTTCTTCCTCTCTTCTAGCTGTGCAACAAAATTTTGGCAAACTTTTTGTCGTTCACCATGCTGTGTATTTGGCTGGAACCACCAGACCAATCCAAAGAACCAAATATGTGCCCCCTTGAATAAGCGCCCCCCCCCCCCTTTGAGGCTCCACAATTAAATAGGGTATTTGTCTGGTAGACTATTAATACCCAGAGAATAGGTCAAGAAATTCAAAGTCCCATTTGAATTACAACTGCTCTTCCTAGTATCAATGCTAAAAATCGCATAAAAATAAATTCTTGAAGCATTGCTTATTTCAATGTCACAAATTGGGTTATATGTTTAAGCATTCCTCCCCCCACCCAACCCCCCCCCCCCTCCCTCCCACCCAACTTCCAAAGCTTTTCATAGATTCTTTTAACAAAATCTTTACATACAATGGGTCTATTGCCTCCATTCTCACCCCTTCTCTTTCTCACCCTCCATCTCATTCTCTCCGCATGTGTTCTCCATTGTCCGAATTACAACATCCCCCTCCAGCAAATGCAGGAAAGTTATTTGTCCCTCCCCCACCCCCACCTCTTATCAAAATTGTCTGTAGATTATGAAGTACCATTCCTAACTTCCCAGTATATCTATGCTTAATCTTGCAAAATTCCCCTGACAATCAGAAATCTTCCAATGATTAGGGGCATTATTTAAATCCTTGGTGGTTTCGTCCCATTTGCTTTACCCCTATAATTGATAAAAGTATGCATCACCGTTAGTGACAATCTAAAACTGTTATGTCAATCTGAAATAATTAAATTTCGGTTTTTTTGTATTTTCCAGCCAGGGAGAGTGGTAACGTTAATCCCAAGAGAGCAGGTTGGTAGCATACATTTTTTATTTTTAAAAGCTCTAAAACCTTTTCGCTTGACTCCGAAAGGGAACCTTAACCCGGACCCTGAACCCGGAATCAGGACCAACAATCTGAGTCGTGAAATTTTAGTGTTATGTTTTGCAGGAAATAACGTGGGGAATTGCCTATCAAGTTCTCCCAGCCTCAGTCCCAGAAGTCATGGCCTACTTGAATCATCGAGAAAAAGGAGGCTACACGCTGCACAGCGTCAACTTCTACCCAAAAGACGAGAACGTGATCACATTCTCGGTGTATGTTTACATTGCTACGGAAAGTAACGAAGAATTTCTCGGTGACGCACCGATGGCTGATATTGCGAAGCAGATTGCATGGTCGCGAGGGCCGAGTGGAGACAACAGCGAGTATTTGCTGCAGTTGGCGAAAGCTGTCAGGGAAATTGGAGTTAATGATGATCATTTATTTGAGCTTGAAAAAAGAGTGAGTGAACTGATTGATAACCGATTAAAGATTGTTGTGAAAGAATCAGATATTAAAGAGTTATATCCACTAAATAAGAATATAATTATGATTGAAAGGGAAACGGAGCGGCAGGACTAAGGTTGATTCTTTGGCCGGGCCAAGGGACCCAAATTCGCCAGAATTTTTGTTGACAGAGTGACATGTGCCACGATATAAATGCCTTTGAAAATGAAACCAAAAATTGTAATATCTACAATTTGAAATTAAAGAAAACATGAAAATTAAGAATACCTTTGAGAAATCCCTGTTTGTAGTAATATGCCCCACTCACAAATAAGCTCCCAAACTTTTGCATTCAAAAATTGCATTTTAATAAGTATCAAAGGGGCTTTATCGAGTCGCCCCATGGAGTTACCCTCATTGACGATGCTTTTCCCTTCAGATGAAGTAACGGACTCACCCAGGGGCAGGTCTTTCCTATTGGGATAAAGACCCCAGCTTTGCTCAAAACGTTGGCTTTCCCTCCCAGAAACTGTACCAGTTTTTGCCCCTAAAACATGACTTTCTGCATTTCGTTAATCTTTGTTCTTTGAATATCTGTCAAAAAGCTGATTATTTTTACTTACCAATGTATTTATGCATGAATTCGATAGTGCAACTTCTCCAGAGCATCGATATTAATTTTGTTGGAGCTCTGAAGACTCGATTTTGTAAGCAATCTTTACATAACAGCTATACTATATATGCAAACATTACGATAAACGATAAAGTCAAATATCCTATTCTTCTTGTCTCTAAATTTTTCTTTGAACTCTTCTTGATTCTCTTATCTCTTTTCTCTTCGACTCCCTCCCTCGAACTCCGCCATAATCTCTTCTTGCGTGCTCAGCTGATTTACATAACAATAGTGAAATAGGCATTGATACAATGAAGAGGCTTGTCCCAAAATCTTGGTTTATTTGCAAAGTTCCCTTGCGGAAAAATAGAGTCGCAGACAGGGTTGGCACCAGAGTGGGGAAGTGGGGGTTGTAGCCCCCGTCGGGGAGAGTCAGCTCCCCCCGTCGGGGAATGATTTTGTGTCTGTCGGGAATTTGAATGAAAAATTGTGTCCTTATGCTCAGAAAGATACCCTCTATTTCGTTATATAGCCTCCCTGCAGGGGAATCTAGCCCCCCTCCGTCGGGCAACTCCTGGCGCCACCCCTGGTCACAAAATATCTAAGAATTGACAGCCTCTGCTTGGAACCATAACGCTAGAGACTATCGATGAAAGATCCTACCTCTACTTGAGCCTCTATAACCCAGATGCACATATGTGAATTAATGGGCTTACCAACACAGTTTTAACGATCACACGCTTAGGAAATTTGAAAACCGAGCTCTTTTCTTTATACAAAACAACGGTGTTTTTCAAATTTTAAACTTATTAAAGCTATATTAAAAGTGGATTTTAATTAGACATAATTCAATTCCAGTATTTAACTTTTACTTAGAATTAGAGTCGTTTGATAGTGTCGGTCGGAAATGTTTTTTATTCTCTGATAATCTATTAAGGGTACAGGGGTGAAAGAATTTGTGGAGGGGTACCTAACTTTTTGGTCTTGTTTTATTGGGGGTATCAAATATTCTCGCAGAATTGCACGGTAGCTGATAGGCCGTGAAATTTTTGGAATGTATTTCAGACTCTAATGATAATCATTTATTTACAACGAGAGTTACATCAGTTACTTCTACATTTCTCACGCAGAGAAGAATTCACTTGAATTGGTTGGCGATGATTCTTTATGGCTTTTGAATTGCTCCAATTTGATTTATCTTGTGCCCAGATTCCTTCTCTTACTCTAAAAGTTGTTATATTAATTCAAGGCGATATAAATCAATAATGGGGCATGAAATATTTCGCTATCATGAGATGGGGTATCAAATTCAATTTAACTTTTTGAATGGGGTAAGAAAATTTCCGGTTTGCTTAGAAAAATTCTTCCAACCCTGTCCCTAGCATTAAAAATGACAGTTCCATTAGATATTCCTTTGTTCCCCTTGGGGAAATTCATTTGTTTCCCTGAGTATTTTAGTACATTTTTATCAATCAATTTTTCCCTGTGTAGCCTACCGCTGAACTAAGGCCGTAGCTACAGAGCCTCTGTAAGTAACAATAAAGGTGGCATTTATTCTATAGGTTTCAAAATAATGTATATATATATAGTTCACATATATTGAGGCTCAATTTAATTTTTGCCATATTTTTGCCATGCTCTGCACGTTTTAGGCCTCAGATTATTTGTTAAGCGCCGTTTTCCAAAATATGATTCAGCCAACCCTTCTGTCTAATAATGATAATAATTAATGAATAAAGAAGTTATCCTTGTGGCACAGACCTTAGCGTCCAAGGCCCACATCAGCTTGATAGCTGCAAGAATCGCAGCCTGTGTTACCAAATAAAATTGCTTGCTTATTTTTGCTTGATCGCTTGCTCAAAGCAACCCCGTTTCTATATTCACCAGAACCTTTTATAAGGATTACGTAAAATCTATAAATACATGGCACAACTTGATTTTAGAAATTAGATTAATTTTGTGCGCAACTCAATGTCCTGAAAACAGCTGTGACAAAACTATTTGACGTTATTTGACCATAAATATGACTGTGAGACAAAAATATGTGCGAAGGTACGTGTCATAAATTGTCTTCACAGATAAAAGCTTTTTTCCATTTAATTTTTCTCAAAAAGTTTTTATCTTCGTTTATTGCAAGAAAACTCCGCCAAAAAGTCAGAAAGTGCGAGTGAGGTCAGTAGTGAAAATGAGGCTAGTGGTTAATGGTAAACACCCAAGGTTTATTTATGTTCTCACACCATTGAGATCAGTGGTTCTCACGCTTCCTCTTGCTTACAAAATGGCGAGCTCTGATCTCGGATCCCCAAACGATGTTTCATCCGAGCAATTTGCTGGCTGGTTGGCCAAAGTTATGGATAATACCTCACTATCTTTAGCATTGGGCATCGGAGCAGAACTTGGCTTATTTTCAGTAATGGCTGAGTTAGAGGGTCCTGCAACCTCGGATTTTATTGCAGAAAAGGCGGGTCTTGTCGAAAGGTTAGTACTTGGAATTGTCTTTTTGGATATTATTGGTTTGCCCACTGTCCTCGGGGGTGGGATAGCTGGGAATAATCATGACAAAATCATTCTAACCTTGATGGCCTCCCATTTAAATTCTTTTTGCTTCAACTCAATTGAATTTTGATCTCGCGACATAGGCTAAGGGGACTACATTATTTATTGTCTGGAAGTCTAGGGAAATGGGGTCCATTATTTGCATAACGTCTGGGAGAATCAAATTCAAAAAGCTGCATTTTCAAAACATCCCGTAGAAGTGTCAAATAATTAGATCTTTCTATCAGGCAGCTTTAAAAATAGGGGTGTCCTCTGATAGCAAAAATCAGGGTTAGCGGCCTTTTTGAAAGTCCCGAACAGTTAAAAATCTGATATAGGAGTGACCTCGCCTGGGGCTTCTGATGTACTTCATCTTGAAGAGATGCTGCTGGATTAGGCCAGTCTGCAGATTGTAGCAACTGCATGCACAAGAAAATTTGCAGTAGATCCAAGTGCACCCCAACAATTAGGCCTTGCACGCGCGCATTGTATGCGTATAGGCTCAATATAGGTTCACCTGGAATTTCATACTACCAAGAGCGGCTTGGTGCATCCGAGAGAATAAGACGAGAGATTAGGTTGCAGAGATTCATTGACATTGCTTAAAGGGGCACCCGTTGACAAGTTCAATTGTTGATTCAAAACTGTCTATTGCTGCTTCACCATAGCATTAGCATCTTGTCGTGCGAAAGTGACCAGAGAAGAGTGTGCCCCCCCTCCCCCCCCCCCCCCCGTCTTCGAACGCAAGACTTGGAAAGCATGGCCGCTATTGTTCTAGACCAAGGAAGAATATATTGCCTGAACGCGAAAATTATGCGTTCTTAGGAACTCATAATGCAAGTTAAAGCTTTGACTATCAGTAGCAGCTTGTTAATGCATGAATTACAGTCAGAAATAGCAAAATTCCTTCAACGAAATTTCGTGCGAAATTTCAGCGAAATTACAATGAGCCACAAATGGTGAAAGTTCGTGATTGTCTTGCAGGCCTAAGGCCACAGGGGTGCTAAAGGTATGCTTGCCCCCCTCCGAGTCAGGATGTTAGCCCCCCTTGCTGAAGCTTAGCCCCCTTCATAGATTATTTAGGTATGAATAGAAAAAAGAAGTACTAACACAACGAAAAGAGTAACGATCTGATATTGTCTCTTCTGTTCAACCCACCTCTAATTTATTTTTGCCAGTTATTGGTTTATTAGTGATGGAAATGTACGTACTGCATCTATATACTATACTATATCCTCGCAGTATTTTGTCTAGTTTCACTCAGGTGGCAGTTGGGTATGGCTGGGGCGTCCCTTTTAAATTGCAAAATTTTTTCCCTTTCTCTTTGCTGAGAGGGTGCTTGTCACAGACTTGGGGGGGGGGCATGTGCTCCATTCCCCCCCCCCCTTCGGCTCCTACGTCGTTGTTAAAGTTACTGAAAATAAAATCAAGCAGAATCATTTTCTTCTGCGATCTTCTTTTGAACAGATATGTCAGAGAATGGCTGGCAATTCTTGTCTGTGGAAAAATTGTTGTGTACGACAGAGAGAGCAACAAATATTCACTGCCTAAAAACTACATACCATTTCTAATACCTGGTAAAAGCAATATGACAATGTTATCGAGGATGTTGCTGATCGTTGGATCAACATACGAACAACTGCTCGGTTGCTTTAAAAATGGAGGCGGAATTCCATACTCAAGTTTTACGCAATTCCATGCTTGGATGAACGAGATGTCTACAAAGGGACACGAAACGGATTTGATCCCGAATTTTGTTCCAAGTATTGAAGGCATGTGTTGTTATTTGTAGCTAAGACCAGGACCGTCGAGAGGGGGGTAACCAGGGTAGTTACCAGGGGGCCCGGAGCCTTGAGGGGCCCCGTAGAAAATAAGGTATGTGTTTTTGGCTATGAGTTTTCAATTAGCAGCATTGGCAGGGCGGGCCCATGACCCGATTGATATTTGAAATTTAGTCTTTCAACAAGGGATCAACAGGCTGGTCTATGATGAGGGCCTTTTCCTGTTACGGTTTATAATTAAAACATTGACGATCATAATATACTTCTCCGGAAGCTGAAAAATTTTTATGTACTTACTTATATCCAGGACCGTCAAGAGGGGGGTTAGGCGGGGTCGGAGGTCTGGGGCCCGGGGCCCGCAAAAGTTTATTTCGGTAGAAAAATTGATTGCCCACTGGGGCCCGGTGCAATAAAATACCCCGGGGCCTGCACTGGCTCTCGACGGCCCTGGCTAAGACTCAAATACGAGAGCGCAGCCAGCAGACATTTCTAGCGGGGCTTGAGCCCAACCCCATGAAGCACCTGTGACAAACCCTAAAATTTTAAGGATTGATTTGAGGTATTTCGTCTACCCATACTTTTGCTAATACAATAAGTTATGTGTAGGGTATTTCAAGATATTTCATAGAAAAAGGGCAATACCAGGCAAAAAGCTGCGATACCATACATTTTCATAACTTCAACCCCAAACAAGCCCAAACAAGCAAGAGGGTTTCAAGGGGGGGCGGACAGAAGAGAATATACCAGATCCCTGCTGCTTTCGTAGTTTTGGTACTTTTTCTTTCTAAGTAAGAGGCTCAAAATTTACACTTAACTAATTTACGTAGAAGGGGCTTAGCCTCCCCCCCCCCCATGGCCCCGTACCTGCGATAGCGGTTCCGTCCTGGTCCGTTCCCAAAAAGGTACTGGACCAAACAAACCGGTCTTGTGCTCACACGAAAACGCCCCTACCATAAATTCTCGATTAGCCTTGAAAGCACAAGCCAAGAAAAAATTTGATGGGGGGCTACTTTCCAAAAATACTCTAAAATGTGTTTTGTTCCTATTATTTGTCATGTTTTATCAATATTTTTGAGGGGGCTAACCCCCTAGCCCTCTTATGGCCTTGGGCCTGGGGGCTTTTTTGTCAAAATCACTTTAAAGGGTGGAGATTTATTCGGGAGTGTTGGCTTATTAATCTTTACCAAAACATTAATGAGTATTGTTAAAGATTACAAAATATCTTTTAAAACCCATTAATCAGTTGCTCTAATATTTTTGCCTGAGTTTTAATTCGAATAATTTATTCCTCGTCAGGCCTGAAAGAAAAACTTGAATCTGGAATCAAATGCCTCGACATTGGGTGTGGTTCCGGGGTTGCAAGCATTCTCTTGGCAGCCGAATTCCCAAAAAGCGAATTTCATGGCTTTGACTTCTCAGAAGAACCAATTGAACGAGCGAGAGCGGAGGCTGACAAGCGAGGCTTGAAAAATTGCTATTTCAAAGTGCAAGACTGCGCAGATTTGGATACAGAGCTCTGTGATGCTTTTGATTACATCACAGCATTTGACAGCATCCATGACCAGGCCTATCCGGACAAGGTTTTGGCAAATATCTACAAACTGCTCAAAACGGGTGGCTTATTTTCATTGTATGATATACAGGCACACAGCAACGTTGCTGACAATGCCGCAACGCCGTTCTTCTCTTTGAAATATACCGTCAGCTTGTTTCACTGCATGCCCGTTAGTTTGTACTTCGATGGCGGTAAAGGACTTGGTACATGTTGGGGGAAGGAACTTGCCATGAAAATGCTAGAAGAGGCTGGGTTTGCTGACGTCAAAGAGATCCAAATACCCGGGAACCCCATGAATATTCATGTTTTATGTAAGAAATGTCTTAAACGTGCAAATCCTAGTGTATAATGATATTTTATCTGATTTTAGATGCAGAGAAGTACTGTTTTAATTACCGCATGTTACATTTCGCCATTTCTTCTTTATCGTAACAGTTCAAATACTTTTCATCAAGGGCTGTTCCATCGGGGTAAAAAAAACGATTTCTTTAAAAAAATATTCTTCTAGATTTCTTTTCACCTTCTCTTTTTATCAAAGACCCCATACTCACTAAACCTTAGGAAGTCTTTTGTCCCTTTTTGCAAAAATTTTATCCCTGGCTATATGATTACGTCATATGAAATCACTGCTAACTCTCGCAGCCCCGATCTCAAGACGAGGCTAGGTTCCTTTCAGTTAGTTTTTGCGTGCCTAAAGAAAACCAGTGGATGCCAATGTTTCCACTAAACAATGTAGCGACGGTTTGAAATAAATTCCAGCGCTAATTAAAACCAAGCTACGCTTAAGATTAAAACATTTGCAAGGAGATTTAGGCAAGGAGGCAAATATGATCAAGCTATTTTCCTTGAAGCAACAGAAAAGAGATGGCGAGGCTGGGAAACCAGGCACGAAGCGTGCTTCAGCTGCCCAGCTTCGAATACAAAAGGGTAAGCCAGGAATTATTGAGATATTATGTTTCTGCATGCATTGAGGCATATCTATATTAATTCTTCAAGTTTCTCTTTTGCTGCGTATTATTGTTTTTGTGGATTAGGCCCATCCCTGGTTAGGGTATAATAATGAATTGCTTGGAGTCTGGACACCAGATTTTTTATTATGACGTAACTTCCGCTAAGATTTCCATGGCGTGTAATGTAAATAATAGACAACGTACCAAATAATACATTATTTATGGAGGTAAAAAAAGCTTTCAATAATGCATTATCCTCAAATTCAAAGTCTCATTGTGTTTCTCCAAGCTCAAATTTAAATACCATTCTTAAGTGTTTGAACTGGTACATTATTTATTGTATGATATATAGACATGTTTATTTCATATACCACATATCGTATATATAATATAATATATGTAATAATTAACTGCATTATTCTAGCAATTTTTAGAATTATTTATAAGAACTCAAAGAAAGAATTTAAACTTTGGCAAACACCTTCTCCAGTTTACACCTTTCCAGTTACAAGCAGTAGATATATAAATAAAAATTCGATAGAACTATACAAGATATAAACAATATGTAACTTAGGCCAGTTACAAAAGAGATTACACAAGTAAGATATCTATATTTATTGTAAACTTAGAAGCCCTCTTAGTAAATTACATTCAAACGTGAATCGATGCTCAAAAACACAACTTGAGTGAAAGATCAAGGCAAAACATGTCAACAAAGAATTCATCAGTAAAAACTTGAAAAGCAAATCATATTTATTGACATATAACCAATAAAAAATTACAAAAATCAATGAGATCCTACTTTAAACAGAAACTGCAAAAAAATCCATTTATTTTCAAGGTCCATACTGCTTCAACGAACTTCCAAAGGACATATGTTCCTTGGAATTGATTGCACTTTTTAACTCCAAATTAAGAGAACATTTTTATCTAAAGAGTAATTGTAAAGTAGAGAATATTTTAAAGGATTTTTAATTTCAAGGCTGTTAATTGTAAATAAATCAGTTTAAAGTTTAATTTTTTCTAAGGTTATATATGTTTATAACAGGGCCCTTATTGATAACAGCACCTATGTTGCTGAAATGGCAACCCTGTATAAATAACTATATTGTTATTATTATTTAAACATAATTTCAAGGCTGTTAATTGTAAATAAATCAGTTTAAAGTTTAATTTTTTCTAAGGTTATATATGTTTATAACAGGGCCCTTATTGATAACAGCACCTATGTTGCTGAAATGGCAACCCTGTACAAATAACTATATTGTTATTATTATTTAAAAATAAATATGTAGCGATACTCAAAGAAAAATGACAACATTTAAAATATTTTTACTTTCACCTTCATTTATTGATCAAGATGCAATACAAGATGCTAGTCAAATTTTGCCCTTTAAGTATATATGAATTATTGTTAACTTCTTTAGGATATGAGCCTATTGCTGTTTACATGTTTATAAAAATAAATACATTATATAGTAAATATCATACATATGAATTATGGTCTCAAAATAAGTGCACCAAACATGGCCTTGCACAAAAACAAGACCAGCAGCCAATAATTTGTTATTTCCTGGTCATCTTAACACTTCCAGTTCAGTTCAGTTTTTCATTTTGAAATTCCACTACATACAATAAACAAGATTAATTACAACTACAAGTATAGTAAAACAAGCAAAGGAGATAAAATACATTAAACAAGAAGAAAATAATTGTATGTAGAAGAATTTCTTAGTTTCTCTTATGTAGAAGAATTATTCTAGTTTATCTTCTTATCAAATCTTAGATAAGAATCTATGCAATTTCATCCCAGACAAATGCATGATCTTTTTGCAGATTTGAATGAATTGCAACTGCCAAAGACATGTCAGACAGATTTTCCTGACCCCGATGATCTGCTTAATTTCAAACTTCATATATGTCCTGATGAGGTAAGGAGCTTTTTTTCGGCAATATGCTAGTTTATCTGTTCCAGCTTGCAGAGTATGGCTGATCTTGACAAGATCTTGGGTGCGCTAACAGTGCCAGTACCATTGCACAAACATAAAAACTTCAAAATCTAAGGTGCGCTGTCTTTGGAATTTTCTTGGGTGTGCCATTGCCATACTCTGCATTCTGGCTGCTTCTGAGTAATGAAAATGAAAACTTAACTCCAATTTTAAATTGATTAAAATTCACAACATACAATTTCTAATCTCAGCTACTAACTATGCAAACAAATAACTGAATTACAAAGACAATTAACTGCACAAGAAAATCATTACAATATACAAATACAAAGGGGAGATAGATAAATTGTAAGCAAGGAATTACTTAAAACTGCAAAAGACTTGATTGATTATGTAGAAGATGCTGTCAGTTAAAGTCCTTTTAAAATTAAAAATTAAAGTTAGAAAAAAGGCTTGAAACGTATCAGATTACAAGTTGAATTTTAAAAAGATTTTTATCATTATCATTATGATTGGCTTTTCCTGATCTGAACAAAATCTCTGATTGGCTCAAAAACAAACCCCCCTCCTTATTTGTAAAAACACTATTCTGTGTTTATTGCATCATAGGGATTCTACAGAAGTGGGAAATTTACTTTCAGTTTTAAGGTTTGTAGAATATTATTTTCATTATTGTTTTAAAAAGTTGGTGAAGATGAAGCTTTCTCCGGTTTCCTGTTATCAGTGAATTGAATTCCTTCCACCCTGTCTGTCCTAACAATCGCTTTTCACTACTGAATAGATGTGACAAATTGTGGTCATTCCACTATTTACCCTATCCAGTGTCAGCCTCACTACCAGTGGTGAGCTAGAGGGGGCAAAAGGGTCAACAGCCCCCCCCCCACCAAGCTTCTAGAACGGTGTTTGTCAGAAAATGTGTCAAAATGTCTAATATTTTTCAGCTTGTTGAGTAATATTTTTAGGTTTCACCACTGCACCAAAAAATCGTAACTAGGCCACTGGTTACTTCTACAATGATAATCTTTTTTGTGATGATAACTTGATAGAGGGACAACTAAGGGCCCCAAACAAGACATGAAAAGTGAAGAAGAGGGAAACTTTGATGCAGAAATCCTCGTCACAACATGTTAAACTGCCTGTCAAAACCAAAGAAAAAAAAATTACTGTTTCAATAAATTGGGTACAACTAAAGTTTCATGCAGTTGAAACCATTCTTTTAGCATATGCAAAAAAAATGTTGTGTTCAATTTATTCCAACGAAAATGTGGAATGGCCATCCACCCTGAGCCCCCAGTCCTCAGAGGCTCTGTAACTGAATTTTTTTCGATTTACCTTCAAATTTATTGAAATGACTGCAAAAATAGCTTTTGCCAGCTAAATCTTCAGAAAATCATTACTTTCATTTTGGCTACTATCACCACTATTGATTGTTCTCACTCTCATTCTCTCTTTAGTGAGGGATTTCAACACCTATCGTGAGGTACTCCCTAGAACATTAGTCAAGTAATTATGTAGTGCAACTGCATATTGTAAGTATCACCCATATTCAGAACTTGGTGACCCTGTGTCTTTTTTTTAGCTAAGGTTGACACAAAGCATTTTGTTTTTTTTTAGTTTAGTTCTTATGATTTGTTCAAAAAGAGGAAAAAACAAAATGTTTAGAAAATGATGATTTGGGAGAAACTGTGCCATTTTAGCCCCACATTTTTTAGTGAAAACTGGATAAAAAAATTGATATTTCATATTCAAATCTTATTCAAAAATTTTTCTCATAGGTTGGTCCAAATTACCCTCATGAGCCACCAAAAGTAAAATGTGAAACAATGGTAAGTTCGTACATGTTATGTTCAAAGCAGTATAGGCAACTGAAGCTTTCAGAGACAGGGCAGTACCTACAATGGGGTGAAGGGGTGCTACACCCCCTAGCAAATAATTTATTTGAAAAACAAGTCAATTTTTGTAATTTTGATGTTCTCTGTTCACCTTAGGTCTACCATCCTAACATCGATCTTGAAGGAAATGTCTGTCTTAACATTTTAAGGTGAGTACATCCAACAAACGTTTTCCTCTCTTCCTTATACTTGATCTTTTTCTTCTTATTAATCTTCTTCCTCTTCTTCTTCTTTATCTTCTTCTCTTATTATTTTCTACTTTTCTTCTTTTTCTTCTTGATCTTCTACTTCTTTTTGATCTTCTTCTTCTTGATGTTTTTCTTCATCTTTTTCTTCTTCTTTATCTTCTCCTTCTTCTTCCTGTTCTTCCTCTTGATGTTCTACTCTTCTTGGTCCTCTTCTTCTTCTTGGTCCTCTTCTTCTTCTTGGTCCTCTTCTTCTTCTTGGTCCTCTTCTTCTTCTTGGTCTTCTTCTTTTCTTCTTTATTTTTCATGAGCCATCCTCTGTCAAATAAACACTAGTTTCTGCTTTTTGAATAGCTGCCAAAAGAACGCTATCAACTTACTATTCATTGTCGCTTTTCGTCTTCTTTTGCTGCTGATTTTTACGGGTTCACAGAACGTTACACCACACTCGCGGTTGTCGTAAAAATTGCGCATCATCACTCCCTTGTATGTCGTCCTTTTGTCTTTCGGCAGCGTTTGTTTATAAACATTGTTTTTTTGTTTTTTGCCAGAGAGGATTGGAAGCCTGTTCTTACTGTCAATTCAATAGTTTACGGTCTTCAATATCTCTTCTTGGTAAGTCGATTTTCTTAATAATCTAAGAACCAAAGTTCAAAGCTTTTAAGAGTTCGAGAGGGCGATTCTATAATACTTCATTTATAAAGCGCCAAAATCTATGTATACAAATTCTGAGGCGCTGTACAACTTCCTTCCAAATTAATAAATAAGATCCTATTTAGTTTAATTACATGATATGCAGGTTAAATGCTAAAAGGAAGTGTTCAAGAATAAAATGTTACCTATTGGTTAAAAGCAGTATTAAATAAATGTGTTTTAAATTTTGATTTAAAAACACGTAAAGTTTTACCATAAAGTCAAATAAAAACACCTTTTTTTATTTTGTTTCGTTTTCGCTTCACCAGCTACTTATATATTTAAATATGAATTAGCCAACGCTTTGTTGTTATTTTATGTAAAGCTTGGCTCTGCAGAAGGCATTAAGTCAAATTAAGACAGAACAAGTCTCTCACGATGAAAACTACGTTGAAACCACATCTGAGCTTCACAACTATTTCATTGTCCCTGTACGCTGCAGTGGATTTGTCGTTTGTCTCTGAATGTGGTGAGGCTAAAAAATATTACAATTTGGCAGCACCCTTATGGTAAAAAATGTTATCAAAGATAACACAGCAGCTCATTCATTCAGATGTTGAAATACTGATATAGACATATGAATGTGTTTTTATTTGAGTATTCTATATAAACATGTCAACAACTCAGGCCAAATAGTTGCATTTTATCAGTATTTATTATTTCTGAAGTTATTTCAAAGGAGAATTAGTTAATAAGTATCGTAAAACAATTTTATAAGCTCGCTGAGACTCGATTTGCCAAAGAAATGGAAACAGCACAAGAACATGCCCACAGATGAAATATAACGAAGAAATTGAATTTCTTCCATCGTCACAAGACCAATTGTTGATTTAATTATAAGCTATTAATGAATTAATAATTTAAAAGACTAGAAAGACTTTTATTTGTCGGTTTTGGAAGTTCTGGGAACTTAAATATTAAAATAAGGCCAACATTGAGCCTCAAATTACTCAAAGTACTTGGGCCTCAAATTTGAAAAGAAAAATTTATAAAATCGAGCTAGAGAGTAATCTAGTTCTATAAACAAACAAACAAGCGTGGCAGCGTCCAAAAACAAATTTCACAAAAAGAAATCTCCTTTGAGAAAACTTACTCAAAATTAATTCCGTTTTATATTTTTTTTAGGAACCGAATCCAGAGGATCCCTTAAATAAAGGTTTGTTTTCGTATAAATATATTTTGATCCAATGATGAACAAGCAACGGCAATCACTGTTTACTTTATGTTATCGATATTCTAACGTTGTTTAGATAAAATAATAATTCTTGGAGACTTAAACTATTCTAGAACCCTGTGGTGTGATCGGGCTCCGAAGAGACTTAGGCCAAAATAATAACAACGATTTATGTTGACTGTGAACTATTACTTTCAATTCTGGACTGATTATAATTCGTATTCATTCTGATATTTACCGAGGTTCTGAATCACATCAATCAGCAGACACACAAATAGCACATGACACAGCTAATAAAAACTTTACAACACAGCTAGCCAACATATTTACAGGAGAGATAATCAAAGTAACAAATCTGTTCCCAGAATCCAACCAGCTCTTTTTACAAATATGACATTTTGTTTTGCCTGCTCCCAGAATCAAACCAGCTCTGTAACAAACATGACATTTTGTTTCTCTTCTTTCAGATGCTGCTGAAATTTTGAGGCAAAACAGGAGGCTTTTTGAACAGAATGTCGCGAGATCAATGAGAGGAGGATATATTGGAAGTGTATACTTTGAGCGTTGTATAAAGTAGTACATTATACTTAGCATCTCTTTATGTAGTTTATGCAGTCTTTCTTTACCTGTTCATTCGTATACCAACCTTTGTTTATCTCACTTTAAGTAAAGAATATACACTTTTGTTTGCTTCTAAAGTTTCTCCAAGGCCAAACTTTTTTCTTTATCTTTGAAGTTTCGGTTGCCATGGCAGTTCTTGTTCTCATAATTGCGGCCATTTTTGATCGAGTTAGGCCCATTTGGTGAGGTTCTCCTCTACCTTCTGCATTTACCCAAGCTCCCACTACCCAAGAAACCGATCTGGTCCCCGCAAATCTTGCGGGTTCAAACGGCAGAGGCAGGCTTTCATTGATGAGGGACTGGGCCTGTCGTGTTTTGATGCTGTAAAGGGATAATTGTGGTTTAATATAATGAATAATAGAGTTTTAGCTTTCTCTAATCGAATTCATTTCAACGTTTTTGTATGATTTGATTTGATTTGATTTGACTTCATTTGATTTGATTTGATTTGATTTGATGATATTTTGAATTTCCATTCGATTTAGTTCATCACAATAAATAATACTACACAAAGTTAACTGCTTTAGAATAATACACAATATTATACTAACTGCATGGTTAATGAAATTCCTTAAAGGAGGACTCTCCCAGTAATTCGAGAACTAGCGACAGAAGAGCTTCCCTCAATTATTAGTAACCATTTGCTCAATAGTAGTACATTATTTTTTTTATTATTATCTATTTATTTACAATAGGCGCCTAAAAATAGCTACATGATAAAGCTAATTAAAGCCTACTATAAAGTAAAATTGTTTAAAATAAAACAGAGAAATATAAATACATCTAAAATAATAACTAGTTAAATATAAGTACATATATACAGATTAAAAATGATGAAATGTTCATGTGCACTCACTTTCCAAGTGTACACTCGCTTTCCAAGCATATCGTTTTATCGTTATCTGCATATATAGATACTTGATTTTTGTATTGCACAGAGAGGAAGGGTGAAAATCTCCTAATTATCATTGGTGATTTCTTTAATCAAAGCCCTGTGGCCCCCCTCAAAATCATCACTGTTGAAAAGAGTACACTTATAAGAACCTTGAGTGTTTACAGAATGTGCTCGGTGATGGTAAGACATCAGCAACATTCCATGAACCCATTCCTGAAGTCCCAACTTTCAGCCACTATCTAACAAGAGATCCAACAAACAAAGATGCTTACTTGCAACCAACGATGCTTTAACAATTCAGTTTTGTTTTTTTGAACTGCTAAATTGCCCCTGCTATCGTTCTCTGGTTTCGTGTAGGCCAAGACGCTGAAAGATAGATGATTCGTGTTTTACTTTTCTTCACTCTTCCAACTTTCTTCAAATAACTTTTCTTCAAACGTAACTAACTTCTTATTAATAAACTTTTTACAATCGTATTTATACTCTAAGGGTTTTGTTTTGAAAATAGAGTAGGTGGAAGGTTGGAATGAGTGAAGATGACGATAAAAGGAAATGGTATAGGCCTAATGATGGTGAGAGGTATGCGATGATGTGCGTGAATGGGAAATGGAGGAAATCATGAGGTATGAATAGATGCTAATGTATGGCAGAAAGAAAAACGAGTGGCTTAATGAATGGTCGAAAGAAAAAAATGTGTGAAGTCACAACAATGCCAACACGAAGTTTTTCCAATGCTAACAATGCTTGCAAACTTTACATGTCGCCATTTCCAGCCAATACCTAACAAGCGATTCGCGGAAGATTCTTCAAACATAGATGCAACCGACGATGCCAACATGAGGTATTTCCAATGCTTACAAGCACCTGCCTGCTTGGAAACTTTACACGTTGCCAATGTTACATCATCAACATTGTACCTATTTCCGAAGTCCCCATTTCCAGCCAATATCTAACAAGCGATTCGCGAAAGATTCTTCAAACATAAGTGCAACCAACGGTGCCAGGATGAGGTATTTCCAATGTTAACAAGCACCTGCCTGCTTGGAAACTTTACACGTTGCAAATGTTGCATCATCAACATAGTTTCCACAAACTTGCTGACCTTGCGATCTAACCTTAAGATTCTGGGAAAAATCTCTAAGGAAAGGGTTCAATTTCATCCCAAACCAAGGACATAGAAATTGGAGAAAAGGTGCTTCTCAGATCCAATTTATCGTATTATAAACAATATGGTCTTCGGTTTCCGAGAAAAAAAAAGGGGAGTAAAATTTGAGTTAAAAATCAGAGAAAAGGGTCATTTTTCAAGAACCTCAGACGTGGGTGCTTACACCTGAGAATGAGAGTTGACCCACCGGTTGGTCACATAGCATCATTAATATAATTTCGATCAACCTGTTCCCCAAACCTATCATTTCAGCCAAAATGTAATCAAGTATTCCCGGAACCTAACGAAGCGTGAGCTATTTTAAATTTCTTAAAAACAAGCACCTGTTTGTTTATTTAAGGTACATGTTAGCAAAACGACATCATCCTAATAGTTCTTGTTGAATGTTGATATTTGATAATTAAATCGAAAAGGTATGTTATGGCCCACTTTGTAATTTCACTGCATTTCAATAATAGATATTTAAATGAATTTAAAATAATAATCATCAAAAAATTACCAAAATATGAAGAGAACAGACGTGGATCGAATGGGGGATCGAAGAAAACCCAGGAAGGGTTTTTTGCCCTGTGAGATTTTGTTTTGTGAATTAGCCAAACAATCTTTGAGGGCCTTTTACGTCACGTCGCATTGCACATGCATTAGTTGATTTGCCATTCCTTGGGTATCAAGGGACTTTAATATTTTTTAATTATAATATGAGACCAATATCCAATTTTATTTGAGGAGCAATATCACATTTTGTTGGCAAATATCAATGTTTATCAATGGCCAAGTCTCAACGAGAAGCTCTCTTTTCACTTACTCCACGCAACACTATACTGCTTTCTAGTAACAATTCTGCCTGAAAAAGCCGAAAAAATACCAGACTCTGTTGTAATATAGATGAGAAGAGTACTTTCTATTAGCGTATCAAGAGCACTGGAGAAATTTCGTGTATTGCTTTATTTCATTGTATACATTTTCAGGTTACTTGAAGCATCATCAGCATGAAGATTGGAATAATATTCCTACTTGCAGTCATAACTCACGCTGTTTTTTCAGTCAAGCGTCCTGCAAAAGCAAACCCAATCTATCCGAAAACAAAATTGGTTAATATCAAACGCCCAAATTTTTATAGTCCTATCACAGAATTGCTAAATGATATGGCAGAGGATAATGGGTATAAGGCTTTCGATAAATGCCATGTTTTGTCTTGGAAATTCATGCAAGAAGTTGTTGCTAAACACTGGTCGAAAAAGGTCGATAAAAAGTATATGCAGCAATTCATTCTACAACTCGCTACAAAACACGCTGATGCAGCATTTTATAAAGCTTTGAGCCCCACTACTAAAAAGGATCTTTTGACATTGACGAAAGATTTCAAGGAAAGAGCTCTCGATGCCCTAGATGCAGAGGATTCCAAACAGCTGCAGAAGTATCTTTTCAACATGCCAAGTAATTTGTATCCAGGAGACTCGACACGTAACAGAATGATTCAGGAAAATCTTGACCCACCAAAAAAGGCATCACCCACTGGGACCAGGACAAATGAAGCCTCACTCAGGGCAAAGCTGTTGTACAAGAAATATAGAGGAAGAGGGTTAACAGTTAAGCCTGATCCTACAAATGTAGCTATGGTATTAAGTTCTGATAAGCCGCCGAAGGACAAATCAAAAGACTACATTAAAATTACTGTATAAACTGTGCATTATCCATTATCATCCGCCCCATGGGGTGGGAAAGTTGATTCCATATTACTTGTGAAAGAAATGATCGTTTTTTTTTTAATTATAGCTCTAAATTTTTTGTATTCCAGACAGTGGTTGAAGTTCTTGTGTTCTGGTGGGCACCGCTTCCCCCAACCATCAAATCAGCTTGATAATATTGTGTGATAGTGTCCTGCTTGGTACATTACTGGAACGAATGCGAACTGAAGCTGTAGCGCGCTATTCGTTCTTAGATAAAGCACTGGCTAAATTAAGCAGATTTGACCTGCACCGGAATTGAACTGGATCTAGGTTATTGCCAAATTGCTACAACAAATGGACCGTGTGCTGTTATGTATTCCTTACAAACGATTGCAGTTCAAAATGTGCTAATTAGCGCGTAAAATCGTCAACATAGTTTACATTAACCCATTCCCCAAACTTATCATTTCTGCCACTTTCTAGTTTAACATTCCTCGTAAATGCTTGAAATTGCCGAAATGCTACAACAAATGGACCGTGTGCTGTTATGTATTCCTTTGCAAACGATTGCAGTTCAAAATGTGCTAATTAGCGCGTAAAATCGTCAACATAGTTTACATTAACCCATTCCCCAATCCTCCCATTTCAGCCACATTCTAGCTTAACATTCCTCGTAAATGCTTGAAATTGCCAAAATGCTATAACCAATGAACTGTGAGCTATTTCATTTTCCTTACAGATGAGTGCAGTTATAAAATGTTCTAATTAACGCGTAAAATCATCAACATAGTAAACATCAACCCATTCCCGAACCTGTCATTTCAGCCATATTGTAATTAAGTATTCCCGGAAAATGCCATACCTAACGAAGCGTTGCTTAAAAAGGAGCACCTGTTTGTTTAGTTAAGGTAAATGTAAACAAAACTTGATCATCCGCATAGTTTTAAATGGTTCTTGGTGATTTTTGATTGATTGTTATTGACTGAAAAAGGTATGATATGGTACACTATGTTATTTCTCTTGATTTCAGATGTTTTAATTGTGAAAATAATGCTTTAATTATAGCAGATTCATCTCACTTGATTTGATTGATTTGATTTATGATAATTTATGTATTTTAGGCCAGTCAGTTCCTGAAAACTGATTTTAGGAGGACTGTAACAAATTATCTACAAATACAAAAATTGTTAACCAAGGTAAGATTGAAATATGATAGCAAATATTAACAGGCTTAATTCTATTATTTTCTTAATTCAAGTGTGTTAACAAGGTGTTTGTTTCACGTCAAACTCAAAGCTAAGGTCCAAGAAAAGATATAACCGTTTACCTGTTATTAATTTTTTTATCCGTAGAGGTAGTGAGAAATCGTTTTCGATATTTCTATAATTTCTGATATTTCTAGTGACGTTTTAACAATTTATTGGATAGTTGTAGAGACAACGTTGTATGAGACCCTTTAACGATTTGTATTTTATAGTCCCAGTACAAATGTAAGATTACAGTTTTCTCGCCTCTCCCTCCTCTCCTGCCATTTTGTTTGGCAACAACCTTTAAAAGCATAAGCCTTGCTGACCTTGGGATCATTTTATAACGATTATCAGCGCTGGCGTGGACAAGTTGTAAGGGTGCAGGTCTGCGAATCTATAAACCGAACCAGCTGTGAGCCTCCCCTGCTGTCCATTCCTTCGAGGTCGGTAAATGGGTACCCAGGAGAATTTCTGAGGGCACAGGTGCCGTACCCCAGGCCCAGGTCAACTAATAGCTGCCAGAACCCTAACCTCGGTTAACAAATAAACAAACAAACAAACGAACAAACAGACAAACAAACAAACAAACATACATACATACAAACATAGAAACGTTCTGTTTTAAGAAATTAAAATAGCCAACAATAAATTAAATATATATATCTTTTTCACATTTTAGATCTTCCTGCAGCCATTTGGAACCGACTCTCACCCTAGTTCCATTCCAGAATTGACTGAAGCATTACCAACATGAAGATCGGAATAATATTTATAATTGCAGTCGTTATCCATGCTGCCTTTTCGGGTAAATCCCCACCTACCAAAAAACCGACAGTAAAAAAGGTAAAACCGCCAAGTTTTCCATCAACAAAACTAGGTTCAATAGCACGTCCAAAATATTTCTTTGGTGAAGTGAAGAATCTTTTGGCGGACATGGCAGACGATAACGGGTACATGACTTTCGACAAGTGCCATATCATACCATGGAAGTTCATGCAAGAGGTAGTTGTTCTACATTGGTCAAAACAGGTCGATAAAAAATATGTCCAGGGTTTCATAAAAGATCTAGCTACGGTTCATGTAAATGCAGCTTTTTATAAAACATCAAAACAGGAAGATAGAAAGGAGTATAGAGATTTAACTGCGGAATTTAAAGAAAGAGCTCTCCATTATCTAGATGCTGGAGATTCGACCCAGCTTTTAAAGTACCTTTTTAACATGCCAAGCAATTTGTACCCGGGTGAGTCATCGCGAAACAGAAGCATTCAGAATAATCTTGATCCACCCAAGAAAGCATCGGCAACTGGAGACAGGACCAATGAAGCTACGACAAGAGCGCAATTATTATACAAAAAGTACAAAGATGCTGGCCTGACTGTGGTGAATGAGCCTGGTGGAGACGGAACAAAGATAAAAAGCGCTGATAAGCCACCTAATGATGGCTCAGATGATTACATTACGATTAAATGATAAAATATTGCATCAATGATCCAGATCAACAGAGTAAAACAAAGAGAACAATATGTGTTTCAGTTTGTATAATTCTCGCACAACTTCTTCCCTTAACAACTTTATTACACAACTCACTGCTCCCCCTATGATAAAACCATGAGGTACCTTTACCCTTCCATTCTTGGAGGCAGGCACCGCGCAGCCATTGGTCTAGCAGGGGCTATAGCCCCTCTACTTTTTCAAAAGATAGTCCTAAAAGCTATACAAATGTGGCATTTTCAACTGAAATATTTTCTATACCGAACTGTTGTATATAAACAAGGACGTAAAGAAGCAAAGTCTTTTTGAAAGGGGTGCTTTTCGACCTTCTAAGGGGCGTGGTCTAAATAAATTTTCCGAGGGTTCCCCGGACTACCACTGCGGCTCGATCAGCCCCTCCACTTAAAGACCGCTGCGTGGTCCCTGCTTGGAGGGACTTCATGTCGATCTTGGTCAACCCAAACTTCTCGACTACATCGAAAATTTCCTGACTTGATAGTGGTAGAGTTAGGCCCAGGATTAGGGTACGTCGGGGATAGTCCCAAAGGGTGCACATCAATTTTTTGTTGGGGTGTACTCTAGCTCGACCGAGTTACATCTTATCTATCGACAGACTGGGTGTAGCAAATTAAAGAAGCAAGTAGGTGAATTATAGCTCTGATTTGTTCTAGACCGATTCTTAAGAATTGCTAGGCTTTGTTCATCTTATATTTCTCAACTGCTGAGGTTTTTGTAGGTTTTAGACAAATTTTTGTATATTTAAAATATGTCGAAAATACCTGAGAAGGGGGGGGGGGGGTTAGACTCATGCAAGATGACGTTGCGCAGGAGCTTTGACGAGAGATCATGGGAGTTTGCAAATTATTCGGGAAGTAGGCCAAACCAAAGTTTCTAAAACTCGATATTAAACATGTCTCATTTATCAAGCGGCAAAGTAAACCTTGCGCAAGTACGGGAAACAAGCAGAAGAGAACTTCTGAACTGCATTGACAAATGCCCAGGCAGTAAAGCGATAGTATGGGATGATAAGTTAACCGGGCCAGTTGGCCTAATTGCAGAGTACAGCTTGCTGAAGGAACATGAAGTTGGAAAAATGTTCCCGTTGAGCCGAGGACAGCTCCTTTCATGTGAAGAACAGAATATAATATTCCTTGTAAGACCAAAGGTCGAGTTGATGGACATAATAGCGGAGAATATCCCAAAGAAAGAAAGCAATAAGGAGTATCATATATTCTTTGTACCAAGGAAGAGTTTTTTATGCGAGCAAAGGTTGCAGGTGCGAATTATCAAAATGCTTTCACTTTTCTTCAAGGGGGCGCAAAAGAGAGAGGTTTTGATACTCTCCCCAATAATTTTAACGTCCAGTCCAAGCTGTTTATTTGATTGAATGTGATTTAGCCAAGGCTGGGGTTCTGGCAGCCTTATGCTAGCTGATTTGGGCCTGGGGTGTTAGGGCCAAGGGGCGGCTTCCATATCTTGTATTGTATGGCGGGATCTTGTATATGCCATAATTTTTGCGGATTCAGTTGGCACCGAAGGTTGACTTATAAACATGGAGAACAATGTAAAAAATGGTGACTGCTTCTTGGCATTTTAACGGCCTTCTACCCCAAATATTATGACATAAACATGATCCCCTATGGTATATCTAATATATGTATACAATATTGTCTGGGTTCCGGAATCTGCCAGCCAAGGTGCATTTGGGATTCCCCATTCACCTACCCCAGAAGGATGGACAGCTTGGTTAGCTGAAGAGCTTTTTAGATATAATGGCCAGCTGTGGATTAAATTTTCGAACCTCTAGGCTCAAGAGTTCATAGATCCATGCCTAACCAACTCATCCATGCCACTGACTAATTG
This sequence comes from Catostylus mosaicus, assembly GCA_964019065.1. NCBI lineage: Eukaryota > Metazoa > Cnidaria > Scyphozoa > Rhizostomeae > Catostylidae > Catostylus > Catostylus mosaicus. The sequence goes on from OZ025198.1 coordinate 5,954,698, forward strand.
GGCCAGTTTGCATAGTTTGGCAGATCTTGACAAGATCTTGGGTGCGCCAACAGTACTACATCTCAGATGCAGTTACGCTAAAACAGTATAAAAATCAAAAGGTGGGCAACTACACTATTGGTACCACTGCCCAAACATAAAAACTTCAAAATCTGAGAGGCGCCCAGGTGCACTTTCTTAGGGTTTCCAGACTCATCTTGGGTGCGCCATTGCCATACTTTGCATTCTGGCAATTGAGTAGGTCCTCCTCTAATAAACTGTTATACTTTTTAGTTATTGGCAGTGACTGCTACAAAGCAATAAATCAGTCCCTCGTGGCCCTTGAAATGCACAACCTAAAATTGATATATGCATTTGTGCATTCTTCTTTGGAAATGCTTGCGTATTGGGCTTCAGAGTATTGTGATGAAACATATAAGAGCCTCCCCTTCATTAAAAACTGAAGCTATAGTATAACTAGATGCAGAAAGTAAAGTAGAGGACAAAACAGCAAGCTGCGATGGTGCATGCAAATTATAAATGGAAGGAAATATGCAAAGTGGCAGAAATGTGAAGCAATTGCAACATGATTTAAGTTTAAAATTTATTACTGATCTTTTGCCTTGGACAATGGGGTTATTGATTGTCTGTTTGTTTGTCTGTCTGTTTGTTTGTTTGTTTGGCAGCTGCCAAGCTCATTTTGGCCTGGAGTGCTAAGGCTGATGCCCTTAGTATTTCTCCTGGGTACCCATTTACAGACCTCAGACAGCTGGATTGACAGAACAGCTTGGGAAAAAAAGCTCCAACTGTTGTCTCATACCCAGGGGTGCAATGGTTGTGGGAAGCAAGGAGCTGCACCCTGAGAGTTTTTGAGAAATTGTTGGTCACTTTTTCCACTTTGTTGGAATGTTTTCTTAATTTTTTGGTTTGCTGTATCCAATTTTCCTTCAAAAGTGAACTTAATGGTTAAAAATTTTCCTAGTTTGTTTTCCAATGTGCACAAGCGATAGAATGTGGGTATATAAGAATCTCTGTTAGACAATTTCTGTCATAAGCCCCCCTCCAAAAAAACCAAGCCCTCACTGCACCCCTGCTCATGCCATGAGCCTCTTGGAATATTGGTTCATAGACCTTGCCCTTAACTTATACCCCCTTGCAGATGCCATATGGCCCAGTATAATTTACTGTAAAACAAAGAAGTACCTGGGGGCAATGATGTCAAGATTTGCAAAGTTGATCAGACAACATGCACTGCAAGTTTGTGAAAAAAAGGATATTTCCTGTATCTATGTACCCCCTGCAACATATGTTTCCACAGGTATATGTGTGTGAGTTACAAATGGTTCAGGGGGCAATGAGTTAACCATACACCCATGCCACTGTCACATTATTTTATACAATATCTTCAGAGTGTTTGGTTGAGATTATATATATCCAAGTATTAGTAACAACTAATGAATTGTTATGTCATCATATTTGCTTCATATTCTTGCCTTTTTTCTTTGTTTCTTATATATATCATTATACAGCTAATTGGTAACAATTAATAACCCATCTCATTTTAGGAACTCAAAGTTTACGGAAACTTTACCAATAAAGAACAATTTCCATTGAGCCTTGTTCCTTTCGAGCATGACCTCCTTTCCATGGAGTATGAGCAATCATTTTATGAATGTAGCATCGAGCAAGACCTCACTTCCATGTATTATGTAACTGAGTCGCTTATGAAGTTGCAGGCCCTTTTTGGGGTCATACCAAAGTAAGGAGCTTTGAAAATTTATTTAAATTCCTCTTTTGAAAGATTGCTGTAAGGTTAAAAGTGGCCTGGCAGCAGGAAGAATAGCCATTTAATTACATTTTACAATTTTATTTATCTATTCATTTATTTATTTTTTTGATGTAAATACTTTCAATTTATTTATTTATTCATTTATTTATCTATTTGAATATTTATTTATTTTTATATGTATGTATTATATAGTTATATTGAAGATTACTGCTAACCAGTCTGCTAAAAATAGTGCTTGATGCCACAGAACAAAGCTAAACTAAACTTTATGACAAGATGTGACAGTTTTAGTTGTTACTTCAAGTTCCACACTTGAAGCGATCTTCAGATCTAGTTATATATTTATTAAGTTTACTAGTTATTTATATAGCATTTAATTTCTCTTACACTAAAGATTTTATTTTTTAAGATATAATGTAAATAAAAATGTAAGATATTATTTGATTGATAGATTAAAAGCAATCAATAATATATATATTTTCTACCTGATTATTTGGAACATAAAGAATAACTTTTTTTTTACAATAACATACATTGGAACCATTTTAGAATCATTGTAAACATTCTTTTACAGAAACAGGCCCATATCATTTTAGACTTTCTTGAATATCCAACTTTCTCCTTGCATGTTAGTTCTGATTATCTGATAAATTATATTCACTCTTTTACAGGATTTTTGGCAAAGGCAGAATGGCTCGTCATGTTACAGACATGATCATCAGAAAAAGAAGGGAGCTGGCAGATACAGAATCCCAAATAACCCCCGTGATTGACAGCTTGCTTTTGATTGACAGGAGTGTTGACCTGTTGACCCCTTTGCTGACACAGTTGACCTATGAAGGCCTGATTGATGAAATATTCGCAATTGAGAACACAAATGTACAACTGCCGGCTGACAGATTCCCAGCTAAAGAAGAAACAAAAGGCAAGGGTCCTGCTCCCCCCAAAGACCCTCAAAAACCCCGTAAAATCATCTTGAACTCAGGCGATGCGCTATACAGTGAAATCAGGGATATAAATTTCTCCGCTGTTGGTCCCGTGCTGAGCAGGGAAGCGAAGAGAATTACAGCACAGTACGAAGAGCACAGATCGGCAAAAACAGTTGGTGAAATGAAAGAGTTCGTGCACAAAATACCCCATATTCAAGCGGCTAAATCTTCACTTGCTTTGCACACTAGCATAGCAGAGGTATTTATGCTTCTTGCGTATTTCAAATCAATCATTCTTGTCTGCTAGAATGCAGAGTATGGCAATTGTGCACTCGAGATTATTCTTAAATGCCTAAGAAAGCGCACCTTGGCGCCCCTCAGATTTTGAAGTTTTCATGTTTGTGCAGTGGTACCCATATGTGTAGTGGCGCACCTTGCGATTTTTTACAGTTTTTGCGCACCCGTGGTGCGGGACTGTTGGCGCACCCGAGATCTTTTCAAGATCGGCCATACTCTGCAAACTGGTTCAATTGCCATGCCATATATTGCAGACAGGTGTATAGTAAGTGGAGCGCCAGATTTTTTATGGGGCTTGACTTACTAGCGCGGCAAGGAGGCAAGGGGGCTGTGTCAGTGAGTTTTGAGCAAAAGGTACAGTAGGGTTGGAGTCTATAGGTCCGTTGTGAGCTACCTCGTGTTCTTTGCTACAATCCAGGAAGCTGTTACTCATTTTTTCATCCACTCGGTCCATTTCTATTTCTGGATTGTTAACATCGTTATCCTTTTTAACAAACAGTGAAGGGAGGCCAGCAGCCGTGGGTTTGTTGTAAACAGTTCCCAGCAACAAGAGATTGTTAAGCGATTCTTGTCCTTCACTCCTATTTAGTCCAAAATTTCGAAAGGCGTATTCCAAAACATTCGTTGGGTACGGCCGTTTTCTTTGAACAGTTCTAATGCTTGTTCTAATCGATTGCAGTTTCACAGAAGTGCTCCAACAGTGTGGCACCAAACATGAACAGTTTAAAGACACTGAAGCTGATAATAGTAACGATTGCAAATTTTATTTTTGAAAAACCTCCGTGACACGTCCGTTCGCCTTGTTAAACGCGACCAAAAAAATGTAATTTACAGACAATGTAATTTACAATTTATATAAATATATATATATAAATATACATTCAAATAGGCAATGGCCGACATGGAGTTAATATACTAACCATGAGGGTGCTACCCAATTGTAATTTTTTTTAGTCTCGACCTTAGGAGGGGTCGAACCCGCGCTCGCTACATTCGGAGTCACACAACCAATCCACTGCGCCAAACAGGCACAATGAAATAGTCTTACAAAGGGCCAATTTTTCATTTAAACAAGTACTTTTTATCTATCATTTCAGGTTATCAAGGAACAGACTGATTCGGAAGATTTTCGTGAGTCGCTTCGAGTTGAGCAAGAATTCTTTAATGGCATTGACACTGACAAGATTCACGCCTATATTGATAAATGCATTTGTACGAAAGAACCATTGACAAAGGTACTCCGTTTGATATGCCTTCAATGCATCGCAAACAATGGCTTCAAAGCGAAACTTTTCGACTATTACAGACGTGAGGTTATCAGTGCTTATGGGTTTGAACATCTCTTGACCCTAAACAACCTGGAACAAGTTGGTTTATTGAAAGCTGCCACCGTCAAATCGTATGCGACTGTTCGAAAGTCGCTCGAACTAGTCGTAGAGGACGTCCATGAACAAAATCCGAATGACATCGCATACGCGTATTCAGGCTATGCTCCGCTGAGCGTCCGACTCGCCCAATTCCTCTCCCGACAATCCGGCTGGCATGGCTTGGAAGAAGTTCTACGGCAGTTGCCAGGTCCGACGGTGGAGGAGGCCCAGTTTGTGCCACCTGCATTGCTGAAGAAGAGTCAGAGCGGACAGGGGGGTAGCTCGGGTGGTGATGGCCCATCAAAAGTGACATTAGTGTATTTCCTCGGTGGCTGTACGCACGCAGAAGTCAGCGCGTTGAGGTTCTTGGCACAGCAAGAAAATTCACCGACAGATTTTGTGATCGCAACGACAAAACTTATCAATGGTAGATCATTTCTAGAGTCACTTTACGAAATTGATGTCAAATCTGGTGCTACGGTCTAAGAACGAATTTTTTAATGCATGAATGCCTAGGCTGATCATTGACGTAATATTGCGCCGTTCGAAAAACGTAACAGTTTCGGGTGGGATTGTGCGCCTTTTTCGAGACAAGCTGTTACGAAAATTTCAGGGGGGTTGGAGGGGTTGTCCCACTGGATCTGTTTAGTTTCCACTAACACTAAGCTTTTCTATGTTGAATAAAAAATTTTGTACAACAAGTTACTGAAGGAAATGCTCAATAAGAATTATTGACACCTTTATTGTTACCAAATATTCATTTAAATAAAATTGTATTTCGTTTGATTTTGAGTTTTGAGAATTGAAATGCTTGGATTTTTCTTAAAAATAATTTGTTATTTTGTGTATTCTAATTGCCTGCCCGCATGAACAGAAGCGCGCATCCAATTTATTTTAGAGGGGGGGGATGTGCACCGCAACTGGACCGATTTTCATTACATCTTTTATTTGGCCGGGTGAAGCAAATTAAAATAGCAAGTAAGTGAGTTTTTCGTCTGATGTGTCCTAAACTGAGCTTCGAAACTTTTTTCTGTTTTGTTTATCTTACATTTTTGTGCATGGAGAGGTTTTCTTGTAGGTTTGTTGACCATTTTATATATATATGTATATATGAACGGGTGAGAACTGATTTAAACTACATCTCAGTTTCACGACTATTTCTTTACGCCAGTTTTGCGCAGTGGATTGGTGGTGTGACTCCGAATGTGGCCATGGTCGAGACTTGAAAATTAAAATTGGGTAGCACCCTTGTGGTTAGTATATATACTCCATGTCAGTCATTGCCTAATTAAAAATTGCCTATACATATATAACATTTTTGGACCGACTTAGAAAAAAATTGGAGAAGACAATGATCGTTAGTTAAAAGGTGTGACCCCCACACCCAAAACCCTCTTATTTTCGTCCTTGCAAACTAGAGGCAAATTTAACGTAGTCTCAAATTGTGTCAATCCAGCATCATCTCGGGTCCGGCGGGGCAACGGGTTGCTATGCCCATGGAAGCGTCCACAATACAGGGACAAAAAGGCCCTCGTTTGATAATTCACAATCATTTTCGCTTTCTTTTATTTGGCGCCAAGTCTTTTCTTGACAGGCTTGAAAGTGGCGGAAATTCAAGGTTATATTAGGATGGTATACTTAGTCATTTTACCTAGAGCATATTTCTCAAGTGTCTCTATTCAGGGCTGGAGCCAGGGGGCTGTAGCCCCCCCCCCCCCGTCGGAGAATTTTTAACTGAAAATTGTGCTCCGAAGCTCAGGGGGGTGTGGATGTTAGAATTTACCGACGAAAATGCAAGTTTTACCGACAACACCAAATAGCATTTTCCGGGTAATTAATTCCTTATCCTGAACTGCTTTTTGGTGCAACATAAAAAAAATCGGTAAATGCAAAGCTTTCATATTCTTCGCCAATCTCTTGTAACAATATTACTTTCGGAGGTTTTCTAAACTGTGTGAATTTAAATCCAGTTTTGATAATTATACCGATCTTAGCAAGTTTGCTTCAAGCCTCCACTGCCGTATGAGTTACTCGTCTTAGGGTGAGGGGGGTACATGCTATCTTTCTGGATCGGCAAGTTTTTGAGCTATTTTTAGAGGATTTGCGAAATCTCCGCTATTTTCCTGGGTCTGACAAATTTGTATCATACAATTGAACCCTTTAAATGGAGAATACACAGCACCGAAAAACAAATTATCAATGTATAAAACATGATTGATATAGCATAGACATGATACGGTTATTGAGAAATTGATCTTTGACCCCAATTGCTTGGCAGTTTGCATCTTGAGTAACTCTATTCTTATGGGTTTGAATTTGGATCATTCTATTTTCTTGGGTAGTTCAAATTTGTTCTTGGACGAGCATCGCGGTAAAAGAAAGGCTTGTGTGCCCCGCCCCTGGATTTCTTGTATAAGCTTATCGTTTGGTCTGCGAATCAGACTACCACTATCTATAGAACACATGAACAGGCACTGATAAAATGGCTCCGTCTAAACTATATCTTTGCTTTCTGTGTTTTTAATTTGGACCACGAATCAGCTATGTTGTATAGGTTTAGAAAGTCTAGAATAGCATTGCTAATTACCACAATATTACCGATTAACTAATTTTTGCAGAAACTGATAATACGTGTTTCAATTTTACTGACCAAAGTGTGTTACCGACCAAAGAACTATTATCAGAAATATTGCCGAATGCATTTTAACGACAAACAAAACTTTGTAGAAACTGATAATAATCATTTCCATTCTACCGACCAAAATTTTGCCTCCGACCAGAGTATCTTTGTAGGAACTGTTAAAAATTATTTTCATTTTATCGACCGAAGAAATGTTGCCGTAACTGATAGTATTCATTTTATTTTGACTGACCAAGTGTCTTTTTCAAAACTGGTAATAATTGTTTCCATTTTACCGACCAATATATTTTTTTAAATACTGATAAAAATTATTCCAGTTTTACTACCGACCAAAACATTTTTGTCAAAGCTGATAACAATCACTGCAATTTCACCGACCAAAGAAACTGTGTCGAATCTGACAATAATTATTTCCATCTTACCAACCAAAGTGTTTTTGTTCAAACTGGTAAAAAATTATTTCACTTCTACTACCGACCAAAGTATCTTTGTCGAAACTGATAATTATTACTGTAATTTTACCGACCAACTCTATTTTTACCGACGGCTTATCAAAAAAGTGGGGGGGGGTCGCACCCCGCAAGGTACGCCCCAGCATATAGCCATCCTTTCGGGGAACCTAGCCCCGTAGGGCAAATCATGGCGCCATTCCTTTATTACAAGAGGAGGGGGTAAGTGCTTGTCGGCCAGATTTCAATAGAAGATGGTAGTTAATAGAGGTGTGTTAATAAGCAAGAGGGGGAGCTAGTTTTTTTTAAATGTTTACGGACGGGGGCCGTTTGTTAGAAACACAAGTGTACATAGCTCCTTTTGCAGCTGCCTCTCGGTCCCTCTGCGCAGCATTTAATTGCTTCATTGTGTCCGCCGTCCGCCATCGCCCTGTTCAAAGAGTCAAAGCAAAGACGTGTTTTCAAATTTCCTTTTCTGGTCTCAAAATTTCTTCAGTTAAAAGGTATGACAATGATATTAAATTTTTATTTCGTCAAGTAGCCGCAATTTAAATTGAATTTAGCATTTGGACGAAGGAAAGACGGTTGGTTGGACGAATTTCTGGCCTTTTTCTTCGGCCTATCATGGCGGCGAGTGTTCCATAAAATGTGCATCACTTTTCTTGTTCATTTGATGATGAAATTTGGCCACTCATTGTCAAGGGTTCTTGTGAGTCAAAACAGGGCAAGTTTGTTAGTTTTTAATAGCACTCAGCAAAATTAAGACTAGTGTTTGCTCAAAACCCTGGCAAACAAGAGCAACCTAGGTGCGCTTTTGAGGTTAGCAGTGCTCGCCAATGTTTGCATCAACACTGCGCGCACTTGGCTCCACTTTCCAGAGGTGTCACTTTAGGGGCGTTTTGGGGGATGAGGGTGCCGCGAGGTGGAGGATAAGATAACGGCAGGATCCAGCAATGCCCCAAAGATTTTAGGAACCACCCTTTTAACCAAAAATATAATGTCTAATGTCTTAGAAAAGTTTAAAAAGGTCAAACCTTTTTTTTGATCGATTTGCAAGACAAAACTTTTTGATCGATTTGTGACTAAGAAACAAAACTTGAGAAGGGCCTGCCGCTACTAAAAAGTTCTGACGAATCTACATTACCATATTTTCTGAATATTTTTTGAGGGGCAGTTACCCCTCATAGATCCTTGTGAAATTTGATGGCTGAAATTTGTCACATCACAACATGACAAGCTGCCTTTAAGAATGAAAAATGGGGACAATGCCCCCTTGGAAATGCTCCAGAAGCCCTGTGGATTTCATGGCAGTTTTTGCAGAGATCCCTGGGGTGCATGAAGGAAGAGCTAACAGTGGAAGAGTGTATTTGCCTCCAAGTGTACACAACTTGTCCATGTTTTTCAGTCAATTCTGCTCTCTTTGTCATTTGCCTCTAAAGATCTAAAGACAAGTGTCTATTTGAGCACCCCTATACTAAAGCAAATCTATGATTTTGATGAGACTCAACAATCATATTCAAAAAATTCTCTGCAGGGGTTGTGCCAGGATTTGCCCGACAGGGGGCTGGGTTCCCTGACAAGAGGGCTAAATAACAGAATAGAGGGTACCTTTCTGTGCATCAGAACATAATTTTCTGTCAAACATTCCCAGACAGACACATAATTTTTCCCTGGCAGGGGGGCTAACACTCCCCCAAAAGGGGGCTACAGCCCCTGCCCCCCTCTGGTGCCACCCCTGATTCTCTGGTTATCCAGATTTTCTGGGATTGTTGGCTGCATCTTGTTTTTGCCCCCAGGGCCACCCCTGGAAGGCCCCCAAGCAATAAATGCATATAAATTGGCAAGAATCATGACATTAACATGTTTTATTTCTGTCATGGCAGACCTCCGGCATGGAGCCGACAAATTCTACATTGGATGCCATGCCACAGGTTCTGATGCAAACACCTGATGATGAAGATAAATCTAGCAGCTTGGTTATAACGTTGGAGATACCAAGGCATGCATATAACGTAATCAGCAGTTTTGGTACTCAAGACAATGCAGATGGGAAAGCAGAGACCAACACTGTTCATCAAACAGGATCCACTTTGCAAGTAGAGAATCTACCACTGTCTCCTGCTGCAGCTAAGAAAGGTATTTTGATGAAATCGGGGGGGGGGGGGGTGCCAGAGAGGGGGCAGGGGGCCCCCATTGGAGATAAATTTTACACCTGTCCGGGAATTTTTTTACAGAAAATTGTATTCTTATGCTCTGAAAGATACCCTCTATCCTTTTATATGGCCCCCTGTCAGGGAACCTAGGCCCCCATCGGGCAAATCCTGGCACCACCCCTGTATGAAGTGCTGGGTAATGCTTTTTGGTTTCCGTCAATGGGAGGATGAAAGTATTCAGATCACTTAATCAAAAGAACCTTGGAGATGACATACACATGGTAACAACAAGAGACAAACTTGCCTGCAGTATGCAGTCATCCTTTTGTAGAATCAGTTTAGATATTCAAAGGATGTTGCTTGCAGTTATGGAGACCTAGGTTCCCAGACAGGGGGCTATGTAACAGAATAGAGAGTATCTTTCTGAGCATATGAACACAATTTTCCATTAAAAATTCCTCCACAAATATGAAATTTTGCACCATTCCTGAGGCTGTGTCCTCTCCAACATTTCAATCTATTTTTTGATCTCTACATCCAGGTCACACTTGCTGGCTTCTCAATATCATTCAACCTTTTTTCTGGTCTCCCTCTAGTTCTCTCTTGAGCTAGGAACCCACTCTTTACTTTTTACTCCATCTGTTATTGTCCATTCTTCAACGGTGTCCTGCCCAAGATGTTTAGGCATATACTTAGTAAATGATATGGGGGCCTGGACAGTGGAGGTTTTGGGAGGGCCAGGGGGGCCATGGTCCTGCACGTTGGTAGCCAAGAAAGGGCCCAACGCCTAAGAAATCTGTAAAAGATACTGATCAAGTCACTTTTGTTGGGAAAATAAAAGGCAAGATCTTGAGGCATAACAAGTTTATCGAAAAAGAACTTAAAGGATAATCCTGGTTGGCAAAAAATCTGTAACAAGGGCCCTGCAGATAATTTCAAACAAGGGCCCTGCAGTCCCTAAAACCGCTACTGGGCATGGGACAAAAAATCCCCTCTTTTTTGGCATACCGAGGCCTTTCAACCCTATGTTTTCTTCAGAGTTTGTTTAACTTTTTAACTAACCTAAATTTATAACTGCAACAAATCGAATATAAAGAATAAATATTTTGTGGCGTCAACGGCATGAAATGCCTTTCCAGTCAAACATTTTTGAAGATTAACTTATATATTAAATCCAAAATTTTCATTTGCAGACTTTTAATCTTAGGATGTTCATATCTTATATATATATACAAGCATTTTGATAGAGTTTCATGAAATTCTGAGATAGTGCATGTCGCACCCCTAGTTCACTTGGCATGGAATGACCCTTGAATAACTATTTTTAATAATGTATCCGTGGGTGAGGGTTATGATATTTTATATATTGATTTGTTGATATCGTTATCTGCTATTTCTTTCTCTAAGATTTAAAGTGCATGAACAAGCCTCGAAAGAGCTGGTCGGAAAGTGTGATGTCCGAAGCTGTTACTGTTGTAATATCAGGAGAATGTTCCGTGCGTGCTGCTGCGAGCAAGTATAGTATACCGAGATCCAGTCTGCACGATCGAGTCAAAAAAGCAAAGAATCTTCAAATGAAGATGGAACCAGAGACTGAAGATTCAGCTTCGGTTGTAGCAGTAAAGGAAGAGGTTTCCTGGGGTATGGAAGAAGAAGTGCCATGTTTCTGCAGAGATTCAGATCATGCTCAGTTGAAAGAATCTGATAATGTTACGTCTAGCATAGGTAGAGATGCAGTGAATGGTCCTAATAGAACAAAGGGCAGAAAATATAGCTGGGAGGAGGATGATATGATAGATGCTGTTAATGCAATTGAAAACAAGATAATGTCGACAAAAACTGCCGCTTCCTTCTATAGAGTTCCTCTCTGGGCCCTTCTGTACAAGACGCGCAGCAAATCGACGGTTGGCGAGGCCGGAAAATCTGAGACGAAAGTTCGTTCGAGATCAAAGCTGTGGAGCCAGGAAGATCTAGATAAGGCGAGCGAAGCGGTCATTGAGCAAGGAATGTCAATACGGAAGGCTGCTTTGCGTTTTGGCATGCCAAAGTCAAGTCTCAGTGATCAACTGATTGGGAGACGCGGGTACAGAGAGGAATTTGCTTCAAAGAAAGAAAAAGTCGACCAAAGCTTAGATGTTTTGGCGGGACAAGGCGGTTCAGATCTGGCAAGCAAAGGACGAAGAAGGCATAAGACCAGGCTGAAGACCAAGGTAAAACGAATGGACGAGAAGAGTTTGATGACTATAACAAGAAATGGTAAAAATAATAAGTTAGGGGATGAAGTGCAGGTTCATATTATCGATGAAGATGTTATCATTGACAGCTCGGATTTCGCCGTCAGAGAAAATGAAAAATTTGCGCCTCTGGAAGCCTGTTACGATGGAGAATCAAAAGAAAAAGGTAATTTTTGTTTTAGATGTTAAATTTGTGAAAGGGGGGGGGGTTAGCCCTTTTATAATTAGGGATTTGCCCCCTCCCAATTTTTGCCAGAGATCAACAAATTTCTTAGAGGTTTGTCGACGAATTTTGCCATTAATCGAGCTTTGCTGCACCATTTGGAAATATGAGGTTCCACTTGCAAAAATATTCCTTTTTATTTGGACGTACACTCACGAGTTGTATGAGCCCGTGTCATTCTCTCGCTTGAACTCCATTCAGGACTGCCGAGAGGTTTTTGAGGCCCAGGGGCAAAACTTTCAATGAGGCCTTTTGTGTCTGTGATCGAAGCGAGCAGAAAGGGCAGAAAGCAAGGGAATTTGGAGAAACTGAATCCTAAGGCACTCTTAGAAACTTTCAGGCTGATCCTATTGGGAGGTTCCTTGAATACATCTAAAGAGGCTATGAATCACTATTGTGATATTAGTTAATTAGGCCCCCTGCACCCAGAGCCGTAGCTAGATCTCCTGTTTCAGGGGGGTCTACGATAATTTTTCCAACATAACTGCCGTACAATTCTTTATTTGACGACAAGTTAGCAAAATTTGCCATCAAAATACACCTCCATGGCCAAAAACGCCTTGTTTATGAAAGACAAGTTTTTCCCTTGGGGTGTCATCCCCCCCCCTCTCCTTCCCCCTCACCCCACTGTAGCTACGGCTCAAATTCAAAGAGAATAGTATCCTTTTATATTCTTGTTAGGGTTTCTTGTTATGGAAAGAGGAAAACAAGCCTACGAGTACGATTTCAACCGCCAGCATTCGTCGACATTTGTCAATAGAGAAGCAGCTATGCAGCAAAGTAAAGCCGAGAGGAGTGCAGGGGAAAAAGATGCGAGATTGGACCTTTTAAAGGGACGCATTACGATGACTGATGAGGCCACATATAAGATTGAAGGCTTCAATACCACGACAAAATGGTAAGATGTGAAGAAAAGGCATCATTTCATGTTCCGTGTTAGGAGGATGGTGGCATTTCTGCCTAGGAACAGTCATTCTTTGCCTAGGATTACTGATTTTCCTGCGATTTCTGATGATTCTCTGTGATTCTTCCGGTGATTTTATGTCATTTTTTTGCAGTTTTTCTGTGATTTTCCTGTGATTTCTGCTGATTTTTAGTGGCTCTCCTGGCAATCTTACGTCCTTTTTCTGTGATTTTCCTGAGATTTTTTTGCGATTTATTTACCAAATTTGATGATTTTTGATGACTCTCTCTCAAAGTGTGCAAGATTTTTATGCCCCTCAGGCTAGCCTCTAGGCGGACGGACCGTGCGATCAAGTGATATCTTGTAATGTTTCGTTGCAGTTGGACTCAAGAGGAAATGGATGACGCAATCAAAGACGTCACTGAAAATGGGTGTTCAATACGAAAAACAGCAAGCAAATACCGAATACCAAAATCAAGCCTTGCAGATCGGATATCAAGGGGAAGATGCATGAATTGTAAGATCAAAGTTTCCTTTGAATTTAGAATTACTATTATTTAAGCCAGTTTGCAGAGTGGCTGATCTTGACACGATCTTGCGTGCGCCAACAATCCCGCATCTCAGGTGCGGGTGCGCTAAAATCGTACAAAAATCGTAAGGTGCGCCACTACACTATAGGACAAACATAAAAACTTCAAAATCTGAAGGGGCGCCGAGGTGCGCTTTCTTAGGCATTTTAGAATTATCTTGGGTGCGCCATTGCCATACTCTGCATTCGGGTATTTACGGTGCCATTTTCAGCATAGTTTCATCTACAGATATAAACGAAGACAGTTTCAATGGATTTCATTTCATTTCCCTTTTTCAATTATTTATACACGGTGGCCCCGTCAATCCAAGACTGCTTTCCAGGGGGCCGTGTCTAAAACTTACAAAATCAATAATACCTAACTGTAATAACTTGAGTGTAAGAGTATCTAAAACCATGAATAACCATTGCACGTGCTAATATCCTCGGGGAGGGGGGTAAGTTAACACATGTGTAGTAGTAACGGGGGTTTGCCAGTTTTAGGGGTACATTTTTTAAGAGAAAACACGGAATTACGGGTATACATTTTCGCAAAGTTATGTGGGAATTTAACTAAAATTGTGTATTTCTCAGAAGGGAGAGGCTAATCTCCTCAATTAGAAATGTCAAGAAATCTGGACTGTTTGGTATCTTTAGCATAATGATCGAGGAATCATATCATATTTTGATGTATCTTTTACAGCCGCTGGAAGGCTACTGGAAGAGCTAAAACCTTTGGCCAAATCTCCAAAAGACGTTCTGACACTGAAAAAATTTGAGGATGGCAAAATTTCGCCGAAAGTTGTGGCGCATCGTTTTGGAATATCGTTCACGCGTTTACAGCAACTGGGGTCCAGCAAAGGGATTGCAAGCTCACCAAAAATAGGAGAAGTGAAGACAGACGCATTACGAGATGTTACTGTTACTGAAAATGCGCCTACGTCTCGTTTGATCAATGATTTACGACAAGTCGCCGATACAAAAGTCCGAAGGGAGAGAATGCGATGGAAACGTAACAACCTAGAACAGGCCATAACTGCAGTTAAAGAAGGTCGCCTATCATTACGAGGCTCTTCCAAGATGTTTGGTATACCCAAATCGACGCTTGGTGATGTAATGAGAGGAAAGAGTTCTGTATGCACGAGGCTGGGAGCAAAACAGATTTTAAGCGAAGTTGAAGAGGCTTCGATAGCTGGTTGGCTAGTCACGATGGCAAAAGCGGGGAGACATGTCAAAGTGAAGGAAGTGCTGGAAACGGTTAAGGCGATTCTTGATAAAAGTGGTCGAACAGTGCCTCGTTTCAAAGACAATCTACCAAAAGACAGTTGGTGGTCTGGGTTTTTGGCGCGCCACAAAGAGGTTGCAGAAATCAGGAAGCAGTCAAGAGTCGAAGGAAGTGACACTGCGAAGAACTGCGGAGGTTTGTGAGTTAAAACATTAATGGTTAACGAAAGTCTTTTTACGCTTGGGGTCTTGCAGAAGTTTTGCAAGGTCTATTATGATTGGCTCAATTCGATTTATCTGATTTGCATAACAATTGGAACTATTTTGTTTAAAACCAAATTTGCCAGAATTGTGCAAGAAAAGTGGTCTTTATCTTTTAGACAACAAAGAGAATACCGATCCAAGCCCTACTGACCAATAGTATGCTTGCATTCCTTCAAAACCTGAACTGACCAATCAACGATGTTCTTGTAAAACTTCCGCAATACTGTACGCTTGTGGCAACTTCAGGGCTGGTAGCAACGGGGCTTGTTTATGCACAAAACAAACCTTACTAACTTACTTACCGATAACTAAAGAACTGCAGATTTTCAAAACCTGCATTCAGGAATGTGGCCGGGAGTAATAAAGTGGGTAGCCAAGCCAGTTTTGGCAGTTTCACGTAAAAAATAGTTCTGTCTCTATTGACCGATTGAGTACGTTGTAATGTCTGTAAAATAAAAGATTGAGATGGTTTTGGGAACGGCGCAATTGCGTTTTGCTGTTGTTTGTGCACAAAACTGTTGGTAAAGCAACAGTAATGTTTTTTCGTCTTTCAAAGTGGGGAACGATGGCTTCAATGGCTCCCCCCTGACTACGTCCCTGTCTGCATGATAGAAACCTGCTTTATTCCAACTGCACCTTGAAAAAAACACGTTCGCATGTTACGTCAGTGGCCAAAGGGGGTTGGGGTGCGAAAAATCTGACAAAAGCTGCCATGGAGGGAGGTTAGGTCATGAACTTACGTCAGCATATGTCAAAAGTTTGCTTTACGAAACTATAAACTAGATGAAAGGGCTGCTAATAGTAATTTCGTTCTTACACCCTTTTTCGTTTTGCTGGATTACCATCCATCTATAAATAATTGCATTCAGCTTTCGTTTTTCTTTTAAACTCTATGCTGTTGCTTAAAAGGAGGAACTGGAGTGACAAAATATCCTTCGAAGTTAGAACTGATGTTTTTTACAAGTACTTAACGACATAGAACTTAACGTTCTAATCTACGTTACAGGTGAGGGGGTAAGGAAACTATGAAGAGCTGACATAGGGAGGGGGTTCAAAAGTCCTAAAAACCTGCTTACATAATCTGAAAAAACAACCCTCAAGCTTATGTTAGATTTGTTTGTTACTTAGGTTTATGTCATCTATTTCCAGGTGGTGATAGTGCAGTCAAAGCAGAAGTAGTGAAATACGCAGATAATATTGCTGCACCTTTGAACAAGATGTATTCTGGCTCGTGTGATAACGAAAAATGCTTGCCACTTGCTATTCAAGATACAAACCATGACGATGAAGACGCTCTCTGCTCGATATGTGGCACCGCGAATGCTGATGAAAATGAGGAGGAGCTTTGGATAAGCTGCGGTGTGATGAACAGTGAAGGGACATTGAACGATGGCTGCGGAGGCTGGTCGCATTTGAACTGCACAAATTTGGGCGAAAGACGCCTGAGTGCGGAGGAGCTTAAAAATATATCGTGGTATTGTCCACAGTGTACAGGGGTGCAGTTCGGGGATGAGAATTGACTTGTACAGTATGCAATTAGATAGCCGATATTAGAATAGTATACGCTTTTATAAGAAACTTGTTTATAAGAAACTAGTACTCAGCGCCTCAAAATGTTAAGAAATTTAAGTACTGATTTTCTCCAACCAATAAGAAACTGGTTTGTAAGAAAGTAGAACTCGGCTCCTCAAAATGCTAAGAAATTTCAGTACTGAGTTTCTCCAACCTAAGAAAGTATACGCTTTTCTCTAATAAGAAACTGCTTTATAAGAAAGTAGAACTCGGTTCCTTCAAATGTTAAGAAAGTTCAGTACTGAGTTTCTCCAACCTAAGAAAGTATACGCTTTTCTCTAATAAGAAACTGGTTTGTAAGAAAGTAGAACTCGGCTCCTTCAAATGTTAAGAAAGTTCAGTACTGAGTTACTCCAACCTGAGTAAGTAAAGTAAAAAAGTTTACAAGCTTTTTGCTTGATTTGAATTTGAAAATTTAGTTCATATCAAGGTCTTGTGGCCCATGGTTTTTACGAATGATCCATTTACCGGCTTCCGAAATACAGAGATCTGGGTTGGCTGAACAGCTTGTGGCTCTGATTATGGTCTCCAAGCACTTACCCCTCCGTTCATAGGTTCATTAAAATGCGCCTTCGCAGAAGCACTCGTCCAAACCATGGAACTTCTTTCGCAAATCAATAAGCTGGGGGCTAAATAATGGCAGGACCAATTTTACCCACACTTGCTTTGGAAGAAGTTTTCCAGATTATAGATAATCGAGAAAATCGAATATCGAGGATATGAAATATTTATCTAAATTGTGATTTAATGAATATGATTGAAGGTAAAATAGGTAATATCACTACAATCATATAATCAATTTTGCCCAATTGCCATTTTCTATTTATTGCCTTATTTGATGAATAGTGACCAACCCCCGGGCCTATTCAGTTTATAAACAGTGGCGGTTTTAGCGACAGCGGGGCCCGGTACGAAAACTGTTTCAACATTTTTTGTTGGCCAAAATTATTCTTCAAGTTCGTTTTTGCTTAACTTGTCATGCCTCAAAATCTTGCCTTTTGTTTTCCAAATAAAAGCGACTTGTTTAGTATCTTTTACAGAATTCTTTTATCTAGCTGCCCGGGAGATTTTTTGCCACCACGCCCTTTAGATTCTCGAAAAAGAGGGCAACACCCTTTTCAAGTGTATTTTGTGCGAGATAAACTTTTCATGTAATATTTTAAGAGCGAGAGGAAACTTTTCAAAAGTGGGGGTCCGGACCCCTGTCCCCTCCGTGGGTACGCCACTGCTAAGGTCCCCCAGTTCCTATGCCACTGTCTATGGCTGCAACCGGCCATATGCGGTTATGCATAGCGAACGCTGGAAAGTGTGTAGTAGGTAGAGTAGCCGGCTAGAAACCATGCCTGTTGTTGAAAACGTTCGAGTCCATTCCTCAACGTGTTGAGGTCACGTGATCGGATGGTCGGGGGGTTCATATGATTATATCAGGAGTTGTGTTTAGTTGCTTGTAAACGCTAGACGTTGCTTCTTTTTTATAATCAGAATTATGCTTCGTTAAAGAGTGTGTCTTTCTCCATATTCCTGCCCTAACATTACAACAACTGTCAACTTTGAGCAGTTCTAATTCCAAATTCTAAACACTTCTTCTACGAGTATTTTTATTTGCCCTCCCAGCTTTTTTGGCTACTATTTAGATTACAGGCATTTCATGATATACTTTCTATGTTTTCCTTGTATTTTTAGCTGAAAATGATATCTATACCCGAGGCATTTCCTATTTTATGATCAAATTTAAGCGAATTAGTCTAGCCCCCCCCCCCTAGATGATAATATTATGGTTTTTTAGGAAAATCACATAGCTTTTTTGAAAAATTGTTCTTTTTATTCAGGGCCGCCGAGGGATTTTCGATGCTAAGGGCCAAAACTGCAAAAGGACCCCCCGTGCTTGTGGTGAGTAGAAGGGGCAGAAAGCAAGGGAATCTGGGGTACTGAATCTGGGTTTATGTTTAGAACCTTGTAGGCTACTCTTTGTGGGAGGCTCCTTTAGTACACCTAAATAGAACAAAAATGGTGATATTAGTTAATGAGGCCTTTGGACCCTGAAACCCTGGGGTGAATTGGTGGCCCTGGGGTGGCCCTGGGGTGGCCCTTTATCTTGCACATTTTTATGTTCTCTCTGCTAAGGTTACCTGGTTACAATTTGGCCCCCTTCACAACGTTTGGCTACTGCTGACCAGTTGGTTCTGGCAACCCAGGGCTAGCACGTGATTCGCTACAAGGAAGTTTTGATACGCAAACTCAGAACTGCGTGAGATGAGTCATAAATCAGAATGGTCTCAACATCGAGAAGGTTCAGAGTTTTAGATGGAAAATAACTGAAAACTAGTTGAACTATCTTGTAGTGTACGCAATACTGTGAAATGGGTTCGTTTCAGATTTTAAAAGGACTTACAGTGTTGTCAGTCTTTGTGATCATTTATCTGCTTAGGCCCATGTCATGCCGAAGGACTGCGGTGACGTCGAGGAAGGATTTTGCGCAATTTGATCACAATATTGCTGTTAAATGCCACAGAAAGTGCCTCTTATTGCGATTACAACATAAATATACGGTGAGTTATATCTGTAGGAATGTTGTAAACGTCGTTGATAAGTCTTTTGTTTTTATTTTAGTCATTTTAATTATCAATCTGTTGCTCACAAAATAGAATTGCGTTGGCCGGGGGGAAGATCAGTTGTTGCAAGATTTTGTCTTTCATGCTTGTGTCGCCATGCAAAACAAACAACATGCTTTTGAAGTTTTGCTTTAGACAACATTTTCAGGGTTGGAAAAACATTTCAAAATTGCAACCCATGCCATTTCACAACGAAATTAAAGTTCCCTTTTAAATGGTTACATTTCCGGGTAGTTTTGCCCTAACGTCAGCGAAATTTGATTTAAAAACTCAGGTGCAAAAAAATTAAATGGATATGTTCAAATTAAGTCTGAATTTCTCATATTTTGACAGAGTATTTAATTTTCAATTTTTCATGGCCTCTGCTGGACTGGAAAGCTTTATCCCAACAGAATGCCAACAAATCACTCTAAGAAACCACTGGTTTCCTGTAGAGTCGAACTTCATTAAGTTCAAAAAAGTTCAATGAACTAAGTTCCTATTATTGCCGTATTCCTGTTTCCGAAAAATTTGGTAGTTTAGCAATGAAGTCAGGCGTCTCTATTGATATCAAAACTCTCCTCCCGCTGATTACAAAAATGGTTTCATATCTCGCCTGTCGCTTGTTTCGAAAGCATTTCGCATCAACTTTTCAATTTTATCTAATCGAAAGCATTTCCAGAATGCTTTTAAACAGTACTTCAGCTTGAATTAAGGCGATTTATAATCGATTTAATTGATTAAAAGCAACACGATTAAGATGGTGCTATTTCTGAGAAAACACCATGTTTTCAAAGAAACCATTCTGAGTGTTGTTGACACTCGTGAACAAAAGTATCTTAAAAATAACATCCGTAGTATTTTTCCTTTTGGAAGCATGGCTAAAAGATGTTTGGGAAACGTTTGGACAAACTATGGGGCTGGAGAGCGAACCATTAACATCCCACACCCAAACGTTACTTGCAAGAGTTATGGTAACAAGTTCGGGCATATCAATTTACACACCCAGAGATGTTAGGCCCTAGTTCTTTTTCTTAGAAGATGTAAGATGCTTCTACTGTAGACGCAGCCTGGTGGGGGATTAGATTGTTTTTCTTGCCCGCTGAATATACCGCGTGTGGGCAATAGTTTTTGCATAACAAGATCAAAGATTTCATGAATCACTTTCCCTTTGCCAAAAACTATAAATCAACACAACCATGCAAAACGTGAGTTAGAATAATACAAGATGCTACATTTGTCACAGAGTAAAGTAACTCCATATTTGCACAATTCTCCTCAATCTTTACAAAAAATCAACCAAGCTACTAATTACAACACCCTTATTTATTGTTTTGAGATTTATCAGAAATTAGGTACAACTTAGTAACAAGCTGTCCTAAAAAATAATTGTGGGGCAAAGATGCATACACTTTCCAATAATATATTAACAATTTTAAAGAGGAATTGATTTTGAACTGGTATTTTTTAGGCATTTTAAATGCAATAACATTGCTATTTAGAAAACATATATCTTTCAACTTCTGTTTCTGTCATTAAGACAATACCTGTTGCAATAACTCCCAATGTTGTCTTGTACATAGTTTAACATATACATTGCCTGCACCTCAAATTAAATCATCAAAGTTAACAACAATTTTAGAACAAATTCGCAACAATTTTAGAAAACTGTAGAAAGCTAAACCTCAGATATAATGGTTCTATAACAAAACAGAATTTACAGTACACAGTGGTGCAAATAAATATCTTCTATTTAGTATGAATACCTAAAGAATTTCTCCTTTTATTTTGCTATTGATTTGGGCAAAGGGCCTCTATAGAATTGAGGCAGCTGCCCTTAATTCTCCATTGGTGGAGTCACAGAGTTGTATGAGGGTGATAATCCCCCCACTTTTCTGAAAATATGGTAATGTAGATTCATTAAAAATTTGGAGTAGGGGTATAGGCACTTATTAAGTCTTGTTTTTTAGTCACATACTGTCTTCCAAATTGTTAAAAAAAAGATTTGACCTTTCTAAACTTTACTTACACAGTATCATCGTGATCAAAGGGCATGGCCTGACCCCCATCATTACCCTACCCCCTCCCCCCCTCCCCCACTCACCTCTCACCTCTCACTCCCCCTGTCACCCCTCTCCCCCACTCACCTTGCCCCACCCCACTTTGTGGAGTCTGGTGCCACTGCTGTCCTGCCCTCAGAAGATAAGCCTAATTATTCTATTTTCCAATTTTTTTTTATCTATTTTCTGTCTTGCCCACTTTCCTTGGAGTGTAGCAGGCATACCTGGCTTTGCCCAATTTGCGAAAATTTTCCACCTCAAAATTCGTGCGACCAACTAGCGCCATATAAAATGAAGTGTAGTCACAAATAATTAATCTTAAATTGCTGTGAATAGCATAACCTAATCAATGTTTAAAATTGTGCAAGTGAATTGAGTGGCCTTATTACGTTTCCAAGCCTCTATTAGTAATTCGTTTACTTGCGTTTCAAGTTTGGCCCATAAAATGACGTAATTTGCGTAACTTGATTATTCTCGCAATTAACTGCACAATCCAGCCACCAGCTGATGCAAATTTTGTCGCCGCTCGGCAAATAAAGTAATAGATTTAATGATGCAAAATCTTGGAAAATATACTCACTGAAGGCTGTGTTTGGGAAACTACCTGTCAAAGGCTGTTACATACTCGCAGCGGACCTGTTCTGCATGCCGAACTTTTACAACCAAATATACAGTTCTCCATCTTTATGAGTAGCGAAAATAATATGGCTGTTCCTCACTTATCTAATTTTATTATCAATGGTAACAAACTAAGAGAATCAAATAGAATTCTGACGTAGGCATAACAGACTTCATAAATCCTTTTTACTTCTCTTTTTTTCCTTTCTTCCTTAATTGGTTGTTGTCTTTGAAGTAATCTTTAGTCTAGGTCAGTCACGGTCCTATGGTCACTAGCTGGAGGAAGGTACACGAAAACAATAGAAACTGCCATAACACACCCAATCCTTACCTATTTCCTATTATCTTGCAAGGAAGGTTCGCCTTACGGCATGTTTTTGTCCGGAAAGGGTTAACAACTTTGCTTGACTATAGCTGTGTTTTCAATCTTTTGTCCTTCGGCACAGGGAAGGTTTCGTCGACAAATGCTGAATTTCGTTTTGTTTGTCTGTCGGCGCACTCCCCCCCCCCCCTACCACCACAGACATTGCACCTAGAATTTTTTAATCAATTTCCTTTTGATTTTAAAATTTTGATTAACTTTCATTGCGAATTAATAAATACCGTTTCATTATATTTTAGCATCCTTATCAAAAAGATTGCTTCAACTTCTGCGTTAATCGAGAAATTGAGAAAGGTTTGTGCTCGTCAAAATCCCATTTACAATCCTTGGAATTAACTGGTTTATAAGAAAGTTTCGGATGAAAAGAGCATTCTTTTGTCTTCTAAACTATGTATCATTGTACGAAAAAAATTGTGAAATTCTCTTGCCTTTTACAGAAACTCGTCTTGGAAGTGTGCCCGGGAGAACTTATGTCGTCATCGACTCTAATGGTAAGTATTCCAATGCATTTTGCCAAAATGATGGTTTGATTTGGTAAATCAACTATTTTAAGGGTTACTGTAAGTAGGGGTATCATTATCTGTTGTGTTCAAGGGGGAGCAAATCTTAAAAAGTAGAAGGAGAATTATCACTTGTTACTTCAACTATTTTTTAAATCTATTTATTGCAGAAAAATTACCCAAGAATCTTGTTTTGCCGTCGAGAATGCCACATCTACCCAAGGAATTATATGACAAAGTGAATCCGAGACTATGGCCAGTTGGAGGTTAGTTTTTTGTTTTTTTCCAGGCACCTAAGTTTTAAATGAAAAGGGATCGTTAGAAAAAGCCTAACGGAAGAAAGAATATTTTTAAGGGCCTGTCATGCTTGAGCTGTTAGCCTCTCTTACGCACTGTTAGCTTCGTTACGTAATGTTTTCACGAGAAGCCCCCCCCACCCCATGGAGAGATACGGTGACCACACATTGATTAGGATGAAGTCTAAAGTTAATAGTTATTTAAAAATGACGAATTTTAAATGCAACGAAGCTCTAAGGTCCCACTATATTGTTTGTTTTATCCGACAAGATTGGAGATTTTCTATCTTTGTGAAAGATTTGAGTAACGATTACAGTTTGATAGTTATGAAACGAAGTGTATAGCTTCTCCCTTTCCCATTTCCTGCATTTCTATGGTTACAAATAGCCTTCTGAAGGATTGCATATCTGTAGTTTGTCAGTTAGACGAAAGCAAATAAGAAATTATAGGAATGATACCGATTTCTGACGCTTGAATTTTCCGATTAAGGGTGAGGGGGGCTACCTTGGTCCAGCCCCCCCCCCAAAAAAAAACTTCGACAATTTGTGCAACTGAGAAAAAGCCAGTGCATTTATGTGGTTCAGACCACCTCATGTAAACCGGCCATCAATCATGTCATCCCTGGAGGGACCAAATGGTCCTTGGATCTTCTGTGATATTTGGTTACTGCTCAGGAGGAGAGGCTAATGCTATAGCTTGATTCATTTTGAGTTCAACATTTGTGAGGCTCCTTTTATCCAAAATAATCAATCATAGTACCCCCTTGCAATCTAACCAAACGCATTAGTTGCTACTGTACAATAGTGTCATCACCGGAGGTGACAGGGTTCACGGGGTTGTGTTCTAATGTTATTTGTATCGAGTCATGTTCGTAATGGTGATCGATCGCATTTCAGACTGTGACGCGTTCAACAGTTTTGCAAATATTGACATGACCATGAAACATGCCGTTCTTCCTGAACACGTGACAGTCACGTGCGTAAACAAGAACAAGTTATTGGTTACTTGGAAGCAGCCAGAAAGTAAGTAAATTGAATTAAATCATACTCTTTCGAGTCTTTTGTTGGGTTGAAACAAAATACCTGTTTTTCATGTCTCTTCGGTTTAACCCAATTCATTCTTTCATTAATTAATTAATTCATTCATTCATTCATTCATTCATTCATTCATTCATTTATTCATTCATTCAATATTTCATTCATTATTTCATTTATTAAGTCATTCATTCATTCATTAATTCATTCATTAAGACATTCATAAAGTAATTAATTAATTTGATAATTCATTCATTCACTCATTTATTCACTCATATATTCATTCATTTATTCAATATTTCATTCTTTATTTCATTTATTAAGTCATTCATTCATTCATTAAGACATTCATAAAGTCATTAATAAATTAGATAATTCATTCATTCATTCATTTATTCATTCATATATTCATTCATTCATTCATTCATTCAATATTTCATCATTATTTTTTCATTTATTAAGTCATTCATTCATTCATTAATACATTCATTAAGACATTCATAAAGTCATTAGTTAATTAGATAATTCATTCATTCACTCATTTATTCATTCATATTTTCATTCATTCATTCATTAATTCAATCATTCATTCGTTAATTCAATCATTCATTCATTCAATCATTCATTAATTCATTCATAAAGACATTCATAAAGTCATTAGTTAATTAGATAATTCATTCATTCACTCATTCATTCATTCATTCATTCATTCATTCATTCATTCATTCATAAAGACATTCATAACGTCATTAGTTAATTAGATAATTCATTCATTCACACATTCATTCATTCATTCATTCAATCATTCGTTCATTCAATCATTCAGTAATTCATTATTTCATACCTTCGTTCAGTGGGCCATTGGTTGTTCCTTCTGTTCATTCATTCAAATAGATATTATTTATATAAATAATCTATATCTTATATTCTTGGATTGGTTTGTTGATGAAAAAAAATTATACTTATGCATTTATTTCTCCTTTATTCATTTCTTCGCTATTTGACTAATTATTATGCTTGTGTCATCAGAGCTTCGCAACTGTTCAGGGTATCAAGTCAATTATCGTTTGGGACAAAATTTTGGATCTGGTAGATTGCATTGCTATGAAGTTGCGGAGGTAATTCCATTAGTTTACTTTTTTTTAAGATACAGATGGATGTATTATAATCTCTAAACTAACCATACCTTATCTAATCTGATGAAATCTTAGCTTATCTAATCTAATCTGATCTTATCTAATCTAATCTTATCTTATCTAATTTAATCTAATCTTATCTAATCTAGTTAAATCCAAGGTAATCCAATCTAATCTAATCTTATCTAATCTAATCTGATCTAATCTAATCTAATCTAATCTTATCTAATTTAATCTAATCTTATCTAATCTTATCTAATCTAGTTAAATCCAAGGTAATCCAATCTAATCCAAAGTAATCTATTCTAATTTTGTGAAAAGATGCTTACGCTTACCAAAAACATATTGATATGAACTATTATTTGTTTGGATGTAGATTTGATCAATGATCATGTTTATGCTAACCATTTCTAATCTAACTGATTCAATCTAAACTAATCTTATCTGATCTAAACTAATCTAAGTGAAACAAATCTAAGCGAATCTTATGTAGTGTAATCCAAGGTAGTTCAATCTAATCCAAACTAATCTCTTCTACTTTTGGACAAAGATGCATACGTTTTCCACAGACATATTGATATGAGCTGTTATTTTCTTGTTGGTTGGTTGGTTGCAGGTTGGCAGACTCGCAATCGCATTTGATTTCAATTTTTTTTTCAAATTTTAAAGATATTCTGTTTGTCATACCTTGTAGAATAAGCGAGCTATGTTAATTGACCAAAGCAAAGGATTTCAAGGCCAACAAGAGATTTTTCTCGCGGTAAGTTAAGATTTCATGTATCTGTAGATTAAAACAGACTAAGATAGGATTTTGCAACTTTTTGCTGCTCCCTACAACATTTTAAAGCACTCTTAAGCACTTTTTGAAAAATTTTGCACCACTGTTCCACTCTCTATGTCCTGGGTAAGACAATAAACTGCACCCTGGGGTCCCCTTGAGCAAGGATAGCACCCTATTAGCTCCCCGTGCCAGGGTTACGATGAAGCTGTCGGCAGCAGGGCAGTGGATGTCTGGTGAAAACACATTCGGTTCTACTGATTACTGGTTTCACAGACAAAATGCCTGGCGTATTGCAGTGCAACTGTTCCAAAGCGGGGGAGATAACCCCTCCTATTTAGCTGGAGACTGCGAGTTGAGGAGCTTGGGGGATTCCACTCAACTTTTCTTTTCTCCTGACAAACCTCGACACCAATGATTATGGTGGATAGGTTCACGGCCACTCAATTATGAGTCTACCGTTATCGATGATGATGTTCCATTCGCTGCAACTTTTTACGACGCATCGCAACTGTTAGCAGCATCTTGCAGCTCTCAACAGCACTTTACAACATATTGCGAATCTCTACAACACTTAAGCATTCTAAACACTCTCTGAAAACATTTGGAGCCACTGTGCAATAATCAGCAACCTTTTGCAACACATTGCGGCGTTTAACAGCTTCTTGCAACTCCTAGCAGCACTTTGCAACATTTTGCTGCTTTCTGCGACATTTTTTAACATTCCAAAGCACTCTTTGAAGAACATTTTGAACCATTGTAGAGCAATCTGCAACTTTTTACAAGACCTTGCAACTGCCGGACGTATTTTGTAATATTGTGTAGTTGTGTTAAGTACTGCAGCACTTTCCAAAACTCAGTATCACGTTGTTCAATATTCTACAAAACTTTGGCTAGATTGTGCAGCATCATGCAACACTTGGAACACAGAGCTGATTTTACAACGAAATTTGGTTTAATGTGCAATTACGAAGGAGCGAAACTCACAAAATGTTTAGATCAAAGATGCTGAATTCCTTTGACTTCTCATTGTTATATAGAGAGTGTAGTTTCACCAATAACTTTTGAAATCCATTTCATATTTTACGTGTCCCGCTCTTAGTTTTTACTCGATTTCCACTTCTTTG
>OZ025198.1:5986813-6054313 GCA_964019065.1 Catostylus mosaicus
TAATCAATCATTCAATCAATTTATTGACAACAATTTTTGCCCATAGCCTTGCATTTTTCTTACTCGTAGCTTTTCACTCACAATCTTCGCCTGTTAAATTCTATATTTTCTTGTATTTCAGATTACTTAAAGGCTCCGTTTACTCATTTTCAAGTAATATATTCAATTACTCCCGACAACATCATTCCGAATCCAAGACGACTGGGCTGCCATCAGGTTCCCAAGGTAAATTTATGATCTCAGTGCACGCGAATAGATTTCTTTTTATCTCTTTTTTTGGAATTACAACAGTTAATTTCACCCGGCGTGGCCACTCATGGTTAAAAATGTAAGCATGCTTGTCCAGGAATGTTCTGGAGGTACCCTTTTCTCTGAGATTATAAGTATAAAGAAGACCCTTTTCTCTGATATTTTTGGTACTGAACAACCCTTTTTTCTGTGAAGTAACCATTTATCTGGTTAATGCTGCAGCATTTCAAGGCAGCCCTTTTGCCAGATTTCCAGAAGTATTGAAAAATTCCCCCCTATTTTCTGGTTTCTCTGTCCTTGGATTGTGAAGTAATTTGACCCCTTTCTCAGAGATTTCCATGACAAGCATGTGAACACTTTTACCTGGGATTGACCACGCCGGGTATTTTCTCTCCATCTGCAACACGAGGCAATGTAAAGATTGCAAAAAGCCTTGCATTATACAGCTGCGAATTCTGAAATGACACATTGCTAAATTTTTTATATATCGACACTATATCGTTTCAAAACAACTTAAAACGCATCTAAAGAGTTAGAACTGAAAACACAACTCCTCGGAAGGACAGCGATGCATTCCCCTTTTTCTCCGTTTCCAATTCCTGGTTTCCTGCCTTCAGAAATAGCCTTTTAAAGGAAGAAATTTCCGAGGCTTTTAATGAGAAGAACGTAAATTAAAAATTGTATGCATGTTAAAAGTTCGACCCCAAAACACAATTCCCTGGGAGCAGAATTCACGATGTTCAATTGCATGAAAGCAATTTTTGCGACTGTAGGGCGTGGCGATAGGGTGTGGTCGGCATAAGGGCGTGCCCTATGCGTCGATTTTGTAAAGAAAGGGAATTTTCTTCGCATTAGTTACTTTTCTTGCCAATAAACTTCTTTGTTGTAATCTTGAACGTGTTTTATTGAATATACATCGTGAAGATACTGTACATTTGACTGCGCATGCCGTCTGTGCATAACAATATGGCGTCAACGGATGAGGACCGGAAGGTGGAAACATGTTTTATAACTTTTAATTGACAAAACAAGAATTTGAACAAAATTTCAACATTTGCCGGCGAATCCTTTGTTGTGCCGACGGACTGAATTTTAAGGAGGGGGTACAGCGCCCCTACACACCCTTCAGTGAGATACTGCCCGGCCTTTATCATATTTTGTTCCTAAAGAGATTTTATAAAGCTCTTTATTGGTTATCACTACGTTACAATGAATCGTGTCATTAAAATTATTGCTTTTTCGCAAATGAGAATTGTAGCTTGATTCGAGCACTGAATTTAATGGATTTCTTAGAATGTTTCATTTTGTGACACTGCAAGGTTTGACTTTTGAAATTATGGAATTTGTAGGGAGTAAGAGGTACTTGAAATAAGAAGTTTTGTTCGACGTTGAAGTAAGTAATTTGAAGATTCATAGCGATCCCTCATGATAGAGGACCCTCATGAAAAGCACTCACGAGTGACTGAGGCCTTCCTCTGTAAATATTTGTTTTATTGATCTATTTTGACTTTTCGCTAGAAGAAATTCTTTTTTGTTCTTGCAGACTATTTTGTCATACACAGTAGAAAACGTAGATGCTACGGATACCATTAATGTCCTGGTAAGTCTTTTGTGCCCGAAAGGTTTAATATTTGCAGTGAATCGACCTTTTTCCTCTTTACAGAATAACAAACAGAAGGGGGGCTTTAGAATTTCACGGGTTTGGCCACATTTTGCCTTCGGATTTTCGGGTTCTCCTTAAAAATTAATGACTATAGCCGCCAGATACAACTACTGCGATTCCATTAGTAAGAGAAAAGAATAGAGAAAGCCGGATATGCTGCACTTCTTAACGATCAAAACTGTTTTTTTTTATTTCCATCCAGGGATGCTCACCAGGGGAGGGGGGGGTATCAGGTACTAAAATGTTTTATAATGCTAAAAATACCAGTGGCCCTGCGAATCACAGGAAGGTTACGTCATGGATCACTGTGAAGGAGCACGTGCATTTGACGTCACATGCCACTGCGAGGGAGCACGTGAAAAATTGCGCAGAAATGACGTCATTGGCCACTGCACGTGACCTTTGGCTTTGCTTCAAAAGGTGAACAAAGCAGAACAAAATTAAAAAAATTTAGAACACATCAGACAAAAAACTCACTTAATTGCTACTTCATTTTCTTACAACCAGTCAGCACCAAATAAAGATACAATAAAAGTCGATTCAGCTTTGCCATCTCCACCCTCATTCCCACCCCCAACCCCACCATAGGGAAAGGCCTGTCACATCCATCTTTCATTTTTTATTATAGTTTTAGCATTTTTGCATTAAAACGGAATCAAATCATTTTTGTATTTTTATTTGAAGGTGGTGCCATACCCAACATATAGCAACCTCAAGGAAAATATGGAGAGATTCACTCCTTGTTTGACAACAAACCCCCCAACAACCCGTAAGTCAGAATAGATTTTATAAGAACAAGAAACAAATTGATACTATTTGATGTTATTATTAATGGCACTGACAATACAGGGGCGGATTTAGGGGGGGGGGGGTTCCTGGTTTCCATTGCCATTTTATTATCATTTTGGATAGTATTTTAAGACACAGAGAGACAAATTGTTGTATTTCTTATGTTTTAATGCAATACAGAAAGAAAATTGTACGATCCTATACAATACAATACAATACAATACAATACAATACAATACAATACAATACATTACAATACAATACAATACATTACAATACAATGCAATTTAGCATATTGCAATTCAATACAATACAATACAATACAATACAATACAATACAATACAATACACTACACAACAATGCAATGCAATGCAATGCAATTTAACATATTGCAATTCAATACAATACAGTACAATACAATACAATACAATACACTACATAACAATGCAATGCAATGCAATTTAACATATTGCAATTCAATACAATACAATACAATACAATACAATACAATACAATACAATACAATAAAATACAATATATAACAATGCAATACACTACATAACAATGCCATGCAATGCAATTTAACATATTGCAATTCAATACAATACAATACAATACAATACAATACAATACAATACAATACACTACATAACAATGCAATGAAATGCAATTTAACATATTGCAATTCAATACAATACAATACAATACAATACAATACAATACAATACAATACAATAAAATACAATATATAACAATGCAATACACTACATAACAATGCAATGCAATGCAATTTAACATATTGCAATTCAATACAATACAAAACAATTCAATACAATACAATACAATACAATTCAATACACTTTTTCATTTATTGATAGGGCCAAGGACAACACAATCTCCAAAGCCTAGTATTCGTATAGAGGTTGTGGTTGGTGCCGTCGTGGCTATTGTCTTTGCACTTGCTATTTTGGCTTTGCTGTACATCTATCATACAAGACGGACCCCGGGATATACGCAGGAGCCTGTGAAGCAAGGTAAAGTGAACTTTCTTTCTAGTTCAGATTTATACATGCATCGGCATTCAATGTTTTATACACCATGCGTGCGGCTAGGCACAACCTTAACAGAAATTTTTCTGAATATCTATAACAAGTCATACCTCATTGGTTGGATGGTGGTTTACAGCCCAATAACGTTTGTATAATACCATAACTTTTGTTTACAATTTTATTCGATTCACTGGTGGCCAAACCATGAAACGTGTTTAAGCGCAATTTTTTTATGGCGAGAGGGGGAAGATGCAGATGGAAGAGAAAAAGTCAAGATTCCTTGCTCCAGCGTTATCCATTCTTGCACCCCCTTGCAATCTGATCAGATGCTTTTAATGTCTTTGTGCCGCTGTGTAAACACCGGGGATGGAAATCTTAATATTTTAAATTAATTTTTCAGAGAAAATCTATGTTTCATACTACCCTGATTCAAAGAGATATCACTCCAGTTTGCTGAATTTGGTTGCAAAACTTCGAAGAATTTACTCCGTGAATTTGATCATGGATTCGTATTGTCAGACCGAAGTATCTGAACTTGGCCTAGCCAGATGGTGTCAAAAACAAATGTCTGGATCGACGCGGATTTTGATGGTGATTTCTGAAGAATATCTCAAGGTATGCAGCTACTTGTTATGCTTTTGGTAGTGGTGGGGTAGGACTAGAGGCATTGTTCTGTCATGCCAGGGAAGAACTAGTAGCAGGCAATGCTCTACCACGGTAGGGCAGGACTTAACCCTTTCGCACCCGGATTTATTTTCAGTTGAAACCCATATTATTCTACGCTTTTCAGGGGGTAGCATTGTCAAATAAAATTGGTCAAAGCGTAAACTATTATAGAAAACTGCCATCAGAATATTTACAATGTTTTGTATTTAACCCCCTGAAAAATCATATTTTCCTTTGTTTGTTATTGGACCATATGGGCCGTCCAGGGGTTAATGTGCTACACCTGAAATGAAAATACGACTCCCTGGGAGAGCATTACCTGATAGAATCTATATTAGTTCTCAGATTTCTCATGCGTTTGCCAAGGTTAACTTTTCAGATTAATGTTCTATATCATATTCAAAGCTAGTTCACTTTACGCCATTCCCACACCATTTGGTGAATAGGATGGCGTACATCTCTGTTTCATTAGCCTTAGGGCGGCCCCAACGACCGTGCAAGCACAATAAATGCTACAACAGGGGCTGACCTGTTAGTAACACCACGCGTTCAACTTCCATATACTCACTCTTCCAAACACCGAGTGCCAAGCAGAGAAGCAGTATGTACAATTTCGTAGTCGCTGCTATGACTCGGGTTTGAACCCTGGTCTCCGGCGTTTGGCGTGATAGACGAGCACTCTACCACTAAGCCACGCACGCAGCACTAAAATAATGTTTAAATAAACGAATATACCTTTCTCTTTAGATCTGCAATGAATGGAAGAATGGATCCGCCGACATGCTGGAATCCAATGATGTTGATGTTAGCCGTGTTTGCAGTGAGCTTCAGTACATTCTAGATCAGATCTTCGAAAGGCGAAAGAATTCATTGCTGACGATTGTATTAGCTGATGTTAACCAGTCTGACCTACCAGACTTCCTTCGAGGCATGAAGACCTTTTCTTGGCCTAAAAGTAGCGACGATGAAAACGCTGTAGTCTGTAACATCTGCGCAAAAGAGGCTACCGTAACAGCATAAGATATTTTGGAATATCACTGTTTTCCCATTAGTTTTATATCCGAAGTTAAAGAAGAGGAAATGTTTTTTGTAGAGAGCTGTGTAATTAGGCCACGAGTAGATAGATGTTCCTGCGTTCGATCGGAGCTACGCTAGAGACAAGTGATCGAAACGTTATTGCATTGGTTTTTTTGCGAAGCGATGTTTTTTCGATTGCGCGTAATTATTGTACCTCAACTCGGGGAATTAGCTCACTTTAGCGCGATGAGCAAATAGGTAAAAGTTACGATGGTGCATTTTTAGGTCTGAATAACTTCGTCGGAATTCGTGATGTTGTTGCTGTGTTGCATACCAAGCTCCCATAAAAGCGCAACAATAAAATTCGTCGTTAATTTTGGCGTTATAGTCCATGTTCTCCCGTGGCCCATAGTCTCAATTGTTTTCGATTTGGCGCACTATACGTCTTAATTAAATTATACCTTGATTGTATTATAGCTCGAACTCGTCTTGACCATTTCATCCACAGAGGGACTTCATGGTCAAACGACCTCCAGCGAGAATCCATTCATAGTTAGGAAAACATTGCGGTCTTACGGTCGCTCGCTAAAGGAAGGTCCACGAAAAAGAAAAGAATTTCTTTTGCCACACCCAAGCCATGCCTATTTCCTTTGGTTTTTGAGGAAGGTTTGCCTTCCAACATGCTTTGTCGGGCGGAAGGTTTAAAATTTTCTGGACTTTGAATTCATTCGTTCATAAAAGGGGTAGACTAATCCCCTAATACTTGGATATACCAGCTTCTAAAAATTCTTAAATATTCTTCACTCAAACATCAATTCTTTTACCCCCTGGGAAAGTGAGCAGGTGCTTCCATGTAACTGTACATCTGTATAATCACAGGGGGTGATAGGGTTAAAGTTAGTGAATGGCAGCAAATAAAATTTCTTTGCAATCGAAAACACCTCTTTCGTAAACCATTGCTCAAAGCTTCAGATATCGGTACAGTAAAATAGCTCAAAGAGCTATATCCTTACGTTGATCACCCATGTCTTTTAGAAAGTATGACTTAGGCGTTTATAATATTATGCACTATCGGGGGGGGGGGCGTTGATTTGCTCCATCGGCCGCTTGGAATTGTAGTTACTAAGGGAGATTCATTAATGTAAAGGCCTACCTTTGTTTAGTAGACACAACAAGACTAACTAAATCAAAGCAACTATTAAAAAGAAATATATGCAAATAAACCAAAATTTTGAGACAGACGTTTACCTAAATGTTTCATAAACTCAGCAGAAAATTATTTTAAGGCCTTTACTTAAAGATTCCCTATTAAATAAGGTGATAATAAACCTACTTTCGGTCACAGGTGCCATAGCGTTGGAGGGAAAAAGCCAGCATAAGGGACAAATCCAGGACTTTGAAGCCCATGGATTAAAACTGCCCAGATACCCCTTTCTCAGAGGTGAAATGGCCCTTCGGTGAAAAAAAATAAAAGCCTTTGGATCTATATTTCAACAAGCTTTTCCTTTAGACCTTTGGCGATGTGTTCTCACGGAAACCACTGTAGGCAGCGCTATAGGGTTCAACTTCTCCCCTTCCTTTGTTTAATAGCGATGTTTCTTAATATATATGTGATTTAATGAATATGATTGTATGGAAAATAGTTAATACGAATACAATTTTACACCAATTTTATCCAATCGTCTCTTTTCTTTTTTATGCCTTATTAAATAAAATAAAGATAGTTTCAAAGGGAAGCTTCCATTTTTTGCTAAATCTTTTTCTTTCTGTGTCCTTTCTATGATATCTGGTGTATGAATTTTAGTTTATCTTTTTTTTTAATTTTTGTTGATTAGCTTAGGTTTTTAGACAGGGCACATTGTAAATCGGTTTATCATTATTTTTATTATTGAATGTATTACCCTGTAAAAATAAATAAAATTTAACTCAAAGGCAAAGGAAAGTTAGCTATGTGCAATCCTGGAACTCAAGGTTATCATAACTAAATTTTAGTGAAGAAGGAGTGATTTTTAGGGTTCGGTTGTAGCAGTTGCCTAACGTAGCAATGTGGGGTCCTTAGTAAAATTAGAGGTTTGGGGCCCCCCATTTTTTTGCAAATCAAGTTTACAGGTTAAGCCCAATATTACCCGTAACTGTATAACTTTTACATGCAATTTTTAAACAATAACTTACATAAACATAACAATAAATAAGAAACGCTTATATCTAAAAATTATTTCACAGAATTTCTTTGGGGCGCCCTAGGGGCCTTATTGTGTGGGGGCCCTTAGTTTTGCGCTTAAAGGTGCACACCGTGTGTTACGCCCCTGGGTTGTAGCAATCGCTGGATTTCTATTCTGGTTACATTTCCACTCCAGGGCCTCCAATGAGACCAAAAAAGTGGGGAGCCATGCTTCGATGCCAAAAATTACCACGGCAAAAAATGATGTGCTGCCTTTTAAAGGCACAGTTCAAAGTTGTCGGAAGCCTTGCACTCTTGTCACACTTGGATATAAATCTTGTTTCTTAGAAATGACATCCCTGACGATTTCACAGAACGCCCTTAGCAGAATTTTGTTTATATAATTTGTTGCTGACCAAAGCATTTATGGTACAAAGCAGTACTTTCAAGAATGCCATTTTTGATAAAATTGAGCATTTAATGCCTTGTTTCACGGCTCAAGCTTTAAAGTTTTCAAATGCAACATTTTCAGGATTTTCCTCACGGGGGGCTTGGTTCCCCGACAAGGGGGCTATATAACCGAAAAGAGGGTATTTTTCTGAGCATAGGAAGACAATTATCCGTTAAAACTTCCCCGACAGGCTTCAGATTTTTCCCAAACGGAGGGCTGACACTCCCCGACAGGGGGGCTAGAGCTTTCTCTGGCACAACCTCTGACCATAGCCTCATCCATACGTCTTCCATACGTCCAAACTTTCAGCAGTGCTTTCCTTGTTCTTTAGCTCCATTCCACTTTTCTTCTAGAGGCTGGCACGTGCTTTGCAAGAAGGAAGTTTTGGTTTGATAAATACGACTGCATGAAATGAGTCACAAACCAGAAAGTTGTCACCGGCGAGCGAGAAGGCCCATAGTTTTGTACTGTGATGAACTAACAACTAAAAACAAGTTGAAATATCTTGTAGTAAAAACAATTCTGCGAAATGGGCTCGTTTTCAATTTTAAAAGGAGTGTTTTCAATCTTTGTGGTCTTTAATCTGCCTAGGCCCATGTCATGCCGAAGGACTGCGGTGACGTCGAGGAAGGATTTTGCGCAATTTGATCACAATATTGCTGTTAAATGCCACAGAAAGTGTCTCTTATTGCGATTACAACATAAATATACGGTGAGTTATATCTGTAAGAATGTTTTCAAATTTTTTTTGAGACAATTAATGTCATTATGTTATTCACCCAATAAAAAGTGGTCTTCAGATTGGGGGTCAGGTATTGTTGTTTTTCATTCAAAAGGGCAGAGTGTTCACAAAAGCTGGTTCAAATTTTCGAAATATGTTACCAAATACATTAAGCTTGATATAATTCACGTTTTTAACTATTTCCACGTGCGTAATATGTGTCAGTATCTTGTTTCTATAGAAATTACAATAAACGACAGGAAATGAAATGAATTGTAATAAAATTTTTTGTATGACCTCTAGCAAATATCGTATTATGTTATTTTTGAAATGGGGAAGAATACTCGGCGAATTATTTGAAGGAAAAGTAACCCACATGTCTGTTTCTTGCAGTTTATTGATGTTTCTCTTAATAGTTTTTTAACTTCTTCGATCTAGTGATTCGCTAGTTCTGTTACGGCTCTTATCTCCCCACCGTCTCCTCCATATGGTAGGTATTTGATTTGAGAAGGAATCGCGATCCTTTTTACTTCAATCTTCACTCTCCACAATAAAAAAAACTTAAACTTTCCCCACCGGAAGTTTTTAACAAAAGTTCTGCAATATTTGCGGAATTTAATCTTTCATTCTGACGTTCATTCAAAATTATCCAAATAGCATGGCTCGCGTCTGCATACGAAACTAAAGTCATAGAAACATGTTTTTGAAGTTTCGCTCCTATAGGCAACACCCCAGGGTTGAAAAAACATTTCTGAATAGCGATTCAGTTTTGAACAAAACTGCAAATCATCAAAGCTAAGGGAGGAAAAGAATGTGACAAAGAAGTAGATTTTATCAGAAAAACTGACTCAGGGTCAGAAGATTTTTCTAGAAGAATTTTCTTTTTGCCTGGTCATGTTGAATTTTTTAAAAAATTTTTTTAATAACATTGATATGTTAAAATTAATTCTGATTTCCTCATCATACTATGCTGTGTTTCCTTTTCCCCAAACATTTGGTTTGTCAGGCGCCCGATGTGGCCACTCCTGGTTAAAAGTGTAAGCATGGTTGCTCAAGAGTGTCCTTGAGGTACCCTTTTCTCTGAGATTTTAAGTATAAAAAAGACCATTTTCTCTGATATGTTTGGTACTGAGCAACCCTTTTCTCTGAGAAATAACCATTTATCTTGTTACTGCTGCAGCATTTTAAAGCACCCCTTTTGCTAGATATCCAGATGTATTAAAAAATACCCCCTTTTTCTGGTTTCTCAGTCCTTGGATTTTGCAGAAATTTTAACCTATCTCTTAAAGATTTCCCTGACAAGCATGTTTACACTTTTATCTGGGAGTGGCCACGCCGGGGTCAGGCGCCAAATTTACCATGAATGCAAGCGTCTGTAAAAAGCAACTTCAAAAATCTCCGCCCGCTGATAACAAAAATGGTTTCATTATTCGCCTGTAGTTGGTTTCAAAACGCATTTCGTTACAACTCTAAAATTTATCTAAGCGAAAACATTTCCAGAATGATTTTAAAAGTACTTCAGCTTGATACAGGGCGATGTCTATTCGACTTAATGGAAAATTGATGTAATCGCGGAATTATGAAATGAGACTGAACTGAACTGAACTGAACTGGTGCTATTCTGAGAAGACGCCTTTTTTCAAAGAGATCACTGAGGGTGTTGTTGACCCTCGCGAACAATAGTTTCTTAGAGCTAAAATCCGGAATAATTTGCTTTATAAAAACATTGCATCGGACAAACAACAAGGTAGAGGTTTGAGCTGTCAACAAACCACACCCGTAGGAAATTTGGCAGAGTTATATCAACACGTATCTATTTACATGATGGAACGTTGGATACATTCCAAGTCTGACAATCAAATGAGGCGCAGTTCTCTTGTTTATGGGATTCAAGGATGCCTGCAGCAAAGGGGCAGCTGGAGGATGGAATTGTCTTCTATTCCCCAGTCTGCAGAGCGTGGCAACTGCACGCAGAAGAAAATTCGCAGCAGATCGAAGTGCACATGCACGCTCGCACCCCAAAAATTAAGCCATGCACATGCACGCATGCATTGTTTGCGTATAGGCTCAATATAGGTTCACCTGGAGTTTCATACTACTTAAAGTGGCTTGGTGCACCTGGGAGAATCAGATGTGCCCGCTGTGCACCCCACATTGTTTACCTTGCACGCGCGAGATCTCGGCGAGTTCTGCCATGCTCCGCAGACTGGTTCATTCCCAATGAATATATTCTGTCTAGGCACATTTTTTACTTGCATCAGAACATGGTCTCTTTTCGTGCTTCGTTTTCCTTTTGCCAAAAATCTTAAAATAATTTTTCCCACGGGGGGGCTGACACTCCTCGACAGGGGACTACAGCCCCCTCTGCCCCACCCCCTCTGGCGCCCCCTCTGGCGCCACCCCTGTAGAGGCTTATGGTTTTAGCTTAGTTTGCATAAGAATGCTCCACAGCTACCTTACTTCCCGTAAACAGCAAGTTAGAATCGAGTCTAGTTATAGTTCGTGGCTCGATATCACATCTGTTGTACCGCAAGGTTCAATACTTGGCCCTCTGTTATTTAATATTTACTTTGGTGAAGAATCAGAAATGTTTAACTTTGCTGACGATAACAGCTTGTTTGTATGTGACCAGAAACTTGAACGAGTGATAGCTAGTTTGGGAATCGAGATACCCAGTACACGCTTTTTGGTTTATAAGAAACCTTCTTATTTGTAGACCTCAAATCATCAAATTGTAATACCAGAAGTTCCTCAATTGTTCTTTAATTTGAAAAAAGCGGAATTACTCAGTGAAGCACTTGACACAAGAATAGCAACGAATCTATGCAAGTATTGGTTGCAAATGAATGGAACCGTCTTTTTAGTTCTTGATGCTTCCAGTTATGAAAATGTATCAAATCGATATTCCTGAGGTATTTCGTTTTTAGTAGTACAAGTTCTTTAAATATTTCGGCCTTCTAGGTTTCTTATTCAGTGGTTCCTTTAAAGTAACATGATGGCTGCAAACCGATCGAAACTAATGTTTATGGGTTGAAATCAAGACAGAACATTTTGTTTGGAAATCGTTCAGAAAATGATCTCATCCACTAACCAATTTAAACTGCTAGGGATAACGAATGACGCAAAATTGATATTTGATACGCAAGTACAGCTGTTGCACGTCAAAGCCAACAGGAGCGTCAGTGTTGTTTTTCAGGTTGCAAGATACCAGTGGCGTCACGCACGGTGTGCACCTATAAGCGCAAAACTAAGGGCCCCCACACAATTAGGCCTCTAGGGGGGCCCAAGCAATTTTGTGAAATTTTTTTGGATATGAGCGTTTCATAATAGTTGTTATGTTGATGTTAGTTAATATTGCTTAAAATTGCATGCAAAAGATTTATGCAGTTAAGGGTAATTTCGGGCTTAGCCTGTAAATTTTATTCGAAAAAAAAGGGGCCCCAAACCCCTCCTTTGACTGAGGGCCCCACTCTGCTCCGTTACGCCACTGCAAGATACCTCCAACAATCTTAGAAAAGTTACTTTCAACACGTTTGTTATGCAAACCTTTAAATACGGCCCCTTGATTTGAATGTTCCATAGAAAAGGTGCCAATAATAAGGTCAATAAACGAGTACTTCGTGTTTTGTTTGATGACTACGATACACCATTTAATGCCACTATGGAGTCCACTTGCTATAAGCAATGCAAAAACTGTTTACATATCG
Organism: Catostylus mosaicus; assembly: GCA_964019065.1. NCBI lineage: Eukaryota > Metazoa > Cnidaria > Scyphozoa > Rhizostomeae > Catostylidae > Catostylus > Catostylus mosaicus. The sequence continues at coordinate 5,999,288 of OZ025198.1, forward strand.
GAACAATTAAAAATAGATCTTAGCTTATTTATTGCATGCAATGTTTCTACCAACGTTATTTTTTGTACATAGAGAACTTAGCTTGATAAATAGAAAAGTAGCGAACAATCCAATGAAAGAACGAATGAATTTTTCCATTTATGAATTATTAAACGAATTTACAAAGACTGATGATAGAGATTTACAAAACATTACAACATGAGAACCCTATATCTTTGACTGAACTATTCCAGAGAAGCGACATCAGATCATTCGCTCCGATTTCGTGGGGGCTTGGGGGCTCGAGCCACCCCTGAAAATTTCCATGGAAGGGCTTAGCCTCCTATGGAGAAATTTTCAAAAAGCCTGCCCTTTATCGCTTTTAAGCTTAATTTCCCGAGTAGGCATAGTATCTTCATCTGTTTTTAATGAGTAGAATATACTTTATCGTTAATCAAAAAACGAAACAATGCCTTTAGAACAACGCCTTTTAGTTTTCACTCAAAACGTTCTGTTCTGCTTAGTAACTTTGCTGGTCTTGTTTTCTGTTCTATTACGTAAGGTTTAGAGAATTTCGAATTGAGCCCCTCCCCTGCTATCAGATATAATCTCAGAATAAAGGACACCGTTCTGCTTCCAAGCACATCCATCACGGCGTTCAGCATGAAGTCCTTATATTTTTGGGATAGCCTACACTGGAACATCATACCAGATGTGATAAAGAGCAGGGAAAAGGTCGCTTTCTTTTCAGAAAATAAAAGAGTTGAACAGTTGGTATTTATTAGCTACTGTAAAAAAGAAGTTCGTCATCATCATCATCTTTATCCTGGTCACTTAATCATCGTAAACTTGCTAATCATTTTAATAATCATAATCATCATCATCATCGTCATCATCATTCTAATCATCATCATCATCGTCATCATCATTCTAATCATAATCATCATCGTCATCATCATCATCGTCATCATCATCATCATCGTCATCATCATCATCATCATCAAAACTAAAGCACCACCTCATTTGAGGCATGGCAGCTATGGTGTTTTTAAATAGAGTAACATGGAACGAATTTGAAAATTCTGAACTCAGTTCAGCACTGTTTTTGTTAATTAGTGTAGGCAATTGCTGTGTTGTTGTTTCACAAAGGTCGTAAACACCCATGAAAGAAGGAATTTACCACCGCAGATGATCCTATTGTGTGATCTCTCTTTTGGTTTTTGCATTTTAAGGTCGCGGCTGGTTCTGACTCATTTATCTTGAGTCAGGAAGGATTGCGGTCGGTGACAGGAAGAGGGCGCAGAACAATGGTGACTGTTCCACCTGTCATATCTATTTTAAGGGGGGGGGGGGGGTTGCACTCAGGGCCAGCGAGAGGTTGTCGGGGCCCAGGGGAAGAACTGCAAAATGAGGCCCTTTATGTTTGTGACTGAAGCGAGCAGATGGGGCAGAAAGCAAGGGAATCTGGGGAACTGAATCTGGAGGCACTCCTAGAACCTTGAAGGCTGCTCCTATTGGGAGGTTTCTTGAATGCATCTAAAGAGATATGAATAAAATAATTTATATTAGTTGATGAGGCCCCCTGCACCTTGAGGCCCTTGGGCAAACTGCCCCCTCTGCCCCTCCCTCTCGGTAGCCCTGGGTGCACTCGCAGGGCAGAATTTTGGCTACAAAAGACCGAGTTCTTGCTAGAAAGGACTGATTTTTGCGCATTAATAGTTGCTGCAAATGAATAATTGTTTATGTTTTCTCCATTATTTGGGGCAGGACTGACTCTTCCCCCCCCCCCCCCTCGAAATACTTAAAATTATTGTCCCCTGGAAGAAAGCACGCTGATACAAACAATTCTGTTTAGAACTGCTACAACAGAAACAGTTTCAAAGTCAGATGGGGGCTGATTTTATCACAATCAAATAGCAGTTGGGAGGGGTCGGAAATTCAAGCCACCGAAATCGATTTCTTGATATCTAATATCTTATGTCTTACCTTATCTATCTTTATCTTATTTTATATGTGAAAGGCTAGCATATCACTAAAAGATGGAACAGTGGAACGGAAAATGAAGGAATCTACGCACTTATCTTCCAGTTATGCTTGTATTCTTGTCGGAAATTAGAAGGACTTGGCCCCGATAAATAAAACCTTGAACTACCAGTGTAGAATGGTAGAGTATTATTTAGAGACATTTTAGTGGACTGGGTCAGAGTGTGGGAGGGAGAGAACACGAGGAGAAGAAGATGGCAGACTGGGATTTATTGGATTGATTGTTGTTAGAGAATGGCGTATTTTAGGGTTTATTGGAGCTACATTGTTTTGTAAATAGTTACTTTCAGTTCTTTTAATTGTTGTGTTTTTGACTGGATTCACTATATGACACCAGTACTCCCTCCTCCCGCACTGACATGCTGTAGGTAATTTCTCAGCAATTCTTGTCTAATTGATTAATTTTGATTAACTTTCATTGCGAATTAATAAATACCGTTTCATTATATTTTAGCATCCTTATCAAAAAGATTGCTTCAACTTCTGCGTTAATCGAGAAATTGAGAAAGGTTTGTGCTCGTCAAAATCCAATCAGCAATTAAGTTCTTATACATGTTGTTTTTAAAAGAAACTGGTTTATATGTACTCGGCACCTCAATATTTTAAGAATTTTCAGTACTAAAAGTTTCTCCAACCTAAGAAAGTAAACGCTCATGAAGTAGTACTCCGCTCCTTTAGAAATTAAAAAGCTAAGTTCTGAGGTGAGAACTTCCTAATAGATTTTAGATACTGAAATCCTGCAGTTGCTAAAAATTAGAGAAGAGAAGAGAAGAGAAGAGAAGAGAAGAGAAGAGAAGAGAAGAGAAGAGAAGAGAAGAGAAGAGAAGAGAAGAGAAGAGAAGAGAAGAGAAGAGAAGAGAAGGGAAGAGAAGGGAAGAGAAGAGAAGAGAAAAGAAAAGAAAAGAAAAGAAAAGAAAAGAAAAGAAAAGAAAAGAAAAAAACAGAAGAGAATGGAATGGAATGGAATGGAATGGAATGGAATGGAATGGAATGGAATGGAATGGAATGGAATGGAATGGAATGGAAAGAATGGAATGGAATGGAATGGAATGGAATGGAATGGAATGGAATGGAATGGAATGGAATGGAATGGAATGGAATGGAAAGGCAAGGGAAGGGAAGGGGGAGAACCGAAAGAAAGGGGAGAGAAGTGAAGCGAAGGAAAATTGAGATCGATGAAATTCCCTTGACTTTTGTTGGATTGTTGGCCATAATGCAATGCTCTCGTACTCTTAGGAGTGTCGAATGAAAGAAGGCATCCTTCGATATACTAAACCATGCATTAATGTACGAAACATATTGGGAAATTCTCTTGCCTTTTGCAGAAACTCATCTTGGAAGTGTGCCCAAGAAAACTTATGTCGTCATCGACTCTAATGGTAAGTGTTTTAATGCAGTTTGCCAAAATGATGGTTAGATTTGGTAAATTAACTATTTTAAGGGTTACTGTAAGTAGGGGTATAATTATCTGTTGTGTTCAAGGGGGAGCAAATCTTGAACGAATTTGCCAGTACAAGGAGGGTTATCACTTGTTACTTCAACTAATTTTTAAATATATTTATTGTAGAAAAATCACACAAGAATCTTGTTCTGCAGTCAAGAATGCCTCATCTCCCAAAGAAATTATATGGCAAAGTAAATCCGAGACTATGGCCAGCAGGAGGTTAGTTTTTTTCCCGGCACAAATGTTTTAAATGAAAAGGGATCGCTCTAACGTACCTTATGGAAGAAAGAATAATTTTAAACCCCCATTCCCTCTCCCTCACATAACGAACTGTCACGTATGAGCCGTTCCCCCTGTTTGTTACATAATATTTTCATAAGAACCCCACCCCAACTGTTCAAGTGTCTCTGAAGCCCCCAAGACCCCCTTCAGTTTCTGCCATAGGAACAAGCCAGCTCATTTAGGTGGACAGGTTTTTAACCCTTTCGTATCTTGAGACCAAATGGCCCCTTGATCTGAAGCAAGAACTGGTTACTTCTTAGCAGGAGGAGGGCTAATGCTTCAATACCTTGATTAATTTGTATTTAAACATCTGTACACATCGTATCTGTACACATGAGAACAAAGGTCTCATTGCACTAAAGTCGTCAATAATAGTACCCCCTTGCAATCTTACCAAACACATTAGTTACTATTGTATAGTTGTGTTATCACCGGGTGTCATGTATAATGGTGATCGTTTCCTTTGCTTTTCAGACTGTGACGCGTTCAACAGTTTTGCAAATATTGACATGACCATGAAACATGCCGTTCTTCCTAAACACGTGACAGTCACGTGCGTAAACAAGAACAGGTTATTGGTTACTTGGGAGCAGCCAAAAGGTAACAGAATCGAAGATAATAACAATATCCTAATTATGCAAATGTTTTGCGGAATTAAAGCAAAAAAACCAGCTTTTTAAATTCCTGTCTGGTTCACCCGAAACCAATAGTTCACTCGCTAAACCAATCAGCAATTAAATCATTGATTCCTTTATTGAATCATTCATTTATTCATTCATTAAATAACATATTCATTCATTCAATCATTCATTCATTCATTCATTCAATCATTCATTATTTCATACCATCATTCAGTTTGTCATTGGTTATTACTTTTCTTTCATTCATTCAAAAAGATGTTATTTATTTAAATGATCTATTTCTTATTTTCTTGGGTTGGTTTGTTGACTAATAAATATCGCACTTGTTCATTTATTCATTGTTTAATTTATTTCTTCGCTATTTGACTAATTATTATGCTTGTGTCATCAGAGCTTCGCAACTGTTCAGGGTATCAAGTCAATTATCGTTTGGGACAAAATTTTGGATCTGGTAGATTGCATTGCTATGAAGTTGCGGAGGTAATTCCATTAGTCTACTTTGTTTTAAGATACAGATGGATGTATTATAATCTTTAAACTAACCATACCTTATCTAATCTAGTGAAATCTTAGCTTATCTAATCTAATCTAATCTGATCTAATCTAATCTAATCTTATCTAATTTAATCTAATCTTATCTAATCTAGTTAAATCCAAGGTAATCCAATCTAATCCAAACTAATCTATTATAATTTTATGAAGAGATGCATACGCTTTCAAGTAACATGTAACTGTGGTTTTCGTTTTGGTTGGTTGTTTGCAGGTTGGCATACTCGAAAAGATTCTTTTCACCTTTGACACCGCCATTTTGATTCCAATCGCTTTTATCAATTTTTAAAGATATTCTGTTTTTCATACCTTGTAGAATAAGCGAGCTATGTTAATTGACCAAAGCAAAGGATTTCAAGGCCAACAAGAGATCTTCCTCGCGGTAAGTGAAGATTTCATGTATCCGTAGATTAATTCTGTAGACTAAAATAGCATTTCTTGGAGCATAATTTAGACCCCCTCTGACGACCCAGCCAGCATTTGGCACCAATTTGTAACAATATGCAACTCTCTACAACACCTTGCAACCCTTGGCAGTACATTGCAACGCCCTGTGGCACTTTGCAACATTTTGCAGCTCATCACAACACTTTCTAGTTCTCGACAACACTTTCTAGTACACTGCAGCATTCTTTGAAACATTTTGCACTACTGCTCAACAATCTGCAACTCTCTACAACACCTTGCAGATTTCGGCAGCACTTTGCAACGTGTTTCTGCTCTCTGCAACACTGTGAAGCGCTCTAAATAGATATTTTAAGCCACTGTGCAACATTCTACAACTCCCTGGAAAGCCTGACAATTCTCGTAAGCTCTTTGCAACACCCTGCCGTACTTTCCAACGTTTTGCCGCCCTCCATAGCACTTTCTGGTTCTCTAAAACACTCTCTGAAAACCATTTTGAACCATTGTTCAAAACTTTGCAACTATCTACAACACCTTTCAACTATCTGTCGCTCTTTGCAACATTTTGTTGCTCTTTGAAGTTTTGCAGCACTCTTCAAAACTCTTTATCATTCCTTACAACATTCTACAACACCTTGGCATCATGGTGCAGCATATTGCAAAACGTATCATCTCTTGGACCACATAAAATCGATTTACAACGAAATTCAGTTCAAGGTGGAATCACACAGGAGTTAGACTTGCTAGTTTTTAAGATAAAAAATACTGAAATAGCTGAGGTCGATATAGTGGAAGTGAATAGTTTGTGTAGAGTTTTGATTCTATTTTAGGTAACTGCTCTACCGCTTCCGTTGAAATGTGATATCAAGTTACAAAAGTTTGAGCTTTGTAAAGGTAAAGGTAAGTTGTAAAATAAATCAAAAACAATCTGAAAGCACCTTATCGTTAAAATTGTTCTCCACATCAGCTAATGCCTGATTTTTATGATGCTAAAATAAAGCTTGGCTCTGACGAAGAAGACGAAACAAGACCCCATGGTGATAACTGTGCGTAACACCACATCGGAGCTTCACGACTATTTCATTATTATGATTATTATTATTATTTTTGTCAAATATTTATACAGGATGATACAGCCAGTTGCACACTATGTTGAAAATATTTACACTGTTTTCAAAAGTAGTCCTGTAAAACAAAAGATAGATAAATGAATAAGTTATAAGTAAGATAGTTGTGCCTGTGTAATGAGTCGATTTGTTGTTTGACTCCGAATGTAGTGAGCGGAGGTTTGAATCACCGTTGAGGCTAAAAATATTACAATTGGGAAGCACCCTTATTGTTAGAATATGTTCTCCATGTAAGCTAATGCTTCATTGTTATTGTTAATAAATATGTATATAAATGATGAATGTATGTTATAAATGATAGGAAGTGTAGGTGATTCCAAAAAAGCGATTAAATAAAATCTGAGGCAAACAATAACAAGAACTTCCTGATTTATTGGCATAACTATCACAAGTGGAAACTCAATAACGTTTTGTGACATCAATTCAATACACGTCATAGTCTCTATGACCAGTTAATGGTCAACCCTTTTTCAGTAAATAAGACCTTAATATCCTTTAATGCCATGTAGCAGTGAGTCTTGGTGGCGTAGCTTCATAATAACAAATTTTTTGAATAACTGTTCCTTTAGATTATCATTACCAAATGTGGTCGAAAATAATGAAATAATTTAGTAAATTCGGAAGCAAATTTGCCTATCAAACCCACGGTTGGTCTCTTTAACAATATTTCTGTAAAAAATCTTAAAAAATTGTCCTTGCATTGCAGATGTGTTGCGTGCACCCATAAGAAAAAGGCGCAACATCAATACAACATCACGTGAGTATTTTTCCTCATCATTATTATCATCATCATCATCATCATCATCATTATTATCCTCATCATCTTCATCATCATCATCATCATCATCATCATCATCATCATCATCATCATTATTATCCTCATCATCTTCATTATCATCATCATCACCATCATCATCATCATCATCATCATCATCATCATCATCATCATCTTCATCATCATCATCATCATCATCATCATCATCATCATCATCATCATCATCATCATCATCATAATCATCATCTATTTCTATTATTATTGCTACTGTTACCCTTTAATCAATTATATTTGATTAGCACAGAATAAAACAGAGACATCAATAAAACAATATATTTCTGATTTTATTCTGTGGAGGATACACAAATATTTTTGTAGAAAACAAGGCACTTCTAGTTATCTGTCTGGTTTACGATTAAACTGATATTTCCTATCAGCTTCCACAACTGAAGGGGAAGCCTTAGCCATTTTAGAAAACCAGCTTAACCAAATTCTGAAACCGCTTTTGATGATCATTGAGGGGCGGCCGCCCCCGGTCACCCCTTCGGTCACCCCCCCTCGTCTACGCCAGTGAAAGCAGCCATTATTATTTTTCGTATGTTCTTATTTCTACAGACTGCCTGCCTACCCCTCCAACAACAAGCAGCACAATGTATGCAGGAAAAGCAAATATAACGAATGTTCTATGCATGGAAGCTGGTAACTTTTCTAAAAAGAGTTTTATTGTGCAGTGGACGCCACCAAAAGGTATTCCTTTTTTTAAAACACGTTTTTTGCATAAAATGTTGAAATACCAAACACAGTTGTTGTAATGCAAAACGAAACCATCTGGGAATAAAACAAAAGTGAACAGGTTTAAGGACTCGAGAGTGTAGGCGGCTATGGTTTGGTCATGTTAGCAGGAGAGAGGAAAACCACATCAAAAAAAGAGTGAGATATATGCCGCTACCAGGGAAGAGGGAAAGGGGTAGACCAAAACTAAGACTAAAAGATAACATCAAAACAGACTGGAGGGAGACTGGTCCATCTGAAGTGAACGCCTTAAACCGCCTTAAATGGATGAAACGTTCTCGCTATGGCGACCCCAACTAATGGGAAGGGCCGAAAGAAAAAGAAGAAGAAGAAGAAGAAGATCGCAACAACAGCGAAATGATATTTAAACAATATCAAAACAGTGTTGAAACAACATTGAATCACTTTTAATATATTGCAGTAAGCATGCCTTCGTTGACGTAGTTACGGCACTGTCGATGATATTACGACACTGTCGATGAAGTTACGAAGTTACGACATTATCAATACATACGACATTATCAATCATTCAACCAGTCAACGAATCAAACAAGCAACCAATCAATCAATCAATCAATCAATCAATCAACCAATCAATTAATCGTTAACAATTCTTACCCATAGCCTCTTCTTTTCTTCCTGGTAGCTTTTCACTCACATGCTTCTAATAAATTCTAGATTGTCTTTTATTCTATATATATTTGTTTTTCAGATTACAAAACAGTTCCATTCACTCATTTTCACGTTTACTACACAATTATTGTCAAGGACGTGATCACAGACCCATTTGACATTAATTGCCGTCAGGTTTCCAAGGTACATTTACCATCTTTCTGCTTGAATATCTTTCCTGCATACATTGTGCTGCTTGTTGTTGGAGGGGTAGGCAGGCAGTCTGTAGAAATAAGAAAGTACACAAAAATAATAATGGCTGCTTTCACTGGCGTAGACGAGGGGGGTGGCCGAGAGGGTGACCGGGGGCGGCCGCCAGGTTGCCGTCAGGTTTCCAAGGTACATTTACCATCTTTCTGCTTGAATAGTATTTCTTTTCTTTCATATTTATTTTTGGAAACACCTATTAAGTTCGTTTCACTCCATCTACCGTACGAGGCACTGTCAAGATCTCCAATCCATTAGATATAGTAATTAATTTGCAAAATGGATTGCATTACACAGCTCTTAAATCTTGAAATGACCCATCTGCCAAAATTCGCGAAATTAAAACGCATCTAAAGAGCTCGGCCCCGAAGCACAATTCCCTTGGAGAACAGAAATACATTTTCCTCTTTCTCCGTTCCCAATTACTGCATTCCAAACTTTAAAAATAGCCTTTTAATAATGAAATGTCTAATGTTTTTGAGTGAGACGAAAGTTAGCCCTTTCGCGCCCGAATTTATTTTCAGTTAACTGTTGAAACCCATACAATTCTATGCTCTTTAGGGGGTAGCATAGTCAAACAACTTAGGTGAAAGAGTAAACTATTTGAGAAAACTGCTATCAGAAAATTTACAATATATTGTACTTAACTCTCTGAAAAATCATCTTTTCCGGTGCCTATTATTGGGCCATATGGCCCGTCCAGGGGCGAAAGGGTTGAAGATAAATTCAACCCTGAAACTCTGGAATATAAAATTTTAGCTATGAAATTTTAGATAGCAAAAAGTACACAAAATAAGAAATTTTGTTCGACGTTTAATTAAGTTATTTGAAGTTTCATAGCGATCTATTTTGACTGTTTCTTAGATGGGGAAGTCTTTTTTATATGTTTTGCAGAATACTTTCTCATACAAAATAGAGAACTTAGATAGATCAGATACAATTGAAGTCCTGGTGAGTAATTTATGTCGGAGTTTTTTGTAAACAATGGGTCGCTGCATTTGATATGCAAAGTTACAACAGTGATAATAATAATGATATTGATATTGATAATGATGATGATGGTGATGATGATGATGATAATGATGATGATGACGATGATGATGATGATGATGATGTTGATGATGATGATGATGATGATGATGATGATGATGATGATGATGATGATGATGATGATGATGATGATGATGATGATGATGATGATGATGATGATGATGATGATGATGATGATGATGATGATGATGATGATGATGATGATGATGATGACGATGACGATGATGATGATGATGATGATGATGATGATGATGATGATGATGATGGTGATGGTGATGATGATGATGATGATTATTATTATTATTGTCTTTTTTATTTGAAGGTGGTGCCATACCCGACACATAACCAACTCATGGAACCAATGAAGTTATTCACACCATGTTTGAAAACTGACCCTCCAACAACACGTATGTGAAGATAAATCTTATAGAAATAAGAAAGAAATTGTTATTATTAGGCTTTTTAGTTAATGGTACTTACAATACAATACAAGATGGTAAAATATGATACAATACAACAAATTACAATGCAATTTAGATTACATTAAAATAGGAAACAATACAATACAATACAATATAATACAATACAATACAATACAATATAAAACAATACAATACAATATAATACAATATAATACAATACAACACAATACAATGCAATATAATACAATACAATACAATTCAATACAATTCAATACAATACAATACAATACAATACAATACAATACAATACAAAACAATACAATACAATACAATACAATACAATACAATACAATACAATACAATACAATCATGCAATGAACAGGTAGTTTGATCTCCATGGCGACCACAGTCTCTCTGACAACCATAATCTCCATCACGACCATATCTCCACGGTGACCATTAACCTCCATAGCAACCAAAGCCCCTCCAAATTTTTGTGATGCAAATTGTTTTCAATGATTTTACTCTAAAGGCCTGTTTTCATTTACTGATAGGACCAACCGCATCGCCATCTCCGAAGCCTCGTATTCGTGTAGAGGTTATAATTGGTGTCGTCCTAGCTATTGTCTTTGCACTTGCTATCTCGGCTTCGCTGTTCATCTATCGTAAAAGACTGACCACTAGATATAACCCGAAGCCTGTGAAGCAAGGTAAAATAAACCTTCCTTACAGTTCAGTTTGATACATGCATCGGCATTCAATGTTTTATACACCATGTGTACGGTTAGACCCAATCTCTACCAAAGGAATATTTATTAAAAGTCATGCTTTACCTAATGTTTGTTGGTTTCCAGCCAAATAACGCTTGTACCGTTCCCTTTCCCCAATAAATGTTGGCTGCAAATGGCAGTATCTTATCTTTTGTTTTGAATTGATTCGGTCAAAGGGTAATCAAACCATTAAATATGGTAGCATCTTTTTGATGGGGAAAGGGGAAGCAGGTGATGGAGGACAAACCATTGTAGTTATTGTAGTTATTGTCCCAAGACCTTGGCAGACATTGCAGAAGAAGGGTTCAGGCTCCTCATACAAGTTTTTGGCAGCTGGGACGGACGGATGGACAAATTGAGGGAGACTAATCTCTTGAATATTTCGTAGACCTGTCGGTATAGATTCTTTGTTCCAGCGTTATCTATTATTGTACTCCCTAGCAATCTGATCAGATGCTTTCAATGTTAATGTGCCGCTGTGTAATAACCGGGTGTAAAAAACGTTTTAAATTGATTTTTCAGAGAAAATCTACGTTTCATACTACCCTGATTCGAACCCATATCACTCCAGTTTGTTGAATTTGGTTGCAAAACTACGAAGAGTTTACTCCGTGAATTTGATCATGGATTCGTATTGTCAGACCGAAGTATCTGAACTTGGCCTAGCCAGATGGTGTCAAAAACAAATGTCTGGATCGACGCGGATTTTGATGGTGATTTCTGAAGAATATCTCAAGGTATGCAGTTACTTCTTTTGCCTTGATTATTTCTTTTCGCAACTTTATATCATGATCATTCATTAAAATATAACTGCAAACTTCGCTAAAGTTAGGTAGTTTACAACTGACTACTTAACGTTATGATGTATTTGAAAAAAAGAAATATCATTCAAAAGTTCAACAGTTCAGGCTTGTTCCATTCCTTGTTTCTGGAGCTAAAAATGTAATAGGTGCATCTGATCGCAATATTTGTTACTTTTCTTAAAATCTAGTTCCGATGGTTGCTGTCTAAGTTTAAATCTTGGAGCATGTCAAGAAAATCGGAAGACAGAGAGGAGAAAACACCTTATCTGCTTAAAGAGAGATTCATAAATCTGACATCTTTGTATTCTTGTTTTAAAGACCTTATTAAATAACGATATTTTTCATTTAATAATAATATTAATAATAAGTAATATCTATACAGTTTTACTTGTTCCGGATTCAAATCCTGTTATCAGTCAAGGACCTTTTACTAGAACCAGGAATTGCACTGTCACGCTAGGACAGAAGCTTAACCTATTAAAACTTATTTCCTTCCTACATCACTATTAAATTTAAGCCCTTCCCACACCATTTGGTGTATAGGGTGTATACATCTCTGTTTCATGAGCCTTAGGGCGGCCCCAACGACCGTGCAAGCACAATAAATGCTGCAACAGGGGCTGACCTGTTATTAACACCACATGTTCAACTTCGACACTCATTCTCTGAAACGCTGAGTGCCAAGCATTGTGTACAATTTTGGAGTCGCTGCTATGGCCCGGGTTTGAACCTTGGTCTCCGGCGTTTGGCGTGATAGACGAGCACTCTACCACTAAGCCACGCACGCAGCACTAAAATAATGTTTAAATAAACGAATATACCTTTCTCTTTAGATCTGCAATGAGTGGAAGAATGGATCCACCGACATGCTGGAATCCAATGATGTTGATGTTAGCCGTGTTTGCAGTGAGCTTCAGTACGTTGTGGATCAGATCTTCGAAAGGCGAAAGAATTCATTGCTGACGATTGTATTAGCAGATGTTAACCAGTCTGACCTACCAGACTTCCTTCGAGGCATGAAGACCTTTTCATGGCCTAAAGGTAGCGACGATGAAAACGCTGTAGTCTGTAACATCTGCGCAGAAGAAGCTACCGTAACAGTATAAGATATTTTGGAAATTTCGCATTGATATCACTGTTTTTCCATTAGTTGTATATCCAAAGTTAAAGAAGAGGAAACGTTTTGTTGTTGAGAACGTTTTAATTATGCCACGAGCAAATATATGTTCCTGCGTTCGATCGGAGCTACGCTAGAGAAATATGATCGAAACGTTATTGCATTATAGTTTTGAGCTGGTTTTTGCGATGCGTATTCGATTGCACGAGGCGGTGTTTCGACTGCGCGTAAGCACTGTACCGCAACTCGGGGAATTAGTTTACTTTAGCGCGACGCGCAAATAGGTAAGGATTGCGATGGAGCCTTTTTACGGTTTGATGATTTCGTCGGAATTTGCGATGTTGTTGCTGTGTAACATAACAAGTTCCCAATAAGCGCAACAATAAAATGCGTCGTTAATTTTGGCGTCATAGTCGATATTCTATCGTACTTAATGTTTTCGATTTGGCGCACTATAAGTCTTAATTAACCTACGCCTTGATTGCGAGATAACTCAAAATTGTCTTGAAGTTAGTGAATGATACGAAATAAGATTTCTTTGCAATCGAAAACACCTTTTTTGTAAACCATAGCTAAAAGCCTGGGATATCGGTACAGCAAAATAGCTCTAAGAGCTATATCCTTACGTTAATCTCCATGAGTATGACTTAAGCGTTTATATCAACATGAATTATAACAATATTAGATTATATTCTACTATACTCTTAATAATATACAACGATACAAGGACGATGCAATGAGGAGTAAAAGACAGTTTCTACCCCATGGCCAACACATGAAAATGTACAGCTACATAAACAACGAAATGAACTCCTACAAAGTGGTACACACCACACGCTATGATAGAGATAGATACATGAATCTGTTTAACATTGGCTGCGAGGTCATTGACGGAGGCGCCTGACGCAGACCAGTAGAAACCCCGGCTGAGAGAAACAGCCAACAACAGCAATAATTGCTGCCGTTCTTGACTCCCTCCAGTACCACCACTGCTCAAAACATCACTATAAGGTTAATATTGGGCGTTTGAAAGTTTATGTAAATGAAATCCATTCTCAGAGGTGGAAGGGACGCTTGGTGAACAGAACACCCTGTGGGTCTTTGCCTCAATAAGCTTTTCTTTTAGACCCTTCGCAATGCGCTCTCACGGTAACCACTGTAAGCTACACAACAGGGTGTTACTTTCCCTCTTACCCTTGTGTACAGTATTCGCAGAAATTTTTAAATTCTATAAATTATACCAGAATTTTATCATATATTAGCATTATTTTTAATTCTTTAAATGAGATACAACTGATTTGATTTCATTTAAACCCGATAATAATTTTACTATTCTAATCTATTGTTCATTTTTTCTTGAATAATTGGGGATGATTTTTTAAAATATTTGGTCAAAGTTAACATATTATTCTCTTTGTTCCTTCTGGTCTAACTATGTTTTCACATATTTTGTTTTATTGTTATTCATTTGTTGTCAAGCTGATGTGGGCCTGGGGCGCTACGGCCAGTCTCGTTGGCCCACAAGGGTGCATATTTTGGTAGTTAATTTTTTTTAAAAATTTTCGAAGGATTCGTTTTTAAGAAATTTAAAAAAAATTTTTAGAAAACCTCGTAATGATTTCAACACGGTTCTAAAAAGAGACAGAAAGGAAAGGCTACCAGACCACAATACTAAAACATCCAGACCTAACAAGATCTGTGTGAACTCTGCAGTATCATAGAAGGCTGTAAGGTAAGAATAATTTATGTGATTCCTCTCTTTAAAGCGTGCTTCGATGTTGCTTCAGCAGCCAGAGCTAGCCTAATATTTTCAGTAACGCTGCGTTAGGGATTATCAAACAAAAGCGTCGAAAAACAAGGTTTTTTGGTTGTCGGCAACAAAATGACTTCAAAATGTTTTGAAATGAAATAGTAAGGCTCTATGCAAGGTACATTTAATCATATACAATCTCTCACGTCCTACTAATATCAAACGAACATTATTTTTAAGTCATCTGCAATATGGATCCATTAAATCGTCGCAAATGCCCAATAAGAAGCCAGAGTGCACCCCATGCAATTAGGCCCAAAGATCTTTGGCCTGACTTCGCTTTTTTTCAACGTTCGGCATGTAAACTAATAAGAAAACTTCTCAGCAATTAAACTTGTAGAGTTAATTGAGAAACTACTCCTATTCTCAGCGTATCAGTAAATTCCCCCTAGCATCTTTTGCGTGCAGATTGATTGAAATTGCACTGTGGCTGAGTTGTGAAGGGGGCGTGACCCCAGTTTGCAGTGTATGGCTGATCTTGGCAAGATCTTGGGTGTGCCAACAGTCCCACATGTCAGGCTGCAAAGCGTGGCAACTGCACGCACATGAAAATTTGTAGCAGATCGAATTGAACCCCAAAAATTAGACATTTCATGTTGTATTGTATGCGTATAGGCTCAATATAAGTTCACCTGGAGTTTATTAATACCTAAAGCGGCTTTGTGTACCTGAGAGAATCAGATGTGCATGCCATGCACACCCCATTTTTTACCTTGCACACGCGAGATCTCCTCGACTTCTGCCATACTCTGCAGACTGGCCTGCACCTTAGGTCAGGGGTGCAAAAACCGTACATAACTGGCTATGGATACCGCTGCACAGACATAAAAACTTCCAAATCTGAAGGGTGCCCAGGTGCACTATCTTCGGCATTTAAGAATTATCTTGGGTGTGCTATTGCCATATTCTGCGTTCTGGGCGTGACCTGAAAATATAAAAATTGAGGTTACGTAGGATTGTTTTAAGATGGCATTCCCTGGATTAAAATAAGTTTGCAAATTCTGTCTGAGCAACCATTGTTATGTTGATAAATTTCTGTGCAAGGTTTTCTCATTTTAACCTGTTCATCTGCATTGAAAGTGCTCTCCACACTTTTTTTATAAGAACACACTTTATAGAAAAGTGAGGCTCGGTTTCCCAAAAATTAAGAACAAGTTTAGAACATGCTCAGCCTCAGATGAGAAATTAAGAAAGAAGCAAGAAAAAAACAAAGTGATTTTTGAATTTGTTCACTTCAACAAAACAAAACCTTCTGAAAAAAAGTCATTCATAAGTGATATGCCATAGTAAAATGAAGTAAAATGAGCTGAGTACATGTATGGCATGTAATGTAAATATAAATGTAGATGCATTAAGCTATACTCTACTGTACTGTATATTTTACTGCATGCAGTTTCCAATAAATTTAAGCAAAAAATCAATCCTAAAATAAAAACACTGCAAGAACATTGAGCCTCAGCAAAAATCATCTGGTTCTTATAAAAAGAGGAAACAAAATGGAAACAAAATGGCATAGAATCTTTTGAATTCTTGTAAAAATTAAAAACATTTTTGAATTTTTAAAATAAGCCCTCTCTTATAAGCCCCTTTCAGGGCTAAAGCCAACGGGGGGCAGAGAGTGCCCCCCATGGAACAAAAATTATCATTTTGTTGGAAATTTGACCTGATTTAAACGATGGATTAAACAATAGATATTGTTCTTTAAACAATTGACCTTTTGTTTTGCAGTCAATTGCCGGAAATTTTGTCTAAAATTGTTGGAAATTTGTTTTTCTTGCCCCCCCCTGTACCGATATGGCTGGATTCGGCCCTTGCCCCTTTGCTCTGACCTCAAAAACTGAATAAACAGCCAGACACTCAATTTCTAGCTTTTTCAGCATGTTCCAAAATAAAGAACTACAGCTGCTTACTGGCTTTATTAGCCTTACTGGCTTAATTTTCCTTACTGTCTTAATTTGGCTAGCTGGCTTAATTTAACTTTTATCTTGTTTTTCAGGTTTAAAATTTGCCTATAGATAAAACTGTTGGAAAGCAAAGATAGCATGCAAAGGACTTCAAGTAAAATAGGATCAATATTTTATGGTATTCATGGAGCAAGGCAAAAAGTCTTGCTTAAGAAATGTAAGCCTCTTGTGATTGATATGCTGTGATGAAGAATTGAATGTTTAAAATGTGATCTGCAGTAGATTACAGTTGGAGAGGGTTAGTTATCTTCACATCACCGATTCAAATCCTAGCCCTTACCATTCAGGAAAATAGCACCCTTGAGCATGATCTGTCATGATTGTGCCAGAAAACTCATCCCAAAGTTCTCATTATGGCATGAAAAAATATGCACATTTTAACAGATATGTCCAGCCAAAATTTTCATTGGAATAACCGTTAACGCAAAGATATAAAATGGAAAGTATAGATGTTTCTGTTGGAAAAGGGTGACTCTCCTCAATTCTCCAACAATTCTCTGGGCACCTCCCCAGAGAAAATTTTAAGTCCTTTGGGAAGCAAGAAACTGGATATTTTGGAAAAATTACAAATTTTGAAAAACGTGAAGCTTGCTTCCAGTTTTTAGCTGTTCTAATTGAACGAATCTTTCAAATTGGAGGTGCCTGTTGTCTTTAGCGAAAGGCCCATTAGCATTATCGATCAAAGATGAAGACATTTCATATCTTTGAAAAACTTTTTTTCTGCTTTGGAAACAGTGAGGGGCTATAGCCCTCCAGCCCCCCTGCTCCACAGTGCCTGTTGTATCAGGCAGATAATGAGATTCTACGTTCTATGTATCTATCTATCTATCAATCTTAAAAGTCACATGCAGTAAGCACTGCATGGCAGTTATTTAGTACTATCGCCAATTTCGAACACAGCATGATGGAGAAAAAGATTGTAGATCTTGCCTAATTATTAACATCCAGGTCGTTATTTGCTTTTCCTGCGGCTGGAATTTGTAATCATTGGAAACGCTAACTTCTATGATGAAATTTTCTCTCATGTTTTCCATTTTGATGTGAAGTTTTGCAATGGAAAAGGTTTCCAATTTTAGACATTTATAATTATCTGAAACGCTAACTTCTATGATAAAATGTTATCTGATGTTTTCCATTTTATTGTTAATTTTTGCAATGGAAAAGGTTACCAATTTTAGAGATTTGTAATTGAATGAAACGCTTACTTCTATGATGAAATGTTCTCTTTTTAGATCCAAAAAGTTTACATGGACTCATTTCTGCAGCTGCTCTGAGCACAAAGAAAGTTTTCAGTAAAGAATATGACTATGTGATAGTTGGTGCCGGTTCTGCAGGATGTGTTTTGTCGAACAGGCTTAGCGAAGATGGGAATGAATCCGTGCTAGTGGTTGAAGCAGGGCCTAAAGATTACTCGTGGGATTGGAGGATACACATGCCATCCGCTCTGCAGTACAATTTGGCATCGGATAGGTATAACTGGTATTACACAGTGCAGCCGCAGAAATATATGGATAATAGGTATTTCTATTGCGTTTCTGCTTTAATCTTGAAGTTAATAAATTTGCTTTTCTAATTTTCCAATTTTTAGGGGTCAATTCTAGAATATTAGTATCTCTGATCTCCACCAGTACTTTAGGGTGCACTAAACCCTTTCACCCCCGGACGGGCCGTATGGGCCGATGACAAACACCGTAAAAGATAATATTTCGGGGGGTAAAGTACAAAATATAGTAGATGTTCTGACGGCAGTTTTCTGTAAAAGTTCACGCTTTTACGTTTTTTTATTTGACTATGTAACCCCCTCAAAAGCGTAGATTTTTATGGGTATCAACAGTTAAATGAAAAAAATCCGGGTGCGAAAATCGAGGGGGCTCGCTCATTACAAATGTTTGCTCGGAAGTGATGCACTCATTTGGAGGGGATGCACTTATTGGATGAGGGTGTGGTAAATCGAAAACTTACGGTACAGAACATGTACCCTGAAAATCGTCCCATCCCCATACAATACCCCCGTCTTGTTAATACTTCAATTCATCCTGATCAATGTAAACTGACTGAACGTATGTAAATACACGGAGGTAATGTTTTTTTGCTTACAGGGAGATGTACTGGCCTCGTGGTCGTGTTTGGGGAGGATCATCAGCTTTGAATGCCATGGTTTACATACGAGGCCACGCTTATGATTATGATGCATGGGAGGCTGCGGGGGCCAAAGGATGGGCCTATGCGGATTGTTTGCCTTATTTCAAAAAGTCGCAGACACATGAACTTGGTGGGTTTGCTAAAACTTTGGTTTCTTTTATGTTCCTAATTCATATCATTTTAGTCCACAATCGTGCACACAAATTATGAGATTTCAATAATTTTTCGCCCCTCCCCCTACAAAGCATTGTTGCTTTGCGAATTGAAGAGGGAAATGAAAGTAAATGATAATTTTAAAACAACATTGCTTTGTACGGGAAAGAGGCATTGAAGTTATTATACTTTTATTCAAATAAAAAAGGGTTTTCACAAGAATCAGTGGAGAATTGCGTCATCAACATCACATCAACATCATCATCATCGTCATCATCATCATCACCATCATCATCATCACCATCATCATCACCATCATCATCATCATCATCATCATCATCATCATCATCATCACCATCATCATCATCACCATCATCATCATCATCATCATCATCACCATCATCATCATCATCATCATCATCATCATCATCATCATCATCATCATCATCATCATCATCATCATCATTATCAACATCATCATTAACAACATTATCATCATATAAATCTTTCTAATCTAATTGTAGGGAAAATATTTTTACGATAGTAAATGCTGAAAATGCAGTATTAGGGCACCTTAATTGATCCAAGATTGATTTAATGGGTAAGTTAATTAATCAACTCATGAACCTATTAATGAATGAATATTGAGCAAATTAACACATTGATTGGTTATTTGTTGATGTTTAACTTCCAATAGGGAAGGACGATTACAGAGGCGGAAGTGGGCCCTTGAACGTGTCACGTGCAAAGATGAAGAACCCTTTATTCCACGCCTTCATAGAGGCAGCTCAAGAATGTGGTTACCCTTACACGGATGACATGAATGGATTTCAACAGGAAGGTGTAGGCCCAATGGATATGACCACACACAAAGGCAAGCGGTGGAGCGCTGCGCAGGCGTATCTGCGCCCCGCTTTGAAAAGACAGAACCTCGCAGTAGATTCAAAGGCACTGGTAACTAGAGTATTGTTTGAGGGAACAAAAGCGGTAGGGATAGAGTATGTTAAAAGTAAGTTGATTGTTTCAATGAGACGTTTAAAAAGTCCTTTAACATACCTTTAACCAGCTTATTTTCAAAATTAGAGCAATTTCCAGGGGGGTTTTCTGCTAAATCCAACATGTTGGAAGGCCCATCAAATAGTATGAGGCAAGAATTATTATAGTCCTCTTATTTTTATTAGATTCGTAAGTGATTTTGCTTTCCTCTGATTGAATGCCTGTAAATATCATTACATTAATATTATAAATAGTATTGTATAGTATCGTATTCTAGCTTGTATTTGTTTGAAAGGAAAGCCCCTTGTGAATGAGCTGATATGCTGAAGGGTAACCCTCCAAAAACATGTGAAAATAAAATGAGATGTAACGAAATGAAATGAAATGAGGCGAAATGAAAGGAATCGAAATGAAAAGAAGTGAAATGAAAAGATGTTAACTTCTGCATCTAAGATTTTTTTCCATTTATTCAATTGATTTCTCAACTTTATTTTTGCACTTTTGCTTCTTTTCAACCTCAGATTCACAAGTTCGAAGAATTAAAGCTAAAAAGGAGGTTATACTCTCTGGAGGAGCAATCAATTCTCCGCAGCTACTGATGTTGTCGGGTATTGGTAGCCATGGTGACCTCAAAAAGCACGGAATCAGGACAATAATTGATAAACCAGGAGTTGGACAAAATCTGCAAGATCATTTGGAATTGTACATTCAGCATGTGAGTGAGAGATGTCTGTAAAGATGGTATATACAGTATGCATGTGTTTTTATCCATTTCATCCTAGTAGGGCTCAAGAAGAGGGTGTGTTATAGAGAAGAGGCTTGATAGAATGATTCATAATAGAGAATGGGCGTAATAAAGATGGGGGGCTTAAAAGGGACGGGGTTTAAAAGAGAAGGGGCTTCATAAAGGAATGGCTTAATAGAGAGGTTCTTCACAGAGAAAGAGCATATTAGAGTCGTGCTTTTATAGGGATGGGCTAATAGGAGAGGACCTTAATAAAGAGGGGCTTAACGGAGATGGGGCTTAACAGAGAGGGGAGCTAGTTGAGAAAGGGCTTTAATAAGGATGGGTTTATTGAGACGGGGCTAAATAGAGAGGGGCTTCATAGAAATGGGGCTTATAGAGAGGGGACCTTATCGAGAAGGGACGGGTCCTAATAGAGATGGGCCAAGTAGAAAGAAGTGATATAGACCTTTTGTAACTGAAAAGCCACTTTTGTTTTTCCAGGAATGCAAGCAACCGATCACATTATATAAATCGACCAAGCTTTGGAACATGGGACTTATTGGAATGCAATGGCTTGCAACCCACACGGGACTTGGCGCAACCAGTCACTTGGAAGCAGGCGGATTCATCAGATCGAAGGAGGGCTTAGCCCATCCTGATATCCAATTTCATTTTCTTCCTTCTGCCGTCATCGACCACGGAAGAATAGTTGTTGACAGAGAGGCATTTCAGGTAATTGGCTTGATTTTTTTATTTGAGTTCGAAAAACGAGTATTATAAAGCATTATTATTGTTCAAAGAATTTTCTTAGTGTGCTTTGTCACATCTATTCTTAACCCAATCGACGAAGGGCTTTCTCAAACTCTGTTATGGCTTCATTTTTGATACCCGAAAAAAGCCAGTAATTTCTGCCTAACATATTCATTTATCTAACTATCTAAATATTGATATATATGAGACCCTGGTTCAAATCCAGGTGGCGACAGAGTTTAATTTTCTATATTAATTTTAGAATTCAAATGTTCCTAATTGGACCGATAAAGGAGAAATCCTGGTTGTTCGTTAAAATTGTTAAAATGTATCCTGATTTTTCCAATAAAAATCAGTTTGACTTTGTAATTAATGTTAGAGTATTGATTGCTAAACGTCGCTGGATAGATGACATCAAGACCTGGACGGGGTTACCATCTTGGGGCTCCATAAATGCCACTGTAATGGACAGAGTGCGAAGGCGAAATTTGTGTCATTATGTATCGTATTCTGCTTAAAACGGAGGGAACGAAATAGAGAGATGGATTGCTGGTATAAAATGGAAAGAGGATAGGATACAAATGATTTAATCTATGTTAATTTGTATGCTGACGGGGGCCCATTGATTGTATTGACTCTAATGTGGCGTGTCCATGTTTAAATAGTCTGTTTTCATAATCTATCAAGAAATTGGAGTCATTAATTTCATAAAAGAAAAAACTTCATTGAAGCATAAAATCAGAAAATTTCGAAATTCATTGAACAAATTGTATTTATTATTTCATTCGCAATGAAATTTGCGATGGAGAGAGGAAAATTAATGCCAAAAACACGGAGAATCATTAAATTTTCTTGACATTCAAATTATTCTATCAACACTTTCTACAAAGATGCCAACCCAGACATTTATCTCAACTTTTGAAGGGCTCACCAGACGCACATAAAAAAACACCATCCCTTTTAATATTGCACAGGGAGTAATAGTTTTTTATCAGAAGACGAAAGAGTTAAATAACAATCCTTCCACGAAGCTAATTGCTGCCCTGACAAAAACCCAGGGCCCAGCAGAATCACAAAAACAAAATTGGCAACTACTCCAGACCCTAGATAACACGAAATACAAGGATCGTCTTATGGTATTCACAGCCTGTCAGATATTTTACGACAGCAGATCCCAAATAACCTCCAATAGAAAGAACGCCTTGCATTTCCTTTCCTGCTACTTATGCAATAGAAACATAGATAACATTGGACAAACGACCACGAGAAAATGACAATATATCGGAATCAAGAAACACATATTTTACTGCGGGAAACGAAATATGAAGCAGGAGAAAACCTTTTCAAAGCTTTTTTGTTTCTATGAAATTGCATGCCATAAATTTATTGACAAATTATAGATTATAAAAAGAGTAAAGCTTTTTACAAAATATAGGTTTACAATTGGCTGACATGGAATGCATCCTATCCTTAAGGGTTCTTCCCAATTGTTAAAATTTTTTTTGTTCTTTTCTTTTTTTTTCTTGTTTTCTTTTTTTTGTCGTTTCCTTTTTTTTTTGTTTTCTTTTTTTTTTTCCTTTTCTTTTTTTTTTGTTCTTTTCTTTTTTTTGTTGTTTTCTGTTTTTTTTTTGTTTTCTTTTTTTTTGTTGTTTTCTGTTTTTTTTGTTGTTTTCTTTTTTTTTTGTTGTTTTCTTTTTTTTTGTTGTTTTCTTTTTTTTTTTGTTTTCTTTTTTTTTTGTTCTATTCTTTTTTTTTGTTGTTTTTTCTTTTTCTTATTCATTTTTTTTTCTTTTTTTGGTTTTTTTTTGTTTTTTTTTGTCTTTTATTTGTCTTTTTTTGTTATTTTTTTCCATCTTTTCTTTTCTTCAATTTACTTTTTTTGATTGATCTTTTTTGTATGATTTCTTCTTATTTAATTATGTCAACATACATTATAACACAGTTGATCTTTGCATCAAGTCTTTTCCGGAGACATATGAATCAAGTTGCTGTTGCTGTTCTTGTTCCTTTTTTTCTTGTTAAGATGCATGTGTTTGGAATTCATGTGCTTTATCCGATGATGTCATTGTCATGTTGTTGTTTCTGCTGCTGATGAAGATTTGAACGCACATCTCTTCACAGTTGGCATTTGCATAGAGCCTTTTCTGGTGACAGATTCCACAAGTAGTTGTTGTTGTTACATTGCATGTGATGGCTGTAGAGTCATGTGCTTTATCCGATGATGTCATTGTCATGTTGTTGTTGCTGCTGCTGATGAAGATTTGAACGCACATCTCTTCACAGTTGGCATTTGCATAGAGCCTTTTCTTGTGACAGATTCCACAAGTATTTGTTGTTGTTACATTGCATGTGATGGCTGTGGAGTCATGTGCTTTATCCGATGATGTCATTGTCATGTTGTTGTTGCTGCTGATGATGATGATTTGAACGCACATCTCTTCACAGTTGGCATTTGCATAGAGCCTTTTCTGGTGACAGATTCCACATGTAGTTGTTGTTGTAACATTGCATGTGGTGGCTTTGGAGTCATGTGCTTTATCTGATGATGTCATTGTCATGTTGTTGTTTCTGCCGCTGATGAAGATTTGAACACACATTTTTTCACAGTTGGCATTTGCATAGAGCCTTTTCTGGTGACAGATTTTGCAAGTCATTGTTGTTGTTACATTGCATGTGCTGGCTTTGGAGTCATGTGCTGTATCTGATTATGTCATTGTCAAATTGTTGCTGCTGCTGCTGCTGATATCACAACATAACAGAGTTGATATTTACAACCATCTTTTTCTGGATGATATTTAAGCTTGCCAGTGGATTGTCTTAGTGGATCGTCAGCCTTAATTTCCACATTACGTCACCAATTTGGATTCTTTTGGATTGTACCAATTCCTTTACCATTGTGACTTTGCTATATTGAACTGAAGCACCTATTCACTGCACTGTAGACTAATTCATTTTGTCTTGTGTCAAGCATTCCCATTTACAATGCAATTGCAACCGTTAGTGTTGATGGAGATTGTATCTAAGGCTGTTTTGACAATCCCAACATTATATGAATTGAAAATTATTTATAAACTGAAAAAAGTGTTTTGGTGCTAATTGTGGGAGGGTTTTATTGCGCATGCGCATAGTATCTTGAAATTGTCGAGAGAATTAAGTCTTTTAAAGTACACTCAGGCGACCTCTATTGACCTGCAAATGAATATTTCTTCAATCTTAATTACCGACAATTGTGAAATTGCTTAAGCAACATCCTTTTGTTTTTTTTTCTGGTTGAGGCTGCGTCCATGATTCCTGCACAGATAATGTTGCATTCCATTGCAACTGGGTTTAACATTGACAGAGTTCTTCAAACAGGAACACTTCTTCATAATCGTGGCACCTTTTCACACTTTGTTTACTCTTTTTTTAAATATTTGTAGAAAGGTTTTAAGTTCTATATTTGTTCTCGGACGAGCATCATTGTCAAAGAAATCCTTGTGTAACCCCCCTTGCCTTTCATATAATCATCTTTGACGCAAGGCCGATACAAAAACTAAAAAAAATCGCAACGTTAATTTAAGCGTACAACTGTATTTCTAACGAAGCTGAATGGCTTAAGCATAGCAATTTCCTTTCTGTATTTGGTATCTCCTGTCTAAATTCAAGAAATATTGTTAAGCTTCCTCCGGAAAAGATATACAGGAAGCCAAACCTCCCTCACCAAACAAAAGAAAAGTAAGCATGGCTTGGGCGTCTCATAATAGTTTCTATTCTTTTTCGTGGACCTTCCTCCAGCTAGCAACCGTGTGACCGTTATGTTTTACTAACTCTTGCCTGACGAAAAGGTCACAGAGGCTATCTAAGAAAACTAAATGCAGCGGGAAGACCAAAGATTACTTGGGTTCAAAGGATACGACAAGATCTAAACAGCACCGGAAATAAACTTCATCTTTTTAAGCGACGGAAACTCTGTAAGGATGAAAGGGTTAAGCATAATTATTGCATAATTATAGCATGATTATAGCATAATTATAGCATAATAATTATAGCATAATTATAGCATAATTATAACATAATAATTATAGCATAATTATAGCATGATTATAGCATAATTATAGCATGATTATAGCATAATTATAGCAAAATTATAGCATAATTATAGCATGATTATAGCATAATTATAGCATGATTATTGCATAATTATAGCATAATAATTACAGCATGATTATAGCATAATTATAGCATTATAATTATAGCATAATTATAGCATGATTATAGCATAATTTTAGCATGATTATAGCATAATTATAGCATGATTATAGCATAATTATAGCATAATTATAGCATGATTATAGCATAATTATAGCATGATTATAGCATAATTATAGCATAATTATAGCATGATTATAGCATAATTATAGCATGATTATAGCATAATTATAGCATATTAATTACAGCATGATTATAGCATAATTATAGCATTATAATTATAGCATAATTATAGCATGATTATAGCATAATTTTAGCATGATTGTAGCATAATTATAGCATAATTTTAGCATGATTATAGCATTATTAGTGTATTTGATATCTCTTGCTTTCAGGTTCACGTTGGGACATTGCGAGCATCAAGTCGTGGATATTTGATTCTGAAATCATCGAACCCAACACATCATCCAATAATTGAACCGAATTATTTACAAACAGAAGAAGATAGACTAGACCTGAGACAGTGCGTTAAATTGAGTCGCGAAATATTCGCCCAGAAGGCATTCGATCCGTTCCGTGGACCAGAACTTCAACCAGGTAACATGTTTGGAAATTTTGCACGAGTATTTCCTTGAGTATAAAAAATGTTCTGTTCATTGTTCATAATTTCAGAGTAGCTTTTACAAAATATGGATTTGAGAAGATGAAAGATATTTCTTGATAAATCTTGCCGGGCCAATTTAACAAATAAAATGGAAGGATATCTAGATCTAGCATATGCGCTTTTTTAAATACTTTTCAGCAAGATTTTAGCCTGGCGTTTCTTATTTTAACATGATTTCAATTTCATATAATTCAACTTCAGGTTCGCCCTATTTTGTTTATCTCTTTATTTCAATTTACTTTGCAAATAGTGATTTTGATTGTGTAGGAGTATATCTATTGTAGTGACAGGCCTGTTTATTTTCTCTATCATCATTCATTCATTCAACTTTCTCTCAAATCTCGATTCATGCCACAGTCACTCATTACGTCAGTCACACGATCAAATTGCCATTAATCCTTCCCCCTCATTATTTACCTTATCAATGCCACGCTTTTCAATCCGCTCATCACCTATTCTCGCCCTTCCTATTATTTGTTTCACCAACGTAATTCGATGTTAATTCTAGCACTCTTAGAAATGTATATAAGCCTGTATTTTAGTTCATTTAATTTAGTCTAGAGATAATAGTCTAGAGCTAACAGATACCTCTTCTCTCTCTCGCACTCGCTCTGGCTCCATGTTCTTTGCACGTTAAATAAGAAACTCGATGGCCTGGATAGTCCACAGAGGTTGTTTCTTCTATATTTCTTCTGGTTTTCCTTTATCTAAAATTGGCCAAATTTCAGCCTGCTTCGTTTCTTATGTTGCTCCTATTTTGTGGACAAATCTCACCCTGATATTTTTTTGTAAAACGTAAATATATGCTACGCTCCTTCGTTACTTCACATTAATGCCGATCATACTAGCGTCATTTTGTGCTGTTTTCTTGGCAGGTGCACAGGCGCAGTCTGACGAAGAAATTGACGCATTTGTGAGACAAAAGGCAGACTCGGCTTATCACCCATCATGCACCTGTAAAATAGGAGATGAATCAGACCCAATGGCCGTTGTTGATAGTAGCACACGTGTGATTGGCGCAGAAAATCTGCGTGTAGTGGATGCGTCTATTATGCCTGGCGTTGTGAGTGGGAATTTGAATGGACCTACTATTATGATAGCTGAGAAAGCCGCGGATATTATCAGAGGCGTTAAGCCGCTACCGAGAAGTACAGCTGCCGTTTATAAAACTCCTGAAACAGGACAGAGGTAAAATAAGGAAATTTAGAATTTTGAATGTTGCTGAGTATTATATTGCAGAATTATATTGTATCAAAGGTACCACTTACCTTTGAGTAACGCCTCAAGTGGGCCGTATATATAGGACATTTCAATCTGTGCTTTGTTTTGAACATGGGCTGAGATTCAACTTGATTTACGCTCTAGCTAGTCTAACTATCTCTCACAATGTCCGTCTCTGATACTTAGTTTGCTTAATTCAACATAGCGCGTGGCTAACTAAGGACTGCCATAGCAGCCTAACATTAGCTTAATTTTCATCAGCTGCTACAAATATCAGCCCATAACATTATCTTGCAACCATCTCCCTTGGTGTCTTACAACCTTCATTCCCTTTTATCGACGTTAATTTTGACCACCCTTTAATTTCTTTACATATTTCTATCTTTCACTTAATGGAATTTTGCAGATGTATTTTCTGGCACTCTTAAGAGGTTTCCATGCCAACTTAATCTTCTCTCTATCTTTATTTTGCTCCATTTATCAGTTTTCATTCTTTCTTACAGCTCTTTCTTTGTGTTTCGTCTAATGTATAATAAATAAATACTTAAGTCTAATAAATAAATACTTAAGTCTAAAGCCCCCACAGGAAAGCTGTCTTTGTATTGGAGGTATTTCATCGTGAACACAAAGTGGACCCTGATCTCGATGCTTGCACAGATTTGTCTCTTAAATGAGATACTGAGAGGGCCTGATAACATTAGAAGGACTGGTTTTAACAGAGATAGATACTTTCTGCTAAAACCTCGGTATTAATAAGAAACGTTTCGAGTTTTGGAGTACGATTGCTTGCAGACAGGGCCAGCATTGGTAGCCAAGATCCCGCCATTTGTAATAGGCCTGTTTACAGGGCAGACACGCAGTGTTTTTCTCATGTAATCAACTGAGTAAGGCTGGACAGAGGAATGAGCTTTGTGACGTCATTAGAGCTGCATTTTCCCCATGTGGTTGCAGTCAAAGTTTCCTTATAGATTCCAGCCATTTTGATAAGGCTAGCTCACTTCCTGTAGGCAGGCCCTAAAAGAGAATTACGTAAAAAGTAGGTGAGAAAAGAGAGGACAACTCACATATGCTATGCAATGGCAGCAACGGGTTGAAGATTTGTGTGACGTAAAGGTTACATGAGTATGTATGGAATGGAATCTAAATTTGAAACAAACGCAGTAATAACTTTTTTCGCTGAATGAATATGGAAAACTAGCCTACCTCACAAACAATTAAACTGGAAATTTGTGTCAAAAAAGATACCAGATATCAAGTAATTTCACCATTCAAAGTCATCATAAATCGTTATTTAGGCCATCTGCCGTATATCTACCTTTCTCATAATATTGTACAACAACTTATGAGCTATGTATTGCTTATAGTGCTTAGTGTGTTAGAAGAATAATAAATATCAGTGAATAGAATATAGATTAATAGTGCAATGTGCATAATTGTTATTTTAGCAGTGTGACGCCACGAAACGGTGGCGTCGACGAGTTGGTAAGGCGCAAGTCAGCGAACCCACGAGCCTATAGGCTTCTTGTCCGGGACCAGCTCAGCTCTTTTTCCAAAAAGCTGTCCAGCCAACCCAGCTGTCCATCCTTTCGAGATCGGTGAATGGGTACTCATAATAATGAGAAATCCTGAGGACACAGGCCTTAGTGACCCAGGCCCACATTAGCTTGATAGCTGCCAGAAACGTAGCCTGGGTTAACAAACAAACAGACAAAACAAACAAACAAAAAAATAGAAAAAACAGACAAAACAAACAAACAAACAGACAAAACAAACAAACAAAAAAATAGAAAAAACAGACAAAACAAACAAACAAACTCACAAACAAACAGACAAAACAAACAAGCAAACTCACAAACAAACAAACGAACAAACAGACAAAACAAACAAACAAAAAACACACAGGCAAAACAAACAAACAAACAAGAGCCAAGATTAGGATCAATTGTGAGGAAGATTTGCCTTCAGGTATTTTTTGTCCAGAGGAAGGTATCAATTAATTGTTCAAATGCTGCTTACCCATTGCTTAGTTTTTGATTAGTTGAGCGCCTAAGTTTCTTGATGTTGAATTGACATAAACATGATCTCAATTGTTCTCTGTTGACAAAATATCATATTTCAAAGCAACCTAGAGTTACAATATTAATTCTAATGTATAATTCATTATAAATTCTAATCTTCAAAAAACTGTTTGTGCTGATCAATGCTGATTTGAAATAATTTGAATGAACGAATAAATGAATTAATCAATGCATGAAATTATTGACTTATTTTTTGCTTACCTATAAGCTGCGGGTTAAATGAGGGACGCTGTGAAGCACAGGTCTTTTGTTATTTGTTTATCCCATACTGCATTGCTGCACTTGGCATTTCTTCCATCTGCCATTTTGAAAAAAAATGGCGGCTCAACTTTTTGTTGGGAGTTTATCAAGAGATACCCAAGAGAGAGATCTTGAAAACGTGTTTTTTAAGCATGGGAAACTTTTAAGATGCGATCTCAAACGAGGTATGACATTTCTCTTTTTTGATTAATCAACTTGGATTAATTGGCCCAACTTTTTACCCACCCACGTTTTTCTTCTCAATCGTGATTCTTTAACAATTCGGCGTTTTGACGTTTTCGAACTGCTTAATGTGTGAGGTCACTACAATTCTACCGTAAGCATGTTTGCTAGGATGCGTTTAGCAAAAACAGATACTCCACAAGTGACCCAGCAAACATAAAGAGCAAGCTATGTCACCCAAAAATTTCACTACATACAACAATAGTAGGTAGTCATCGAATATCAATTTAATAACTTTTATTCAGGAATACCCGTCTCTCTTCGCTGTTATCCTCATGGTAGCTAAATTTTATTTTGAAGCCGTATTTACCAAAACCAGAATAGATATGTTGGTACAGTCGACTCCGCTTATAGTCACTCCGCTTATAGTCATACTCCGGATATTATCACAATTCTGCTATTTCCCAAATTTAACTCTGGTCAAACCCATATATACGAACTCCGTTTATAGTCACTCCGCTTTGTGTCACACTCCGCTTATAATCACTACTTTTTCCCTCCCCACACAAAGAAAAACCCTTTTTACAGTCACATTTTAGGAAAAAATTGCTGAATCGTCGCAGTAAACATTTCCGCAAACAATTTTCTCACTCGTCTCGCTCATTTTGGTCTGCATAGTAGATGTTAGTTGATGATGAAAATCAGGATGAAGACGAAATTATTTATAGGCTATCCTGTTGAAATATTCGTAAATTATTATTATTTTTATTATTATTAAAGTAAAGATGTTGATTGCTTCGCAAAAATGCGCTGGAGAAATGAGACAATGCGCAAGTTCAGACGCTTTTTGGAGAAAAACTATGAGGATTCTGGTGAGATGCCGCTGGCGAAAATGTAGGAAATTATTGAGCGAAATCAGAGACGTGGGAACCGGGGGGCACAGGGGGTATTGTAATAAACAAGGGATGCCATTGCAAAGCTTCTCTTGGTGCGCTGCCCCTGGCTTCTCCACAGCCATAACCAACTGCCGCTGAACCAAAAACTTTAATATACGCTGCGGTGTCATTTCTATCAGCAATGGTTGAAGAGTGCCCTTCCAAACGTCATGCCCCCTAACTTGGTGCTTCCTTCTTCCCTGAACGGGATGCATAAAAAAATGTGGAAAGGGCGTCTTTTCTCGATTGCTTCGCTGTTGTAGACAGCGAAGCATTTTACGGCTAATTTTTTTATGCTGCACTCCCCTTACACACAGTATTACATCATTTGTGTTTTCTTTTGCAATTATAATCGCTTATTATTCCTTAGTTCCATCTAGCCTCACGCAAAAATAAGTAGCAATGGTCATTTCCATGGAAAAAGTACTTGGAAATAGCTTCTGTGCAAGTGCAAAGCTACCGTCATACATTTTTCTGTAATCCAATTTTGGACCACCTGTAGACCACCTGATAAATGTCAAGTCAATTAGAACAGACTGTTGATAGGAAAAATGCAGTACAGCAAGGCAAACACAAGAATGGACAACATGTAAAAAATAAATACGTTACGTTAATAGCCTGTTTTGAAAAAAAAATTAGCAACCACTTAGTAATATATTTCCTCTAAAAAACCATCCCCTGAAAAAAGAACCCTGGATCCCATCTAAATTGCATCTACCCTGAAAAAGATCAAGAAGTAGGTTAGATAGTAGATCAGAACTGGATGAGATCTGTGATATCTCTCGTAAATGAATGGCTATCAATACCAAAAGTAGATCAGATCCAGTTTAGATCCAATCTACTCTTGCTTGCATAAAAGTGAAACGTATGAAACTTACGTTATCATAAAAGCCCAATAAAGCAGCTTTAATTGTACACTAAGTGACGACATTTAGATTCCATATTAACAGCGTATGAGGCGAAGGTCTTCTTGTTTATCAAATAAATTAAATTCAAAGATTTTATTCTCTCTTGCTGTTTTCAGTGAATTGAATTGTTGTTCCTTATCTCCGTTAATTGCATACACCGTCGCAAGTATTCTTTTCGATTCCAGCAGGCAGCCTGCTATTTTGTTCCCTACGTTCCTTATTACAATCGAATAAAGGTTTTCGTTTCTAACATCTTGGTATCTGTCTCCAAATTGTGAAATTAATCGGACATTATTAAGCGTTAAGTTTATGTTTGATTTGCAGCTATTTGTGGTTGTTAAATGTATATTCCAGTTTGCAGAGTTTGCCCAATCTTGACAAGATCTTGGGTGTGCCAACACCTTAGGTGCAGGTGCCCTAAAACCGTACAAAAATCGTTAGGTGCGCCACTACACTGCACAAATATAAAAACTTCAAAATCTGAGTGGCACCCAGGTGCATTTGTTATGATAATGATGTTTCATTGCAATAATAATTTGCTTTCTAGGCTTTGGCTTTGTTGAGTATGAAAACCCAAGAGATGCAGAGGTACCAGATTGATTTATAAGTTTTTTCTTATTATATAATTGAAATAGGAACATCAGGAAAATAGATTTGTTGCCAAGGCATGAAAAGAGTTTGTGTAATGCATAATAATAAAATATACGAAAGAAATAGAGAGCAGATGAGGACCGAAAGGTCGAAACATGTTTTAAAACTGTTTTGTTGACTTTAATTGTGTTTAAAGAGAATATAATAGTTTATTTTATGTATTTTATTATTATGCATGAAATAGGAACAAACTAAGTGATATTTAAGATATATAAAAGGTATTATTTATAAAATGAAGATTTTCAAGTATCTATTTCAAAAATTTGCATAAGATTATATGTTCTAAAACTAGAAATTGCAAATTCCTATTTTAATCATTTTTTGCTAAAGCCTTAGAAAAAGATTTAAACAATATTAATAATGATTCAATAAATAATTGATTAAGGATAGTTTAATGATTATGATTAATAACAGTTAATAAGTAAATATCAAAAAATACAGCACCAAAGATCTCTTCTGGTCTTAATGTCAGGGTTAAATTTATAGATATAAAAACTTAAGGAGATCATAAATGCTTTAAATTCAAAATATATATGCTACACTCCTTGTTATTTCATACTAAAATATCCCTATATCCTCAAAAAAGCATTCTAGACCATTTTCAATTTCATCGTTTGGGGGGGATCTTTTCTGATGGCAGTGCATTTTTAAAGTTGGACGCACTTTTAAAATGTTTGTCATTCAAGTCAATTACTTTGTCATCAAAGGGGTCTTGCAGAAGTTTTTACAAGGACTATTATGATTGGCGTTATTCGAATTATCTGATTTGCATAAAGATAGGAAATGTTTTGTTTAAAACCAAATATTTGCCAGAATCATGCTAGAAAAGCGGTCCTTGTCTTTTAGACAATAAGGGGAATACCAACCCAAGCCATACTGACCAATTCTTGCATTCCCTCAAACATGAATCAACCAATCAACAATGATCTTGCAAAACTTCTGCAATACTGCATCAAAGGTTTAGGTACACATAATCTAGCCAAACCCTTGGGGAAGAATTGTACTATTTTTAGGGGAGGGTACTTTTTGAGGGGAATCTTTTTGGAGGATATACTTTACTAACGTAAACTTAGATCTGCATGGAGTATAGTTCTAAATTTTTAATGCTTAAAATTATTTATTGAATTTTTTCTTTTGCTATGCAGCTTTGGGTACATTCCATCATGCACAAACACCCATAAACATGCAACCAAACAAAATCTTCATTTGGTGGAGGCACTTTTACCAATTCTTCAGCACACCTATTCAGCCATGCCAAGCATTCCCAGGCAATCTATTTTCTCAGAAGGTGCCCCCCAGTTCCAAGTGCAAACATGCAAACAGTCCTACCCAAAAGCTGCCAATGTTTTTGCCACCATTCATCAAGACTCTCCTCCCAGCTCACCATTACCTCACAACCTGTTTCACACAGAATCATTGTTTTGGTGTGTAAGTTTTCCCAGCATACACCACAGATCAAAGTGAGCCATGGTATGCCAACAGATTACCCCATTCACAACATACCTACCTCACTACCTCAGACCTTCCCAGCAATGTGTTTTCTGTTTTGGGTAGTGCCAAGTTCGTCCCCAAGTTACAATGCATCAGCCCAACCATGCCTGGTCATGTCCTCCAAAGAGGAACCAACATTTTGCTTCGGTATGTTGTCCCAAGCATATGCAAGTGGACAATCTGTACCAAGATGTGCCAATTTTGTCCCCAATAGACAATGGAACTGCCCAAACTTGCCTAGCCATGGCCAGACTCCCCAACAGAAAGCAAGCATTTTGTTTTTTTATATTGTCCCACGCATGCACAAGTGGACAGGCTGTTCCAAGATGTGCCAAGTTCGTCCCCAATACACAATGGATCTGCCCAACCTTGCTTAGCCATGTCCAGACTCCCCAACAGTAAAACCAGCATTTTGTTTTTTTATATTGTCCCACGCATGCACAAGTGGACAGGCTGTTCCAAGATGTACCAAGTTCGTCCCCAATACACAATGGATCTGCCCAACCTTGCTTAGCCATGTCCAGACTCCCCCACAGAAAAACCAGCATTTTGTTATTTTATAGTGTCCCAAGCATGCACAAGTGGACAGTCTGTTCCAAGATGTGCCAAGTTTGTCCCCAATAAACAATGGATCTGCCGAATTGTGCCTAGCCATTCCCGGCTTCACCCATAAAAAATCCAGAATTTTCCAATCATTTATTGCCCCCTCAAATGGACAAGCTTTGCCATTAAATGCACCAATCATCCCAAAAAATCGACGGATCTGCCCTCCTGTTTCCAGTTTCATGTTGCTTTCCACTCTCCATAAACAAAGTTTTTCCTACGATACGCTATCCCAGCATACGCAATTGATCCATCTGTCTTGCAAGGCCACATCATGGTCCCTAACATCCGATGTTTCTACTCAATAATGCCTGGCTTTTCCTGACATCTTACTCACCTCAAACCCAGCGTTTTGCTTTGATGTAAACAGTTGCTAACACACCTGCCCAATTACACCAAGCTTTCTTTATCAAGGTACCAACACGGACCCAGATATCCAATGCATTCGTCCAACAGGCTATTCCTGACAGCTTATTTGCTAAACAACCAACCATTATGCTGTGATATGTTATTCAAGGCTGCAAAAGTAGTTAAGGGACTCTGACACAGACTCTGGTGCAAGCAAAAGTGCGAAAATTGTCCGCAATATCCAATGCCTCTACTGGTCCATGCTACTTCTTCCAAGCAGCTGCACCACTCAAGACAGACCGATTGGGCAAGCACAGATGATCAGTTGTACCAACACGGACCCCAATGTGCATCAACACCACCCAAGCTATATCATGCCCATGCTAGCAGGATCTTCTATCAGTGCCAAGCCAAATCATTGATATATCCATCGCACATTATCCAAACTGCAATGCAGTCCCTCAAAATGCCAGAATCTCACCCTCCTTATAGCATACCGATTGATGGGTCTTCCTTGGTAATCATTGGTATCATAAGCCAGTTGCCCTCCCTTTCACCCGTTTCAAAGAGCAGATGAGTGCAGTTTGACCCTTTCAAGACATCAGTGAACAAGCTTTGCCATCAAATGCATCAATTATCCCCAAAATTCAACGAATCTGCCCTCCCATCCATCAGTCCTTCAGCTTCGTATTTTTCGTGTAGTATTCATAAAGGTTTTAGCAATCCATTCAAAAGGCTTCTTGGAAATGCCACCAAAACAATTTCACGATGAGGTATTTTTAGATGGAAAATCCCTCACAGGATAAGCAATTTTTCCACGTCTCCTAAATTTGCAATGGCATTCAAAAACTCAGAGCATTCCGAAATTAAACTCGCATTTATTGGAGGAAGTTTTCACAACTGTGGCATGCTTGGATGGAAAACTCTCTCATGATTAATTTTCTGCATCTACAATAGCTGCATCTCTTCCACGAGTCCTAAATCGGCATTCCAAAAATCACCGAATTGACATTCAACAATTCACAGAGGGCCCTGAAACCGCGCAGCAATATGGTAAGCCATTCCCAACGCGGTGGTGATCGGTCCCGATCAAAACCCCTCCCAGAATATGTCATCTCGTAATCATGGATCGCCCCACTGAAGATTCTCCTTCTTTTTACTGTTCAAAAGGCGCTCTCACATATTCACAAAGGACATGTTTTAAATATGGCGGCCATTTTTTACCCTTTCTCCTTCAGCATCGTTGAATAATCCACTTCATTCATTCTAAAGCAGTATCCTAAAAAGGGTGTTCACGTGTTAATCAGGAGGTCCGCAAACACGTTGCATAATTTTGCACTGCATCGTCCACGTGTTTAAGAGTAGATCCACAAAAGTGATCACATGCCCCCTGCAATGAGATTTTTACTTGTAAGTTTGACTTTTCAACTGTCAAAAATGTTCTTTTATCAATCTAATTTTCCCAAATTTCCCTGCTAAAAATGTTAATTTGATATGAGAAATTACACAGTCAATTTTAGACATTTTTCCCATCAAATTTCACTTACAAGAAACATCTGTTTTGAAGTTTTACAAAACGGAAAATCGTCAGAAAACAAACTGAAACTTTAACAATATTGGATGTTCATCTACCGATTGGCAAACTCCGTGGCCGTAGCAGTAAAGAGTAGAGGGCGTAGGACATGTTTCCCCTTGCTAAATGATTTGTTTGCAAAATAAGAAGCAACCAAAAAATTTTTGGTCCGCTGATCGGAGTTGACCTACTCTGTCAGCAGATTTTCGGTTGACCCCCCCCCCCCTCTACCTCAGCTACCTACTACTTTGATCTCCCCTACCAACCATACCTTTAAGGGTTAGAAGACTGAGCTTTTGGTTTTTGCTTCTGGACATAACAAAAGCCAATAAAGGCCAACTCTACACTTAATAAAATACCTCAGCAAACTCAAATGATCAGTATTAAAAAAAGATAGATACATTTGTGGAAAGTGCATTCAGATCCCCCAAACTTTTCATTTTAATTTTAAAGTCTCTATCAGTTTTTGCAGCTTTATAACCATCTGGAAGTTGATAAAAATTAAGTTTCCCCTAAGTAAAAGTGACTCATTTTCGTACTTTTTGTCCTCGTTCTTAGAACTTGGAGGAGATTGTTTTTCTTAACCCTTTCGCACCCGGATTTATTTTCAGTTAACTGTTAAAACCCATATAATTCTACGCTTTTCAGGGGGTAGCAAAGTCAAATAACTTAGGTGAAAGCGTAAACTATTATAGAAAACTGCCACCAGAACATTTACAGTATTTTGTTCTTAACCCCCTGAAAAATCATCTTTTCCGGTGTTTATCATTGGGCCATATGGCCCTTCCAGGGGTGAAAGGGTTAAAGGTATTTTGAAGCACTTTCTTGTTGAAGATTTCCCAGCGAAAGAACGGGTTCGCAGATGATGCAAAAATTTGTCCAACGAAATGAAAGATTCAAATCGAACCATGCCAAGCAGTTTATGAAGATACAAGCAAGATCATTTGTTTGTATTTTCCATTTTTTATGAATTTTTAGGACGCCATCAGAGCTGA
Source organism: Catostylus mosaicus (assembly GCA_964019065.1). Taxonomy (NCBI): domain Eukaryota; kingdom Metazoa; phylum Cnidaria; class Scyphozoa; order Rhizostomeae; family Catostylidae; genus Catostylus; species Catostylus mosaicus. The sequence continues at coordinate 6,036,986 of OZ025198.1, forward strand.
AAATGGCCGCCGACTCCTTGGATCAAGAATCGTTGTTGAATGGGCAAAAGGAAGCATCGGTGACAGGGTGAGCTGTTTTGCAAATTATTTCATTCTAAGCTACATTTCCAAGCTTAATATGCCGGAGGAAGGAAGTATTGAATTTAGTGTCTTTTACTGCCTTCTTAATTTGTTAATCACCTTTTAGTGGGAATGGAGGAGTTAACGAAAACAAATTTTATGTTTTAGGGCCCAAGGTACAGAGAACGCTCAAGGTCAAGAGAAAGGGAAAGAGATTTCGGAGGTAAAGAATTCATTTGTTTCATTTCATTTGTAATTAATTGCGTAGGGTAATTTTATCAATATCATATAAATGAGGCTGAAACATGTGACTGTGATGTCAATCAAACTAGATTTTGATGGGCAAAGACAAAGAAAGTGAAGCAGAGCTGTCAATCAATAGTCTCTAATTCCATTGACTTTGCCAACCAAGATGGCAATCAAAGTCACATGTTTTAGAGTCTCGTTGTATTGTACAACCCAGTTTGCAGAGTATGGCCGATCTTGACAAGATCTAGGGTGCGCCACCAGTCCCGCACCTCAGGTGCGGGTGCGCCAACAGTCGTCAGGTGCGCCACTAAACTATGGGTGCCACAGCACAAACAAAATCTGAGGGTCATCCAGGTGCGCCATCTTAGGCATTTATGAATTATCTTGAGTGCGTCATTGCCATACTCTGCATTCTGGTGTACAACGAAAACTTCCCTCTTCAAAGAAAATGATGGACCCTAGAAATTTCCAACCCGAATATACATAATATAAAAATAAAATAAAAGAACCTCAGATTACAGGAATGCCCAACAAGGATAAAAGGAGTTCCTTTAACGTATGGAGTAGGCCCGATGCCAGAAGGGGATAGGGGGCTTAGCCTCCCCAAATAGCATGATAAAACAAAATAAATGATAGAAAAATAGCACATTTGTAGTATTTTTGGATTTTGGAATTTTTTTATCTGGAGTTATCGTAACGAGATTTTAATTGCTTGGAGTTTTATGTTAATTTTCATTGTGTGAAAAGGCCATTCCTCAGTTTCGCCTCTCTAAAAAAGGGCCTTTTCTGGCCACAACCCGTTCGTAGTAGAAATGACACACGTTGATCGGTTTTGATGTTCTGAAGTCCGCAGGCACTGGTTCTTTAGTTTGACGTATCCCCAAAGGGATTTTTATCACCAACTTGGCTTTCAAATTTAAGTTGCGGTTTTTTAACTTCATATTTTTTCCGTAATTTTGCAGGGAGGCCTCCAAGAAGAAGAAGGTAAGTTTGATTCATTTTCCTCGTGAAATTTTTCACATTATAAAAATTATTGGCCTCACAAGATAACTGGTTGTCATTTTTATTATTATTACAGAAGTTTGAAGGGTATTAATTAGTATTTTACTCTGCCATATTCTTTATGCAGTTTCTAATCAATGTTACCTTTTTATTAGCTAACGTAAATAGGTAACTTTAAATTAAAGTATTAATTATTCATAGACTCATATTGACTCATATAGACTCAGATGGATTATGGACTCAAATCTTGGTATCTTTATCAATTCGTGTTTTTTCTTTCTTGAAATGCATGATTCTCTTTCTATCGACAAACGACACATTTGTTACATTGTTTCTAAACTTATTAAAATATCCATTTGCAATTCTTGTTACATACTTTGCTGTAGGTATAATACATAGAACAACCCAGAACTATTCCCCTTTTAACAGCTCCGAACATGATTAATTTAACATTACAATTATTAACTTTGTTTCTTCGACAAATTTATTTTCTACTCTTGTTATTTACTTTTATGCTGTAGGCCCAGGCCAGTCAACTAAAAATTACCTTGTAATAGTGAGATTTGTAATTTTAATGTAGTTGGAATGAAATTAAAAACTTTTCATTATTGCATTCTGTATTCAACCCCGGAAGAAGTTATGGTTTCGTTTGTGGCTTTAAACTATCACTTGAAGTCTTATCTTTTTAGCCCACCAAGAGGTGGTTTCGATAGAGAGAGAGAAAGGTAAGCTGGGTTGTTTGATTGTAAAAGAACTCTTTATAAAATTATTTTTAGTCCATTTTTTAATTCGTGCCTGATGCTCTAGACTTTGATTTCAGATGACCAGGCTCCTCTAACATTGAGAGGGAAATTTCAAGCTTCAAATGAAACCTAATTAATCTAGAAATTATAACCTTCCTTAGCATTCTTGTCTATTTACTCTCGTTGTGATGTAAAGCCTAAAGAAGTAATAAAATGAAAGAATTTGACCTGTGTTATTAAACGCTTATTTACATCTTTATTAGTCTATTGTTACGTTTATTTATCAATTGTTTATGTTGGTGTATTGATTGTCATGTGCAATGAATAAATGATCGAACGAACAAATGATTGAATGAATGAATGAATGCATGGTCGATTGAATGAAAGAATGAATGATTGAATGGATGAATAAATAGATGTGCTAATGAAAAATGGAATTAATGACTGAATAATTGATTGAAAAGAATGAATTATTTGGATGTATCAATGAATGATTGAATGAATGGGTAAATGAATGAATGAATAAATGAAATAACAATAGACTTAGAGTATAGTTAAGTGCCTTGTTTGTAATATTTCTTGATATTTTCTATAGGTCGCCACCTCGATTTGGGAACTCGTATGACTACAGAGACAGGTATGTTGACATTTTTCCTAGTTTAACGTTTTGAGCTATAGAGACATTGAAGATGTAAAAAGTTGCTAAGACACGGAAGAAAGACTATTGATTAAAGGATTAAAGATTAAAGGACGATTGAGCTCAACTTTAGTCAACAGGCCTCATGCACAGAACGTAGGTTCAACGACGGCAGTGGTGGTACCACGGGGGTGTTTGGGGTTGCATAGCCCCATTTTTCTGAAATGTGGTATTGAAGATTTTTTCACAAATCTAAGGTACTGCTAGGCCCTTATCAAGTTTCGTATTTCATGCTACCTTACTTCGATTATAAATTGCTTTTTTGATATTGATAAAGCTGATATTGATAATATTTATAATGTTGCTGTTCTACCCAGGCCATCGCAAGCCATCTGGGCCCTAAGACTATGAACGGCACGGGCCATTGGGCTGGTGTATAGCGGTGCAAAGGCCAAAGGGGGTTCTAGCCCCACTACAATACTATCCAGCTCCCCCGTCTTAATCAGTTAATGAATGAATTGAATGAAGAAATCAATAAACTTAATTGCGGGCTCTTTATAAGAACAGGGTCCCGGGAATTTACCCCCGGCTACGCCCCCCTCTCGACAGCACTGGTTCTACCTAGGAATCGCTTTTTTTGGAATTTATGAATTTTGTAGGAATCCCTTCAAGTTTCTTATAAACATAGAGATTGTGGGGCCTATTCTGATGTTATTTGGAATTTCGAAATTTTGCTGCTCTCCAAGGGATGCTGCTCTACACCAATCAGTGTCGTCATCATAAACGTAGCCTTGTTTTTTATGGCAGCACAAAATTTAAATAAACAGGCCTTACAAATCTTACATTTTCACCCGTTTTTTTGCAGGCGGCGAAGTATTTCACCACGCCGTAATTTCCGAGAAGACCGCTTCGAACGCGACCGCTTCGGAGGAGGCTCTGGTGGCAGATTCGATCGGGACCGAGGCTTTGATAGAAGGCCAGATAGGGACCGATTTACAAGGAGGTACTGAATGAGTCTTTATAAACTTGGAACAATCTTGTACAAAAAATAACTCAGGTAATGCTTTTAGTATAAAAGAACAATTTTTCTGGCGCTCGAAATCCAGGTATACATTTTAAGCACCCCCCCCCCCTGCTTTTGTAACTCTTCAAAGCAACAGTTCTATACGATTTAAAGAACACCTGTAAAGTTAGATAAATCTTCTGTATGTAAACAGTTTTTGGTAGTTTTTTCTTCGAAGTTCAACCTATGTTTTTACGACCATCCAGCAACCAAAAGTTGTTAACCTTCCCCCGGACAACACATCCTGAAAGGTAAAACTTTCGCACAAGACTATGAAAAATAGACATGACTTTGTCTGTCATTATCCAGCTTGTTGAAATGTAACTGTAATATTTTCCTTACCTTGCCATCAACCACTTGAAATCTGTCCATCAATGTTTTTTCGATCAGCAAGAAACTAGAAAATAGGTTAAAGAAATTTGTGAGAAAGTTTTTAAACACTGCATGAAACTATAACCACTCATAGTAATTCTTCCATTCTCCTTCGTGTTTTAGCCTAAAAAGTATTAAAATGAAAGAAATAAACTTGTGTTATTAATTAGTTATTTTTTATCGATCTTCGTTTGTTGTTATGTTTATTTATCAAATTTATTGATAATGTGAGTGTTTTTATATTGTCTTGTACTTACAGAAGCGAGGTCCTATGAATTCTTCTTCTTCAGATGCCATTCCGTATAGCTTTGGCGATCATGGGCCTCAATTGCTCTCTATCTCGGCAACTGGCTAAACTTCACCGCTCCTGGCTAAATGTAGCCAACCTCTAATGTTGTCAAGCTGTTTTCTTCTTTGTCCCCCTCTGTTCCTAGTGCCCTCAATTCTACCTGTTGTAATCCAGTTTGCAGAGTATGACCGATCTTGACAAGATCTAGGGTGCCCCAACAGTCCCGCACCTCAGGTGCGGTTGCGCTAAAACAGTGCAAAAATCGTCAGGTGCGCCACTACACAATGGGTACCATTGCACAAACGTCCAAATCTTAGGGGCGCCCAGGTGCGCTTCCTTAGGCATTTAAGAATTATCTTGGATGCGCCATTGCCATACTCTACATTTTGGGTTGTATTCAGTTCTATGTTTCCTTCTCTTACTGTATGTCCGTAAAAACTTCATTTTTTATTCTTTGATTCCGTTCAGTAACTCTTTCTTTCTTTCTTTCTTTCTTTCTTTCTTTCTTTCTTTCTTTCTTTCTTTCTTTCTTTCTTTCTTTCTTTCTTTCTTTCTTTCGTTCTTTCTTTCTTTCTTTCTTTCTTTCTTTCTTTCTTTCTTCCTCTCTTTCTTTCTTCTTTGCCCTCTTGATAGCAAACCTATTTTTGGTCTTAATTAAGACCAGGCTAAATGTCTAGACGTTGGGATTCAGGTCAAGGTGACCACAAGATCAAACCCAGCCTTCAGGGATGTCGCTGTCTGCATGGTTCAAAGGGGACAGGTGCTAGGACGAATTTGACAACTGAAGATGGGCTTGTCACCCGAAGATGCCGATAACGTGTGGACATAGAAAGAAGAGGCCTGGGCACCTTTTAGGTCAGTTAATTTTCACCGCGAACTGTTTTTCAACAGCAAGGGTTTTTTCGACACCAATTAGGTTTATCTCTATTGATGCAAACTTCACGCTTAACCGAGCAGGTGTAGGCCGCTTCAACACCTCCAAATTGATTCGGCACTGTTTTTGTTGGCTTGGCTACCTCAGGAGAAGAATTTCAAAGCAGTCCCGCCTTTCATATGCCTTTGACACTCCTGCAATCAACGCACAGGCTTGCAACGCCGAACGAACACTAGATATTGAAACAGAAGAACAGCCAAGGGTGCCGATAGAAGGAATTCTGGAGCAGGGTGCAATCATTTTCTTGGGGGTCTCCAATTTGTTGTTGTTTTTTACAATGGGGCCTTCAAACGACTGAACGATAAGCTTTGTTATACAAACAATAAATGTTATAGATGTTTGTCGACACTGGCACAATGAAAAGATTGAAATTGAATATGGGGGCCTGAAAGTTTTGAATTAAAAAAATTTGGGTTCTCGAAAATTTGTTTGTATGAGGGAAGCACAAGAGCACTATAGCTGTTTTTCTAAAAATCTCAGTACTTATTTTCTACAACGGAATCAGTAGTTCCAGTAAGGGGGTTTTTCGAGAGATTATAAGGGGGCGAACTCGAAAATCTGCACAGTCCTGATGACGTCACAGCGCCTCCGCCATTCACCCGCCACGCTGCGTTTGATAATCAAAACTTCAATGGTGAATGTTGTCAGCCATCTTCACGTGGCGTTTTCCATATTAGCAGAATCTCACCATATTTGGTCCGCACTTTCCACATGTCGAGCATAATGATGTGCGATCTGATTGGTCCATGAAGAGGCCGGATCTACTTCCGGTACAATGTCAACATGGCCATGGTCAGTTCAAAACAATAATACCCTCCAATATTTTCCGAACATTTTCGTAAAGTGTTGAAAGTTTTCAGAGAGACTTTGAAAGCCAGCCAAGTAGCAGACAATTTTTAGTCACAAATCATTTAACAACATTCTCAAAGGTGAGGTAAGTTTTATTGTAGCGACCTTTTTATAGACACATATTGTTTTGGCTACAGGGAGGTCGCCCATAGGGATCTTATAAAGATTGTTAAAAGATTTCTCCTATGTCCCTAAATCTTTTAATATTTACAGTTTAAATATACGTTCTTTCTTTTCTGCGTTTCATATTTCACTGCAATTAATTTCCTTACATTAAAACAGTTAATCTTTTTAGAGTTTACTAATGTAATTTATTATGCTGTGAATACAGTCTCTCCTCTTAAATCTGGGAGTCAATTCCTGGGAAAACTTCAGCAAAGTCGAGTTTTTTTTTTCAGTTTTATTTGGTTTATCTATTGAGTTTACTTTCCAAACCCTTTGAACAGAAACTCAGAGAAACCCAACATGTAGGTCTTGTAATTCTCCGGCCAATCGAATTCGCCTACCGACCCGGCGAAAACCCAATAAAATTTTTAACTGTATCTTATTCAATCACTGTCGTGTACCTATTAGGCCGAACTTTTTAGAAAGATTTATCTTGCCGAATGGCTGCTTAATTTTGAACGCGGTAGGCTGCCACCTCAAGATCAGATAAATTGCAAGATAACTTGAAAGCACATGACATTTTTCCTTTGTTTTTTGTTCCTAGATTCACCTATTTTGCAGTAACAAAATCTTGCAGGGAAGTTTGACTTTCCTGGTTTTCCGATGTACCAAAAAGTCAATCGATCCTTATCTTTTCAATATCAATAAATGGGTTTTTAGGCTATCAAAGTTTACATTTGGCGGGTTGTGGAACGCAATTAATTGAATTAACAAGCCGAATTCCCATTGGAAAATCAATACTTTTCTTAGCAATTCAGACAAGATTTGTGGTTTGTTGTTATTTTTTGACGCGGCCTCTAAGATTTAAAATCCTCGGTCACAAAGTCACAAAGCAATCAAAGCATACACATATTTTTTTCATCTGGCAAACTTACCCGGTCGCAAGAAAATCGTAGGAGTAAACGCCGATTTTGAGCATGAAAAAAAGCGTAAAATTTTCATCATCGAAAAAGCTGAAAACGCTTTAAGGCACCTGAGAACGATGCATATAATTTGACTGCAAAGTCTACTTAAATGATATATTATACAGACATGTGGAAAACATAACTAGAATGTAAAATAAATACTGACATAGCTCAAGCGTAAAATTACTCCTCAATGGTTCTTGATTTTTAGCATTTTTTACCATAAATATTCTTTTAAAGCATAATATTATGCAAAAAAATTAGCATTTAAGATAAGTAATGAAAATACTGTCTCTGGACAATCAGTTAAAATGGAAATAAACACTTTTCCCAATTTGGAACAACTCTGTAACCTTTATATCTGCAAAATTAATTCATGTATTCTTCTGCTGTGAATCTTTTGTGATTCCCTCAAAGAGGATTAATTTTGTATAATCCCATTTTCAACTTTAACTTTATACTTGAGATAAACAGTTTAAATAAGAACCTAACAGCATTAGCTTGAGAATAGAAAGCTTAAAGATTTGAGCCATGAAATGAATGACAGCATGTTACACAGTCCTTAGTTTGACTCAAAATGGCAAGGAAGCAATCAATATTTATTTGTTAATCCAGGCTAGATTTCTGTCTCCTATCAAGCTGATGTGCACCGGGGGGTGTTTAGGCCTGTGCCCTGAGGATTTCTCCTCAGTACCTGTTCACTAACCTCGGAAGGACGAATAGCCAGGTTGCTTTTGGTAGGACAACTTGTCCAGGAAGGATATTGAACTATTAACTTTCTAGTTCTTAGAACTTTGCCATAAAAACCCTGAGCTCCATCACAAATTAATTATTTTTTTTAAATAACACACTTTCCATGCATTTAAGACAATCTTTCCTTTGTTTTGCTGAAAAGTAAATCCATGAAATTGAAAGATCTCATTATCTTTTCAAAAACAGAAATATTATTAATTTTCCATGAAAGGTTTTCCCTGACACTTTAGGGTATCAAATTATTGGATAATGATTGAACATTGATGTGACATAAATAACAAATTAAAGATCAGAAGCCACATATTTGTGCAATGTTATAGTTTTGTATTAAAAATAAGTTATTCATCAATATAATTCTATAATTATAAGACTCTAAAAGACGATATTCTTTTTTTTCTATATTTAGCCTCTGAGATGGTAATAATTTAACCACAGGTTTAAATAAAGAACTAAAACACTTTTGTACTGATGGTATGCTCTTAAAGATGGGGGTGGGAGGAGGTAAATAATCAGGGGTTTTCTGTTAATAAACACATCATTGTCAGGAAGTAAATTAGGATGTAGTTCTGTTAAGCTCTGGCAGCAATCAAGCTAAATTGAGCTGGGGATCCTTAAGCCTATGCCCTCAGGATTTGTCGGGATCTCAGCAATACTTATTCATTGTGCAAATTCAGGTCAGTTTAGCTCAGTTCGGGTCAGTTCATTTCATTTAAGTTCCATTCAGTGCTGTTCATTCCATGCCAATTTAGTTCAGGTCAGTTTCTTTTTGTTAAGTTCAGTTCATTCTTTACATTCTTAATTCTTATACCTAAATAACAAACACTGACCAAAATAGAATTCTATATACTTGAGTAATATTTTACAAAAAAAGAACTAAATAAAGAAGAGCAAATTAGTATGTATAGGAAAGAATACAAGACCAAGGTTGCAAAGTAGGTTTGCTAACAAGAAGGAAATTCCTAGCTTACAAAATTGTACATTTGACTGCTTATTGGGATTTACTTATGGAAAAATGTATGAGCAACACATTTACATTGATATCTTAGCAAAGATTTTGGTGAACAGCTGTACCTGGAGAGTGGTTTCTAATTACATTGTCACAGGCTGTGAGCCATAAACACCTTTTGACAATTCAATTAAGAATGAAGCTTGAAATGACGTGGAAGTGTGGTCTATAACCTATGAATCAATAACCAACAGGCTTGTGATCCCAGACAAAAGTCTAAGGCTCATTCCACAAGCTATTCAGTCAAACAAGGCTATCCATTCTTTTGAGGTTGGTTAACAGCTTGTCAGTTTCATTAACATCAGCCTGAGTTAACAAATGTGAAACAAACCAGTAAAAAAAGAATTTGAAGGCTAATAAACTTTCCTCTTGTTGTTTTTGATGTGTACAGCCTTTGTCTCAAAGATTGCCCAGGACTGCCAAGAAGGGGGCAATCATATGAAGGAGGTATAGCCCGGGTAGATGCCAGGGGGGCTGGGGCTTTAAGGGGCCACATCAAATAAGGTAAATATTAATAAGGCCTTCACTATGCTTGAATTGAAATGGCAATAAGCCTGTGATTTAGAATCAATATGTAATTGAATCATCAATAATTAAAAAGACATTCTCACATGCCGTCTCAATTGTGAACCTATTATTGGTGGCATGATTTATTAACGTTAAAAGCATGTGGTTGTGGTGAAAAACAAATCTGCCACATGGTAAACTTACTTTCAAGTGGACTATAGCGGAGACGATAATACAACAGATTTTGATTTATTTGAGATTCCAATTAAGTAGTGAGTTTGCAGGGATGCTGAAGCATATTTTCATGTGAAGGGGCTCTTAAAGATTGGGCGTGGCCACAATTAGGCCTGGTCGCTCGAGTTCATGTTGTTGCTCCCTAAAAGTCAATAAAAAGGTTAACGACATGGCCAAACTTTGTGATGGTGATAATGGCGAGTAGAATCAGATTGCAATAGGCATAGCTCAAATAGCCCTTTTGTTTTTAGATTAGAAACGCGTGTCTTCAACGCAACATATCAGCAAAAAGTATGGGGGCTACTGCCCCCTCTAACCCCCCCCCCCTGAGTCCGGCGTGTTTGCTTAAGTACACCATGAAAGCTTATAACTAATTGTAAGGGAAGTTACTTAAGGATGAGCTCTCTCGTAAGGTTAACTGGTCGTGAGGAGACAAGGCCGTACACTGGAGATTTTCAGCGAGGGGGCAACTGGGGATACGTTTTTACATCACCAGAAAAAACCGTTTCATGCGCAAAGAAATGTGATTTGGTTTTTTAGGTTTGATTTTAATTTCCTCGGAGAAGGGACCTTTAGGGGTAAAGTGATAAAGACGTAGCAACAAACCTCACTTTCAAAATCCCCCCTCGCTATGTACGGCATTGTGAGGAGTGCGCCCCCTTAATTAAAAGCTTCCAACGGCTAATAAATCTTCAGCTTATTGAAAAAAATAGGGTTAGAGAAATCTAAATAACAAATCTTCGTTCGTTATTGCGTCTAACAGAATTTAAATGTGTCTAATATTTGTCAAGCAAACAAAAACACTAAATTTTTTTGGTACCTCATACAAATGATCTTTTTAACTTTTAGTTGAATCGATAACTGGCAAAATGAGTGGAATTGGATTAGCCAGAAGCCTGCAAAGAAGTTGTAACGTGCATTCAAGAGGAGTAGCTTTCGAGGCAGCAACAATTGCAGCTGCATCGAAAAAAGTTCATATGACATTATCAAGTATGTATCTGTTTGAATTATTGCAATGTTTTATGACAAGGGTGGCGCAAGAGGGGAGGCAGGGGAGCTGTAGCCCCCGCATTGGGTAATGTTCGCCCTCCGTTGGGGAAAAATTCCGTGTCTGTCGGGGAATTTTCGACGGAAAATTGTGTTCAAATGCTCAGAAAGATGCTCTCTATGCTGTTATTTAGCCCCCCTGCCGGGGAACCTAGCCCCTCGTTGGGCAAATGCTAGCGCCACCCCTGGACAGAATGTGATCCTTTGAATATTTATCATAAAGATCTGAGAGTTGGAAAATGTGGTTTCTAGTGTCTTATTAGCCAGATGCTACTCCACCGACTTTACCATTTCCCCAAGTCGTTTTACGTATATAGAAAGGTGCAGCCACAGATGGTGTAGGTACCCTATGATGATAATGATGACGATTATGATGATGATGATGATGATAATGATGATGATGATGATGATGATATTGATGATGATGATGATGATGATGATGATGATGATGATGATGATGATGATGATGATGATGATGATGATGATGATGATGATGATGATGATGATGATGATGATGATGATGATGACGATTATTATGCTGATGATGATGATGATGATGATGATAATGATGATGACGATGATGATGATAATGATGATGATGACGAAGATGATGATGATAACGATAATGATGATGATGATGACGATGATATTGATGATAATGATGATGATGATGACGAAGATGATGATGATAACGATAACGATGGTGATGATGATAACGATAACGATGGTGATGATGGTGATGATTATATTGATGATTATGATTACGATTATGATTATGATTATGATTATGATTATGATTATTTGTTGTTAATTGTTTAGTTATATTCTGTTGTTTTTCCTCAAGAATTGTCATCAGGGATAATGTCTTCACCAAATTCAATGGAATATTCCCTGGATGGAGAGCCAATCGCTTACAAGGCACCCGTTGTATTAGGTAAGTCTTACATATGAATTAGGTAAGCATTTTTCCAATATGACGGGGGCATAGACTATCGGTTATGGTGACGACCTGCGCACCCATGAGCGAAGAGGCTCGTGGTTCGAGAATACCCCGGTGGGTCAACTCCCATTGTCAATTGTAAGCATCTGCATCTTTAAAATCTCTGAGAAAGGGGTTCGATTTCATCCCAAACCAAGGACATAGAAATTGGAAAAAGGGTGTATTTTTTGAAAAAGGCAAAAAAAGTAAAGAAAAGGGTTGTTTTTTAGGTCCAACACATCGTATTAAAAACAATATGTTCTTTGGTTTCAGAGAAAAAGGGGGGCAAAATTTGAATTCAAAATCAGAGAAAAGGGTCAATTTTCTAGAGCCTCAGACGTGCGTGTTTACACTTGACAATGTGAATTGACCCACCGGGGAGACCACAGTCGGAACCATCCTCTGTAAAGCCTTCAGCTTTCTGTGTTCTTGACCTGCCATCTCCATCATTCTCCTTCCAAAATAGCTTTCATTTCTTCTTATCGCATGCCCGTACCAATTCAATTATCGTTCTTGCATCATCGAGCTTATTTGAACTACCTTAACTGTTTTTCTAAGTAGTGGATACTTTGCTCGAAATTTGTAGACAATCCCATTCCCTTGGACAATTTTTCATGAGCAGCCTTCAACTTCTTTAATGACGAACTATATTAATTTGTTCCATTTTATAAGCCCCCTCTATAGCCTTAAAATAAAGTGACCCCCTTTAAAGTTGCCCCTAGCTTTTGCAGCATTCATATGACCTCACAATTTCACTGTATTCGTCTCCTATTTTAGTGAATACGGAAAACTACGATGACTATGCTATACTTGAATCTGCCCGTGCCAAGGAGCTTCATGATAGCCTACAAAATGTCATTACTCTGAAGCCAATCAAGTCAGAACAATATGCAAGGATTTGAACACCACAGAACGACCAGGTTATCTTACTTAAAACCACATCTAGCAAACAGATTGTTAGTTTTATCAACTGTGTAGATAGGTATTTGCTTGTTCGAAAAAGCGTTCTAATAGGACGCCAGCTTCGCGTATGTTTTTTAGCATAACAGCCTCGAATTGGACACTTAACAGACATACTAACACGTAAAGATTGCGTGTTACACGATTATGCGGGTTTTCCGTGATAACTGATAATATTTCGCTGCCACAAGAGCTGCGCGCAGTTTTGAATTATTCGTTTTATATATCAGGGCCTTTTTTAACATACTAATCGAGAGCCCAGTCCCCCCAGCCCTTTTCTTTCCTGTAGTTTTATCATTTAAAGAAATAGATCTATTGTCTCTTTCTTAAAAGAGGTCCTGGTATATGTGTAATGTAACTAGATATTCTTTTTATGCTCAGGCGGATAAGCTCTCTCTATTTTCAGGAGCGAGGCAGCCTTAACTCCAATTTTTTCTGAAATTCTTGAGCTCGCTAGAAAATTTTTCGGAAACTTTTGTGGAATTCCCATTTTCATAATCTTTATTAACGACAACACTTCCCATTTAGTCTTCCGATTTCCTGACGCAAAAAATTTTACTAGCAACCATCCCCACTTTACTATGAAATATGGCCTAATAAATTCTAGATTGCTTCAATGCACACATAACTAAGGTTAAAGTCTAAATTGTCTTTTCATTGTGATTGTTTGCGACAAGATGCGAGAATATGCGACAATATGCGAGAATATGATAGCTATTTTCAAATTCTGTGATGTTCCTTGGCACTGCATCACTCCGCAATGCTAGAGCACTCTGTGAACCTCTGCGCACTCGCGACGAAATAGAAACCAGGCTAATGATGAAATGTGTAATTCCTATTTGCAAAGCCGTCAAATTTCGCTTTTTGTTGATTTTTCTGCATATCACAATGCATTTTATTCTATTTCATTTTATTTCGAACTCTTTACTGACTTCCATGTCGTTGAATGCAATGTTTTGTCCTCATGTTGTATCTCCTTTAGAAGGTATGAGTTGTATTTTCGTGTCCATATGTTAGGTGTATATTACCAATTCCTGTTTGTATCCAGTAACAAAGTACCATGCGTCTATAAAGAAACGTGTATTAACATAATTACATAGTACTGTCAGCTAATCTTAATCGTTCGTTAATGTCATAGATAACATGGCTTCCGAGAAAAATATCTCTTATGTAAAGTTAAAGTATCATTCGGTGTTCCTTAAAGCCATTAGAAATCTTCAAATAATGCCTACCTTTATTCAAAACAATCTCGCACCCTTTTGATAAGTTAATTTAAAGATAATATCATTAAGTAGCACGAATCTCATGACAGATTCTTGTGGTACCTCCACTCCCATGATTAGGTGTCCATCCAATGTCCAGAAAAGTTCTTAAGGCTATTACTAAATGGCATGGCTTGGGTGTGTCATAGCAGTTTTGTTGTTTTTCGCGGACCTTCCTCCAGCTATTGACCGTGTAATCGTAATGCTTTCCTAACTCTGTATCCATCCATTTGTGTACCTAGGCGTCTTGCGTTGTGTGAAAGTTAAGCAAAATGGGGGAAATATGAAAGAAGCGCTGGCTTTTCATAGTCAAGTTGCCTTATAGGATGATGGCTTGTTTGAAGGTGAAACTCTTGCTAGAAGTCCTTGGAAAAACCAATGACGATATTGTCATTTCCGGCCAAACATCACCCCTCCCATCAATAAAGCAATGTTGGTTGCAAAGAGCAATTCCCAAACTTTTTTTTACAATCGACTTTCGGTCAAAGGGTAGCTATGAAACGAGGTTTAAGCATTATTGTTTTGAGGGGGAGCTGCAGACAAACGAAAAAATTGTGGCTAATGTTCCAAGATTTTTGGCAGAGATTGAAAGTGCTCTCTTCTAAATTAAACTATTATTGTTATTGTAGATAGCAAATGTTTCATAGCTTCAATTGTAGTTAATTGTTTAATAAATTGAAAATCGACATTATCTTCCATTCAAATGGCTTTTGTTTGTTACACATCTCCATATTTATAGTTTTACAACACTTTTTAGAAAATAAGGAACTACTAGGGTCAGAACCATCTCTCCAGGGCCTCCAACGAGACCAAAAAAGTGGGGGGGGGGGGCAAAATACGATGCCAAAAAACCACAGCAAAAGGAAATGAGCTGCCTCTTAAAGGCATGAGTTGTAAAAAGTGGAGGGGGGGCCAAGGCTCCCCCGGCGTCGAAGGCCCTGCCCTCAGTTGAGTGTTAGGGGATGTCATGCTTTCAGTATTTCCCGACCTTTAAGTGAAGATCTTGTTACAAACCTCTACATGAATGCTTTGTACTGCTTAATGTTTTGAGGAAAAATCAAAGAGAAATTGTGCGTGTTGAATTGGAATTTGAAATCCGAGATAAAAAGGGACCGAAAACCTTGCAATCACTTGCAATGATGCTTGTTAGGGGAACCTTCAAAGAGATTGCAGCTGCATTGTGCTGACTCACGACAACATGTATTTTTCCTTATTTCTTCATACCATTCACTAGGAGGTGGATGCCATTTGCTATAAAAAAGGACCAAGTTTGCTGCAAATTAATAGTTACCAGTGCGTGTACGGAGTTAATACACTTAGGTAGATTTTGAAATGTTTCCAACTAGATGAGTGCAACCGAACATTTTCCAACAAAGCCGATAAGATTTTTTGACATTGAGGCATTTCCCCTCCCCTGCCCCCCCCAACCACGACGCCACTGCCCTTCAGCATTTTTCCCCAGCATATCAGAAATTGGCTTCTAGAGCGATCACAATTACTTTTTGGTGCTTTTAATGATGCCCTTTGATGTTTTGATGTTGTGTGAAATAGAGGCCAAACGATGAAAACGAGATTACTTCGTGGCCTGAAAATAGTGAAATGATAATACATTTTATTTGTTTCGAATAATATGTGTTAATTGAGTTATTTTCATGATAAATCGCTGATTTGGAGTTTAGCAGTCTATTTCGTGAAAAGTGGTAAGAGTGTAGATCATGCAGCGGGTAAGCGATTCGCTGAGAAACCGAAAAACGGCTGCAAAAGTCATAAAAGAGTTGGATGCATTTCCCAAAATTCCTCAAGACTACCAGGAAACCAGTGCAAGTGGAGGCACAGGTAAACTTTGTTCTCGTAAATTTGTAGATAAATTGACTACAGCATGCAATAAACCAACGTTTAAGTACAATCATGATCAATTTTCCTGGACGAATTTGCCATACTTTACCTCCAAGTTCAGTTCTATTTTTTGAGATTTCAAAGAAATGTAAAAAGTGGCTCTTATCTCGATCAGCACGAGCCTAAAGCCTATGAATCTACCAGCTTTAACAAGAATAAATTAAAGAATTAATTACTTGTCAATAGATAACTTGAATAATGCAGAAAGTACATTATTTTATTAGCGAAATTCATTTTGATAGTGTATATAAATCAACAGACTAGATTCCATTGCAACTGCACTCTTCTAACAAAAATTCTGTTCCATAGAATTTAAAATCATAATTTTTGAGCCAATAGGGTGAGGATTTGTTTAAATATCCCAAAAATATTTTCTGATTTTAGAATATCACAAGCAAATTGGAACTTTGACTTTTGCATGGGATTTATTGGGTGTTGTTGTCATGGCAGTTTGTGTGAATGGATAAACAGTCATATATATATTATTTGTTATATATCATATATATTTGTTACAGCAGGTTAAATATCAGGCAACCAAAGGTTGATGTGGAGTTCATGAGCAGAATTTGACATTGGCAAAATTGCTTTTAACAGCCTGAGACAGTCTAGAGTTGAAGACCATGATCACCAATGTCTAATTACAAAATTAAAACTTTTAATGATTCTATATATTTATATTTCTAGCTGGGACATCCAGGGCAGATAGTATTCAATATGTACCAACCGACCATGAACAGTTTCAAGCTCATTTGGCAATTCTTCCAACAATTGGCAGTCTTACCCTAAACATGGCGCCAATTATACTTCCCAAAATTTTCAAGTGGGCCTATTTGCTTACTTTCCACTCTGGCTATCACACCTGTCAGAATCTTCTTATTAGAAGGAAGACAGTGTTTGAAAAGGGCATTTGCTGACATTGTTAGTGCTGTGGTTTCAAAAAATCCAGTGGCCAGGCCTCCCCCCTTACTTTAGAAACCCTGCACGCATAAATTCATTCAAGATAAATGCCTATAATACTCCAAATTTCTGCTTTTTGGACAATTTTGTCCTTAATTTTTTGTATGGCTTGCAGCTGCACCCCTTTAAATTTTGTTGCTATGTCCCTGATTGTTATTATGTATCAAGTTATACATGAAATAGGTTAATAATAAAATAAAATGAAGAAACGTGAAAGAAATGAGGAAGGCTTAAACCTGTTGATCAATACACATTCATATTTAACTAAATGCCTTGACCAATATTTCTAGGAAGAGAAATATCACAATGTGTTGAGGACTATTTCTAAAAGGAAAATAATTCTTGAACTCTTCATCTGTCAATATGTGAAAGCTATTCACATTGACTCACATCTCTTCCTATTCTTTTTAGTTTCAGTATTTGTCTTTCTGTTCATTGGGATCCTGATGGTATCAGAAT